>JABUIW010000152.1:4007958-4048091 GCA_013363375.1 Menidia beryllina | reverse complement strand
ACACACACACACACACACACACACACACACACACACACACACACACATACAAATAGACAAAGCGGTTCACCAAAGGCTCCTTCAGTCCCTGGCAAAGACACGCTGAACAGTGGAGTCCTGCCACACACAGACACTCATTCACAAATGGGGGCGCACACACAGCCTTGTTGTCTCAACATAAACTGCTTTTCTCTGATTCAAGTCCAGTATTTTTTTATTCCTTTGTTTTTCAGCCCCTTTGACCTTTGTGACAGACATTCCTTCAACAAGTCGTGTTAATATTTAGCTGCTGTGGAAGTGCAGGAGGATAGGACCGTGTACATGCTTGTTTGTTTAATTCTGTGTAACAATACTGTGAAACATAGTACAGCATTTTGATAACAAAGACAGCTAAATCGTTTTTGTCCTTCTAAAAGACCAGCTGTCACTGGGTGAGAGGCGGGGTACACCCTGGACGGGTCACCAGTTCATCGCGGGGCCACACAAACTCACATTCATTCCACAGGGAAATTTCAAATCACCAATTAACTTAACATGGATGTTTTTGGATGGTTGGAGGAAGCACACACTTACACTAGGAGAATATACAAACTCCTCACAGAAACAATACAAATTAAACTCTTCCCACATGATTGAGAGTATTGTTTAATATTGGTTTATAAATTATTTATAAGATCTTTTTAGTACTTCACTCAATGAAGCAGATGATGTAGAGCAAAAATACTGAAATCCTAGAAAATTTCCAGTGCCAGCAGCATTACATCAGATGGAAAAATTGCACGTCTTATTCTGTGGGTTCAAACAATGCTTGTCTGTACAACACTGAGACCGAGGAATCAGTGGATGCAGCTGCAGAAAAATCCCAAACTTTTAAGGATGTTTTGATGTGGAAAAAAAATTAAATCTTTCCCCTTAGATGTCTTGTTATACGGCAACTGAACCTCCATTGTTAAAGATGATCTCACACACGGAAAATTTCCACTGGTCTGAAAACATCAGGAGAAATAATATTATGTCTACAAATAACTTGTGGGTAGAAGAAGAGCAGAAACGGGAGAAGTAAGGAGCAGGAAGGGGTGAGATAAGAGAGAAGAGCACCATAGAAGGAAACATTTAACCCGTGCCACATAATCTGGACCTGATGAAATTTCATCAGCTGATATCATGACTATCTATGGTTAGATGCATGCACGCACACAACTCTCAGTCTGGATGAGGCGCTGAGGGTGTTTTTTCTTTCTCTGCACCAGTGGAGGATTGAGAAAAAGACTCAGCTTCTTCAGATTGCAAAAAAGACACAGTCAAGTGTGTAGAAACCGCATGATGGAAACTCATTAAAAGTGAGGTCAGCTGAAATAAGCGGAAAGTCTAGGCTCATGCGTCGAGAACATAAGGGTCTAACTCTAAAAGAAAATCACCTTGAAGGCATGCTTTTGAAATCATTCTGCAGAATGCTATGCTTTCACTCATACACAAACAGAATTTTAGACCAGACGCAGGAAATTGCATTGTGTCGAAGTAGAATATTGATGCCTTCTGCTTTTCGAAATAATAACAACATCCTCCACTTTTCACATTTTGTCTCACTATTTTTAGACAGTTAGCTGGAGAGCAAAAGCCCCGGCGGTAGCTTGGTGAGCAGCCTCGGTCTGTCAGCTCAGTATGCCATTTTTCTGCCGTGCTGTCCCCCAAAAGATGGAATGTGCGAGCTGTGAAGGCCGACAGCCTGCACTGCCTCAAGTGTGAGTAATTAGCAGATATTGTCACAGTGTGTGGATTTAGAAGCTGGAGCCATTAAAAGTATTTGTCAGTCAGGAGAGGAGAAGTCTGCACTTCTAAAAACAAATAGAATAAAATACTTCAGCTATAACAGTGCTACTAAGGGCATTAGTGTAGCCCAATAAATCTTACTAGAGTGGATCTGTCATACATGGCAGAGCAAGAACTAAATCCAGGTACAAAAGCTTTCTAAGGCAGTACATTTGAGTCCTGACAGAAACACAAGTAAAGCCTCCTGCGTAGGTGAAGGTACCTGAGGGCGGCTGCAGAGGTGGAAGATGGCAATGATAAAGATGGCTCCGACTGACACAGCAACACTCCATATTGAGCACAGCCATGTAGACCACATCATAAGCACTCGGCTCTCAGTCAGCCGGACAAACCAGCAGGAATGATGATCTGCCCGACGTCTGTCCCTATGTCCACCAAAAAAAAAAAATCCTGCACCTCTGATTTCTCTCTCTGCCCTCCAGAAAGATTCATGTGTCTGTGTCTGAGTGTGTGTAGGGATAAGCAATTGTGGATCATTTGATTGGCAAAACAGAGGGTAAACACGATATGGACATGCAAATTCCCACACAGGTCTCAACATTTGGGAGAGGAATGAAGCTGAACGTGCACGAGCGGGACACAGAACGCACTCCTGAGAAACTGTAAGGACTTAGTGAAACAAAGCAAGCACAGCCTTCATGTTTCTTCAACTTATGTATGTTTCAAATAGTTTCAAAGCACCAGGAGGTAACGCTTTATGTGTTTAATGTGACAGCAACAGGTAGAAAAGATGGGATGAAAGTTGCAACAAGCGCTAAAATAAACAAAAGGGAAACATCCAAACCAGCAGCTCCCACGCGATCTATTGTAAGCTACTGAGGCTGCTACTGTGCAGCCTGTCACTGTGCCACAAAGTACATCAGAATTTTAACAATGTGCATACACAAATCCGGACGTACTCCATGTGTACATTTGCACAAGCCAGTAAAATAATCTCAAAGTCATCGGGAGAGCTACGCCTTGTGTCGAAGGTAATCCCCGAACAGTTCAGACTAACAGAATGCCATAAAATGTCCAGTTAAAAAAAAAAAAAGAAGCAATACCGTTTACAGAAATACCACTTCAGTGACAGTGACAGAAACAGAAAAGAATAATGTAAACTATCTCTTCAAACATTAGGTTAGAGATTGTACTATTTCAAAAGAAACAACTTGCTCTGATTTCCACACATGAATAGTTTTGCATGTGCTCCTCCGAAACATTTAAGCATCATGTATAAAAAAGAAAAACATAAAAAGCCACATTTTTTTTTCATGAGCACTTTCACTTTTTTACCAATTCAGATTGTTGCATCAGCCAAAAAATGGGACTATGGAAGCTGGGAAACAAGCCTATGACCATGCAGTAGGTGGACAACCCACTCTGTCTAGTAAGTTATTTAGCATTCCTGATTGGACTGAGCCATAAAGGTGGGACGCTCACTTATCTGTATTGACCCATTTAAGTTTATAGTTACTGTAATTTATAGTTATAATTTCTCACAAAATATCTTATTCTGGAGGCACTACAGCACTCTACATTCTACACTTCATTTGAATTCAAACGTTTCAAACTTCCAGGAAATTAGTTTTTAGCATATTTCCCTCTAGGAGCCAGCTTTGTTTGTTTTACAAAAAAGACCCCCCACAATGCTCAGATAATCAGGACAAACAGTCCAACAACCCATGAGTATTCTCCCAGAATTTTCCACAGAGCTCATAATAGTTCAGTGTTGCTCTGACAGTTGTGGAGCTGTTTGCCGACACTGATGGAATCTGAGAAAGTTTATCGAATGGATACAAAAAGTTTGGGGTTAATAGACTATATGTTCTTTTGTTTTCTGCAACATTTATCTAATCAATCTGTTGAACCTTAAACGAACGTGTCAGTATCTCTGTTTCAAGCTCGGACATATCAGCGTCATATTGCTTCACACAGCACCAAATGTTAATCATCACACCCCCACAGGAAGGAATGAGAGTCTCCCGTGGGAAATAATTCCTAAAAAAAAGCCTGATGTGCTCATTGGCATATTTTTGCAAGTGCCGCAGATCCTTTGCAGATCAAAGGAAAAGACCCCCCCCCCCACCCCTACCCCTGGCTATAAGTGCCCTCTAATGCGTCCTATTTCTTTCCCACATTTTTCTTTGCCCCGTCGCGTGTCACTCCTATCTCTGTCTCCAGACCGGCTGGATGACAAGACGAAAGCAGGAAAAACTGCAAAGTTTCCATTGAGAGAGAGAAAGAAACAGATAGAGAGAGAGGAAATTGTAAGCGAAGGAACTTCTTGCAGACAGGAAGTGGGGTGGGGGGGTTGCCGCTTGCCTCAGCGACAGTATTTTCCACATCCGCCACCGACTACAAACAAAAAAGACAGAAGAAAGGCTTCGCCATCTGTAAACAACAGATAGAGCACAGTGAACAAACAGAGCCTCTAAAATGGAGAGCATTGTTTGGCCTCCAAACCATCGTCTCTGGAAATCAGCATCATGCATTGCAGCTCACACCTCAGAAACAGTTCAGACTCTCCGTTCAAAGCAAAGCCAGAAAAAACAAAGAAAGTAGGAAGCTTTGGTCTTAACCAGAAACAGTAGGGCTGCATACAGAATGGCAGTCTATTTGCTTACAGAGCAGTGAACGAAGAGTGTTAAATGATTCAAACGAACCCAGGCCAAAGGGTAACTCTGGGTTACTAATGTGTGATGAGCAGGAGAAGGGGAAACACTGATGCATGCTGATGTTTTCAGCGGAGAGTCACGGAGGAAATAACAAGCCCCATATCTCTCACCACAAGGTCCCCTTACAGATACAAATACTGCAACTGTCTGAGTTTGCTAACTTTGGAGTGAGAGGAACACACACACACTCGCACACGTGCACACACCAGCACACAAAAAATAACACAATCAAACACAGAGCGACTGCAGAGATGGTGATGCAGGCTAAACAACGTGCTTGGAGAGAGCATAATGAATCTGGTGGCAGAACGGCTCTGCAGAAGGTGACAGCTACGGTGAGGTGAGAAAAAAGGGACCACTCAAAGGCAAGAATGGGGTTAGATGTTTGCGGTGCGGCTGCTGTTCGGTTATGCTGTAACTCGACGCTGCAGGAGACTTCTTTTCAAATTGAGGTCACGATGGAACATTAAAAACCAAATCAGGCTTTTTGATCTAGATGGGTCTCTGTAATCAAAGCAAATAAGCGGAGGTGCTCGGGGTTCTGTGCACACTCACTAACTGGCTTATAAAAAGAATGGCCACCATGCAGAGCTCCTTCATGTCAAACGTCAGCCTGTTTGTTGGTCTCCAGCCAGTGTGTGCGTCGCACTCGACGTTTCTTCTTCTGCAGTCATGTGTCAGAGCCAGAAGGGTTTCCCCTGTTCCAAAGCTGCTCACACTTTCTGCCAAAATGTCAGGAGCAGCAGGGCAGCCTGACTCCTGCATGCATGTCAACTCAACACATCCACATACTGACAAGTGCACGCAAAAAACACCAAATAAAGAGTTGACCGGTGTTCCCCCTTGGACAGTAAATTCGGTTGGCAACACACACACACACGCAGACACACTGGCACACAACTTTACAGACTCTGCCACAAACATACTGTACAGCTGTGAGAGGGAAACTCTGTTTGACGTCACAGGGTTGCTAGGCAACTTGCCGCCGCGGTGGTGAAGATTTTCCACTGCAGTACAAACATAGCGTGTGTGTATTTGTGTGTGTGTGTGTGTGTGTGTGTCTTTATGTTGGTTTTGCTGATATTATGTGTCAATCTACATTAGAGTTCCACTGCTGGACCAACAGTAGAGTTAGGTTTATGTCTGATGCACCCGCACTTTCTTTCCTTTTTGGTTTTGGAGTTGATAGTCGGATAGATGGCTGGTGGATAACCGCGGGCTTCTGAGAAGTTTGGGTCAGTGTGCGGGCCAACAAATAAAAAGGATGTGAGCCAAACTGCAGAAGTTTCTGTATGCACAGCGAGCATTGAGCCCTCAACACGCTTAACTTTCCAGAGGGCTGTGTACAGAGGGCGTGTCAAAGGAAGCATAGGCTCTACAGTTTGTGGTGGCGGCTGTATGTGTGTGGTTGTTATTTCAAGAGACATTTCTGTTTATATTATCTTTACGTTTCAATAATGTGTGCATTGTTTGGCAAAAGCTGTCTAAAAATGCTAAGCGTGCCCACATAGTTTTAACATTCACAACTGTATCACACACACAGTGTGACTTTCTGAAGGCATGCTCCACTCCTTTTTTGAACTGTAGCCCCTACTTAACAGGTAGGGTTAAGTATGGGCTTATTTTAATGAGTTAAAAAGATGAAACCTCAGTTAACAATTAAAGAAACTAGGAAGAAGATTAGCTTTTGTTTGATTGATTAATTTTATTGAATTGACATTAACCGTTCTCCTATAATATAATGGTTATTATTTTAATCTTTTATTTCAATTAATTTATGCACTTTGTAATAAATATAATGAGATGATTCCATTTTAATGACATTTTTAAAAGTTATGTTTGTTCCTTTTGCTGCCATCCCCAGCTGCTGTGCTAAACCAGGTAAATTATCATTAATCGTTGTGGCTGGTTTTACGTTAGGTTAGTCCACTATCTTATATAAACCTCAGTGTTGAAATAAGAGGGTTTGTCATGTGTGAAATGTATAGAACCATCATGGGGAGGTCAAAGTTTATCTGCCACTAATATGCTTGTGAGCCTAAAAGGGAGCCAGAGTATAAAGTTGTTAAGAATGACTCAGCTGACTCCAGGATGCCAGCTTGTGATTCGATGGTGGCCTCTCATTGGTATGTGACAAATTGAGAATGCATTCAGATCTAATCGCTAAGGTGTGGCCCTAAAGTGGTCTGCACTTGTTTAAAGGTCTGAATAACCTGGGCCCTAAGATTTCATTCTGGGTACACCTGTTGTTCTGGTGCAATCTAAGGATAGCAGAAAAGTTTCCACTGGAATGTTTTCTTGCTCTTCAGGTTCCCGGCCCGTGAAACGAGGCATCAAAATTGGGCACAACTTCTAGCTGTGAAATGATGCAACAGTAATTTGGTTGGAACACTCTCGTAAAAGGATTGGTTTAGGATAAAAGTCGTGCTTTACTGGATTATTGAAAACATTTTTTATCAAAAGATTGTTGATCTGCTTTATTTGCAGGTTGCCTTAATCCTGTAAGGTTTGTTTTGAATGCTGCTGGGGCTGACTGTGCCCACTTCGGTCACTGCCACACACAATGATTTGCATGAATCAAATACACAGAACTTGTGTACAGAGAGAAGCTGTGTGTAAAACAACTGGGGGCTCGCCCAAAGGAACTTTGTTGGTTAAAACTGTTTAAATCTGAGTCTTAATTAAAGTCGATACTAATTAATTCCGTTCTCCTTTACTTCTCTTTACTTTTCTCCTTTACCAGTTTCCTAACCGGAATGTTGTTTTGCAATTTTCCAGTTTTTCTGGAGAAATAATATCACAAAAAACTATTGTTTTCACAAACAGTTGCTGAATAATGTTAAATTTTGCAAAATGCATTTCTCCTTTGAGCTTTATGTATCTACACCGAGTTTAAGAGAGGGTTTGGATAGGTTTATTTGTATTGATCTCCGATCTCTGATGCAAATTCTAGTTAATAAAATGTGATGTTTTAAAATGGGCTGACACATTTTGCTGAAAGATTTTTCTGAAACATTAGTAAACATCCACATGTGACATAGGCTGCTTGTGTGAACCTGCATGCAGAGCAGATTCAGAAGGGATGCATGTCGGTGCTGCCTACACCTATAACTCCACAGAGCCCTGCAGTCTTGGGGGAAAAAAAAGATACTGATACTAATCTACAGCAGGTGTCCTTCAGCTAAAAATGATAAGAACTGGAAATACTGCCAGCGCATATGTATATGCTTTCAAACTCTGTGGAAGAGCCAAACATCCAAAAGATCTGCCAAGCAGCTTCTTTATATGGCTCTGTTTGAACATTAACTTGTTGCAGTTAAAAATGGCTTGACATAATTCAAAAGCTAACAGCAACAACAAAGGAGATGTCTTTGGCTAATTTTATGATAAAAGAAAAAAAAATTGTGCTTCCTTTGGCAAGTAATTCAAAAGAATGTTTTCCTTTAAACCATAGTAACTGGAAAGGTGGGTTTAAATGCACCAATGGCAATCTCCAGAGATAGAGTGTAACTTTGATTTGTGTTTTCAAGCTCATCTTACACTTGTCTTTTTCACCTAGCGAGCAAGTTCTTCTGTTTGAGTGGTGTGTGTGTAAGGCTGAAGCCACGTGTCTATTTCCTTGTCAACCTAAGGCTTGAAGTATGAAAGCAGGTTGTATTCTTTTTTCTTTTGCGCATCTGATTATAATGAATTACTTAAAAAAAAAGAAACATGTCATCTATCAGCAGAACTCCACATATATATTACATATTATTCACACTTTTCTAGTCACTCTTCCTGCGAGTTTAACTCTGTAGTTTGTTCTTGCTTGCACTCCTCTTTTCTCTGTCCCTCTCCTTTCTCCCACATACCTCCCACACAAGCTAGCATGCTTTATGTGTTTCTGCACGTTTGCCTCCTGCAAACATACAACAGGTTTCCTTAAAGCACAGATCAGCATGATCAACCGTGACAAGCCACAGTCACGAGCATGAATGCTCTACATGTCTGACATCTTTGAGCTGTAATGGGGGGAATCCAGACTTGTATTATTATCAAGCATAAATTGCTGTCCAGTTGCCTGCACATGCCAGCCAGAGCCTCTGTGTCTTTGCCAAAACAATGAGTGGAAATATGCAAAGAGCAAGACAAACACTATTCAAATCCATCAACCAGATTCATTTAAACAAATTTCTCGCAAAGGAGAGCAAGGATGTTGGTTTTGGGTTGGGTCATTCTTCAATTTAGACAAAAATTAACATAAAAAAACAGACTACTGTATGACTGGCATACTACAACAAAAAAGTAAAAACCCTGAAGTATAATCCTTTTTGAGTTGTGTTTTAAAGCAGAAGTGAAATGGCCCCGTGAACTCTCTCTGAGTAAGCGTGAAACACACTTCTACCCGCGACCAATGGACACATAAATACAAACACACACACACACTTCATACCCAAACAGGTTTGAGCTTTGTATTTGAAATCCATCCAAATGCAGGCAAAACCTGTGTGTGGGGCCGGCAAATTCTCCTGTTTTCCTTGTTTTCTGTGTGTGTGTCTCTCTAATTTATACACACACAAGCATATTCACACGCCTACACTATGCCAAACATGCTTTGAAAAAAAAGAGAAAATTTTTTGCACAAACAGGTCAGGGCACAGAACGAGCCATAAAAATGACTCTGGCAGAGAATCCATGGCTAGCGCACAAGCCCCCAGAAACAGGCTCGGACACATTCAGAGGCAAAACGAGGTGCACAACAAGGGGTTCCAGAAACCGGGAAGCTCCTTTGGCTTCCTGCATGCATAACAAACTACTTCCTAATACAGGTTTTGGATTCCAATAATGCTGAACTTTCCGATTAATTTGATGATGATGATTCTTCCTTGAAAGAAGATTTCTAGAACTGTAATCTTTTCATTTCTGCGTTACTAATAGACTGAAGACAATTTGCCTGAAATATCAAATCTTAAAATTGTTTTATTTTTTCCATAATCATCTATTTCTTGTTCTTTAGCCATGTCATTGTTATTTCAAGATATTCATCTTTCACATCAAAGTCATGGTCTAAACAGAGTCCCCTCCATCCTCTCATTGGGTGTCAGTAGGCTTCCTCAGTGCTTTAACTTCCTTGCACATCAAAACCTATTTATTAACACATTTGATGCCAGTAAGATTACCTACTATAGGTGACAAGCTTCATTCACATCACATGAGCAAAGCATGAATTCAAAGTTTATAGGACAGGGAAATATTATTTTGATATTTTTTGTCATTTTTATATTATTAGGCTTGTTTTTTTTGTTTATTAAGAGTAGGTAGGTAACACAGTTTCTAAAAAACAAAAACAAAGAAGCAGAGAATTTAAACCTGATTCGCTCATAGAGTTCAAGGGAGGATGATATGAATACAAAGAGAAAATTAAAAAAGTAAACTGAAAAGGATGAACCAAAATTACAAAGTTGAATAGGCAGAGAGGAAAGAGTGTAGAAAAATAGAAGGATATTAAATATATAATTCAAACAAAAATTAACAAAAAAATTTAACATCAAAGATTAAAAATAGTTTTTACTGCTCCTTTCTGTTTAGCCTGAATCCTTCCACTATCTGTCCCCATATTTCTGCATTCAGACCTTTATTTTTTTATTTTTTTTATACATTCCAAATGGATTTGTGAACCAGGATTAGAATAATTGGAAATATCAAAGTAAATCGATAAATAGATTTGCAAGTGTATTTTCTTCTTTAACTGGTTAATTTTTTTTATGGCACTGAGAAGACACAAAGAGCGTTTTAGATTACAGTTAAAATGTAATTTAGAAACTAAGGTGTTCAGTTGCTTTCTTCTCAATCCCTTAAACCCAACATGAAATATTGCGCTGATACTGACACTTTAAAATAAGAAACATTCAAACATGTATACAGCAACACATAATCCTAGAGTTTCGTGTTCCACACTGGCATCGTTGAAGATCAAACTATACTCTAGAGACCATTTCCCCCACAATATAACACATCCCAAAAAAAAAGGAACATCAGCTATTCAGTGGGAAACAGAACCCTAGCATAACATTCAAATTTTCCAGCTCCGATCATCTGACGAGAATGGACAACCAGGCTCGAGAAGAAAAAAGGGCTTGTATGTCAAGCACAGAATCCCAAAAACATGGAGCACAAATGTTTGTCTCAATCCATAGCTAGTTTCTATGTGATATGATAGGAACTGCTAAACCACAAAGGGAAATCATTTTAACCAAGCCTAGCCAAGGCCCCTGGGGAAGGACTCGGAAGGATTCTGTGGTACTAAAGTCATTGTCCGTGGTGGAAATCTCTCCCGGCCTCCATCCTACTGCTCAGTGTTTGAGGCTAAATCAAGTGTTTACCATCGCCGTCAGCACACAGCAAAAGCTGCCATGAAGTTATTTGTTAGCTATCACTGTCCTTGTACAAAGGCGGCCGATAAACAAACGCTCCAAAGCACAACCAATGTGTCACAAATATAGTTCATCTTCACGTGGTTTCTTATCATTGAAACATGCTGGCTTAATCACAAGCAGCGACGGGCCCACAAACAAGTACATTTTCCAATTTTAGGGCTACTTACTGCCTTCTGTTGGGATCTCAGGGGGTTGAGAAGATGTTCTCCCTTCTCTGTATCACTGGAAATATCCTCCTCTGACTCCTCCCAAGAAGAAGAGAAGCCAGCTGACGAGGCGGAGGAGGAGGATAGCTTCCTGAGAGACCGAGTGGAGGAGTTAGGAAGAGGACTGGAACTGGGGCTAGGAGAGCAGGACAGTCCATGGTCTGAACCAGGGCCACCTGTAGTTTGAAGTGTATTCTCCAAACCATGGTCAGTTACTATGACCGCTGGGATGGAGGGAGAGTGATTGCAGGCGGGATCATCAATGTCCAGCCCACAGGGAATCAGAGGTAAAGCAGTATTTTCAGAGTTGAGGCCTGGCCTGTTTCCCTCAGGCTGGAGCAGCATTGCAGGACCCAACTGGTCCTCCTCTTTATCCATCATTTTTCTCTCTGTCGGTTCTTTCTTGTCACTTGACCTGTCGTCCACTTTGCCTCCATCTTTTCCTTCCCCATTTTCTCTCATTACTTGTCCTTCATTTACCTTCACATCTGTTGCTGCATCTTTTTCTGATGTATGGAGGAAGCCCCAACCAGACAGTCTGTCAGGAGTTTGTGCTGCTGTTTCTGAGCGGCAGTCATTGTCATCAGTCAGTATCGGGTCCTCCGTGTTTGCTTTAGTAGAGCTGCCCTCCCAGTCATCTCTGTCCCTCCCTCCTCTCCTTTCTCCCTCTACCTTTACGTCCTCCACTTCTCTGCCATTCGGGATTACAGAAGAAACTTTAGTCTCTGCTGGGTGGGTCATTGGGCTTTCAAGAGCAGTGTTTCCTTGGCAGGGATGAGATGGGGTTTGACTGGTTGCTCGTCTGGAGGCCCGGGGGCTACGCTGGAGTTCACTACTAAGTACCTGGGCACGAATCCCAGAAATGTGCGCCTCGAAAATGCCCACTTTTCCTCTGACCTGAAAAAGACAAGAGAATGAAGGTCTAATTGAAGCAGCAGTTTGGTTACAGTTGGGTCTAACTGTAGAGGAGTTTACTTTGATGTTTTTTTCATATTCACAGGTGTTTGTACACCAGCAGAACTCTAACTGATGTGAGAGACAAACTGTCAAGGAAAGACAGCCAAGAAATTGCAATGTTTCAGACTCACCAATAACATATGTAGGTATATGAAGAGTTTTAAACTGAATACAGTGAGATAAAATATGCACATTTAGCGGGATTGGATGTGTTTGCAAACATTTATTTCAATCTAATGAAGATGAAGATTTTTTTTCTTCAAGAAGACATGACCATATAACAGCATTGCAAATTTTACAGACATGCAAATAAGAAAAAATCATTCTAAATACTTCCAAAATGGATTTTTTCCGCTTTCCTTCCACAAAAAACACAACAGAGTAACAGCTGAGAACTGTGAGAGACCAAACACGTGTGCTTCACCATTCTCTCCATTTGCTCTGTTCAGCTCTCAAAGTCTGAGTAAACGTTGCATCACCTACAGTATATCAGAGCGGGAGCTGCTCATTCTGACATTGGTAAAGTAAATTCCTGAACCCTGACGTTTGCCTTGTCAAGCGCAGAAAGACGGGTGGATGAGAAAGCAGGTGAAGTCACCTCAACGTTCTGCAGCTCTCTGTGGATCTGCAGCAGCTGCGCCTGGCGTCTCCTATCCTCTCGCCTCTCTCCTCCAGTCTCCGCCTGCCCGTCGCCTCCCCCGCTCTCTTCACCACTCAGGCGTCTGACGCGCTGGCCCACATTGATCCCTAGGCGCTCGGGACTTCGTGGAGTCGGGGAACTGGGCCGATGCGTAGGGCTGGGGCAGAGCAAGGACGAGGTGGGGAAAACGAATGTTTGTCCCTGAGATCGGGGACTTGTCTAAGAGAAGAAACACCAGGCAAAAATGACTTCTTCACATCAAGCGCTCAGGGACCACAGGCTTAACTTCAATGGAGAATCACTGCAATAACTGGAGGAACAAATAATACATGCGTTATATGTCTCTCTGCGTTCTTTTAACTCTCTCATACTTTTTGTAATAAAGACACTTGGCAGTGGCCTCTGAAGCCACAAGTGGAAACAAAAGTGTTGCAGAAGAGCTTCAAAAGCAGCGAAACAGAAGTAAAAGAGAGTTTTACTGCTGGTACACTAACAAAGGAATGCCAGCGACACAAAAAACCTGCTGCTTTCAAGTTAGCTACAGATATCTATAGCTGATTGGTATTCTAGGAGATTAATTAAAGAGAATAAATCAGCGTGTTCAGGCTAAGCGCTCTTGCGGTGGGTGTGGTGAACAGCGTACCGTGGGGCTGGTTGGGCTGTAGAGACCTCCACCCAGTAACGGACAGTAGGTGCTACGATCTGGAACCGGTAACACAGGCCGGGCAACTGGGCTGGTTCTTGTTCCAGAGGTGGTGTTAGAAGAACCTGGCTGGGTATGAAACTGATTACTGCTGCAAAGAGGAAAGAGATTGTTGGTGTGTGAACACAAAAATAAGATAAAAGCTCAGTCTGTCAGACATGTGTGAAAAACCTGAACCTGTTTTCTACATGACCGCTTTACAGTGACGTGAGCATAAATGAGTGTCACCTCTTTGTCTTGGACAGGATATAAAAAGTAATCTTGCCAGTCCGGTTTGACACCTTGTCGAAAACCACCGTGACAAAACAAGTTTAAAGTATGTATTCCCGTTAAAAGCAAAAAAACAGCCCGTCCTCAGCAATTAAAAGGCAAGGGACTAATGTACCTGTTCATGACTCCAAGGCCGTTCAGGTTCAAGGCAGAGGCTGCCATCCCCGCGGCCAGGCCCGGGGCTTTGAGTGACACATCTGACAGTCTCCCCTGAAACTGCAGGGAGGTCCACAGAACAGCTTTCGGGGTTTCCTGTCTGTCCAGACAATGGCTGCAGGGGGTCTGTGTCCACCACTGAACAACACAAAAACACGGGAGGAATTAACATTACACAAGACTGCCGGCAGCTTATGGAAAACTTAGGCAAGTCTAAAAATGGAAAACACCATTTCCACAGAAGAAACCAAATAAACACCTTTCTGTCATGGAAAAATAGATAAAGTCAGATGTGCCTTTCCTTAGCCAGTCCAGGCTGAGTCAAGGACGAAAAAAGATCATTCCTGCAGTCCTACAAGTATTAACATGAATTACATTTAATTACAATGTTAGAAAACAGATAAGACATAGAAAAAGCAGACGGGGAGGGCCAATAAAAAAGTGCAAAGACATGAGAGGGTAAAACATTTTGCTAACAAGAGATACCCAGTCTTTTTTCTGATTTGCACCAGATAGCCTTTGAAACGACTGACAGAAACACACACTTAAACGTGTAAAACCTGATGAAACACGATGCTAAATTTCTCAACAATGTGTGAGAAACGCATGCTCAATGCCCAAAAGTCAGCCTGATAAAACTTGCACCTGTGCCATAAGACCTGTTAATGTCAAAAGTAGGCTAAAAAACAAACAGCCTTTTCATTTATTCATGTCATTAGCTGTTCATCAGAGCAAATGGCTTCTTATATTGTGTGCAAATAGCCCTCTGATATTTTCTTGGCTCCTGGAAAAACACAGATTAGTGGAGCTGGGGCGGGAAGATTTCAATTTTCAGCACACATTAGATGGCCACTCAAATGAAGTCTGCGGCTAATTTTACATACGTCTATGGATGAGCTCAAATGGATAATAGATCATGTTGCTTCATGTTCTGCTGCGAAATAATCCATGCAAATAGGCTTTGCTGGGCAACAGCGACTGACGACGGTCAGCAGCAAAAAATGCACGCTTTGCAGGCTATTCTTTGGCTCCATCAAACTCAGGAACCTAATTCACTTGAAGCACTAAAATGTCAGCAATGCCCACATGTTCAGACACATGAGTGATTACGAAGAGTGGGCTGACTTTCAGTCAGCTTTGAGAGCAAGACAGTCATTCCTCCTGTGTAGAACATTGGACAATCAGCCTTGAAAAAGACCCAAGTTTATAAAAAAACATTTTGAGATTTTCATTGGTAATCATCTTAAAGAAGAACTGGAGAAGAATTGAATGTAAATATACTGAACTTGTGTGCCGCTCTTTACTGAAGCCCTAAGGTCTACAGATCAAGTGCTTTTAGAGTCTTTTACAGTCCAATTCTTCGGGTCACTGAAGCATATCAGTATTCGTGTCATGTGCTGTGCTGCAGGACACCGCCTTGATATGTGTTCTGATTCCAAAGAAGTTCGTCAGCGCAGGGGTAAACATGGGATTTCCTCGCCGGGAGTGACGCAGAAAGAGACAGAAAATGTCCTGAATGGCCTGTCCTTCCCTAAAGCGGGTGACTAAGAACCCGGCGCCGCTTTGTCCTTTTCCACACTTCATAATCACTTTTGTCTGTTTGTGGGATGGCAACATCCACCAATGTTCTGTGAAAAACAACACAAAAAGCCTGCAAAAAAAGGAGGGAAAGAGGGGAATCGGCTGGCTGAGCCTGGTGGAAAGAGAGGTGTTTACGGGCTGTTTTGGCTTGGTGGTCCATTCTAAATCTTTCATGCAGAAGCAGCAGAACTGCTTTCTCTGAAGCAGCACACAGAGAGTAATGAAGCAATACTGGGTACCAGGACCCATATTTGTACTGTGTGCTGCTACACAAGCTTAGCTGTAACCCCTCTTTGCTCTACATGGCAGCACTCTGTACTATTGTGCTCCCTAAAAGGTCAGACTCTCCAACGAGGACCAACGTACATGCGGCTAAATGAGAAAAAAAATTAAAGAACTGACGTTTGAGGGTGCTTCACACAAATTATAGAGCACCTAATGCATGACACAAGCTTAAAAAAAGGGAAGTATAGTTTATGCACAAAAAAACGTGAGAAGTTTGAATATCTATGACAACACATTTTCGTCACATGCGTCTTTCGTGCGGCTATGAACCTCTCTCCCCACTCCCGTTAAAGGTTCCCCAGCAGAAGGGCAGCTGACAATATAACCATTACTTGGAACTAGAGAAGCAAACACCACCACCCCCCGGTTCCTGTAAACCGACATCTTTTAAGACTAACATCAAACAAACTAACTAACAACACAAACTAATCAAACCTGAAAGGACTGCTTTTTTCTCTGCCCTGCCTTTGGTGCACTTAAAGCTCTTCAGAGTGTTGTCTGTGCTTCAGCACGGCCTCATTTGTCAGACTGAGTGGGACTGCATGCACATTCATGCCGTCCACTTGCCTACACAAGTGGGCAGTAGCCTACAGACAATTTGCTAAAGAGATATGCCACGAAGGATTTTTTAGAGGACTCCATGGAATTTTACAAGCAGGTATAATGAGGCTGTAAACTCCATCTGTGAGGGGATATATTTCAGGTAATACAGTACGGTGGCGCTTTCCATGCCTCTTAAAACCTACTACAATAATGTATCTGCGGGTATGATTCTGTAGCTGTGGGACTTGATACGCATCGATCAGCGTGAGAAATTAATGGCAAATTGGATTTTCGCATTATTTGCCACCTAACATCACATGGGCATATTTGCCTAAATAGATCAGCCAGCAGATTTGCAACTTCCAGGAGCAACTATAAACAAATAAATATTACAAGAGACCAAATCACATATTCCAAAAGAGTCAACTGTGTCCACATCACTCCCTGGCTATCAGATGGCCTACTCCAGTACAGCATCCCACAGTTCAGGGTTTAAGGACCGAACAAAGGCCTTGAGATAAAGCCATACACAATCCATCAGGCCAGTCAGTTCTGTTATCACTTATGTTGAAGGTAATTACCATTTGCGAGTCCGCTATTTTCCAAAACGCTTATTTGCCCTTTAAATTGATTAAATCAAATGTCCCTCATTAATGACATTAAACTAAGTATAACTCATTTAGAAACAATCCCATAGCTTTTGCAATTATAATAATCCTATAATAAATAAAGTGATTGAGACTACAGACAGTTCTGGATTTTGCCAAATAATTTGGCAAGATCAAAAGCCAACAAACGCCAAATCTTTCGTTTTGGCCTAAATAAAACTCACATGCCCATAAAGTTGAATTCAATTAGGTTTATGTCATGTTTCTGTTAAATTCAAACGGATGAGATAAGGAATTAAGAAGGCAGAAGAGACACTATGTGGTTTCATTTTTGGAATCATGAGTACAACCATATCTACCCTAAGTTATGGCAGGAAATTAGGATAGTGAACAGTTTACTTTTGCAAAGCAGATGATCATCACAAACAAAACTCACAATAACTATAACAATACTCGGTACACTTGAGGGGAATCTCACAAAAGAAACAGTTCCTATATGGTAATATTCTTAAGAGGACTCGTTCACTTATAAATTCCTCTCATAGTTTTACTTCTCCACTCACTTAAAGCATGTGTCGTCCTATTTTCCTCACAACTTTCGACTCTGCAGCGTTTTACTCCGTCAGGGTGGTGCGTTTAGGGTGTAACACGCATCCTCCAGCAGCGTTAATCTGTTCAAACAGACGGACCGGCGTCGTCTTACCTCAGTCCCGTCCCCCTCAAGCCTTCCCTGGGACGCTTTTGTGAGTCTGAGTAATGTCAGGACATCAGCAGCTAGCTATTTCCCGAGGTCGACTCCTCTCCGGCTCCGCTGGTATGAAGATTTGAGCCGTCGTGCACCAACTTATTATTCTCTTGTTTGGTTCAAGGTTTCTGTCACCGGCGAACTTTGTTCGACGGAGACGCCGGTTTTCTTTTCTTTTCTTTTTCTCTCGCCGCTTCACATTTTCTCAACAACAACAAGACAAAACGTAAATGAAACCCTTCTGCAGAGTAAAACGAAACGATATCAGAGTGCCCCAATCTTCTACAAGCATCTAATTGCGCCTGAGATTACTTCCACGTCTCCGGGACGGTCAGGAGGAGCCTCTCAGAGCCTGCCCTGGGGATGGATGATTTTCGGGCAGATGTCTGTTGACATGCGTTGCTCGACACCTTTGTGTTAGTGGTAAGGCGTTGCTTGTGTGTGTGTGTGTGTGTGTGTGTGTGTGTGTCAGAGAGGGAGAGAGGGTGTCTCTGAAGCCGGAAGCTACAACACAGCCTCTCTCCAGCACCCTCCCTCTGACGGACTCGGTTCATTGGAAGGATAAAAAAACTGAAAAGCTGAGAGCAAACTGAGTTACTCTGCAAGACTCTGTCCGCACGTGCAGTCTGGGGGGAGCCCTCACGCACGTGCACTCGAGCGTGCACAGACGCAAATAAAGGCAGTAAACACCAGACAGAATGAAAAGTGAGATATGTCTTTAAATGCAACTGCCGTCTTGCCATTTTTTGGGCCATTTAGCATCTTTTTTTCCCAGCTCGGAGGAGCTAATTAATGAATGTTTGATGTGAAACCCTGTCTTTTTTTCTTTTTTAAAGTTTAGTAGTATGGTGGGTGGCTTTATATGTTATTCTTGTGCAGCAAATTTGTATTGTTACCATATTACACACATTTCACCTTTATTCATCAAGATTCAATTTAGATATTCACCCAAGCTGTCATGTTGGGTGCGAAGCACTAGCCCACATGCAGAACACAACTCAGGAGACAGAGAATCAGGTGAAGGATGTTTATTTGTTGGAGAGACGGGTGAGTAGTTCCGGGAAACGAGGGGCTCCAAGCGGGGGGGCCAGCGAGCGAGCCGGTTGCCGGAACGGGCTTACTTGCGTAGTCCGGGGTTGGCTGGCGGGCCGACGGAGGGGAGCAGAGTGGCTCAGGTCCAGGCGGGGCAAGCCGGAGTCGGAGCCGGAGAGCTCCGGGTCCGCTGGAGCTTTCGGGTGGCACGGAAGGCAGCTTCGGGTGGCACGGGAGGCTCGGGAGGCATAGGTGGTCCAGGTCCTCGGGCAGGTACCTGGCGGCAGGGAGCAGGAGAGTAAGTATACTACGAACAGATAGCACACAGAGAACGGAGACTAGCTCAGGAGGCTCGGAGTTACCATTACTGGCTAACACTCAGGCGTCGAAGATCTGGCAGGCCGCTCCTTAAATCCTGCCAGGTGGATCTTCTTAATTTGGACCAGGTGTGCTGGGAGGTGTCAGGTGGGGTTGGCGAAGAGCAGAGACTGCCCCTAATGGTGGCATGGTGAGTGGGCGGTGCTGTGCAGCTCAGAGCAAACCCCGGACATGACACAAGCGGCAAATACACTCCTAAGTGTATATTACATTTCAGTATAATGTAGGTATAAATACGAACAATACAAGTACATGTTGCACAGAACAACATTTCACTAAGTTGTTTAACTTTTTAAAACTAATAAATAATGACAATATACACAGGCTGCTAGTATATTGTGAAAGTTTAAAAGATAATTGGATTTCCAAAGATATCAACTTAAGAACCCTTGGGGCAGGTAAAGTTTAATTTGGTGACCCTGGTCAGGTAGTAATATAATGATATATAGTAATATAGTAGTAATATTATTGTAGTAATATAGCCATGCACAATCACTCTCATGGTAAGTTAGAGTCACAAATCAAGAGACACAAATCAACCAAACTGTGTGCTTTTGGATGGTGGCACGATATTAGGGAAGGTCTATTCAGCGGTTCTGGAGAGGAGGGTCCGTCGGATAGTCGAGCCTCGGATCGAGGAGGAACAGTGTGGTTTTCGTCCTGGCCGTGGAACGCTGGACCAGCTCTATACCCTCAGCGGGGTCCTGGAGGGTGCATGGGAGTTCGCTCAACCAGTCCACATGTGTTTTGTGGACTTGGAGAAGGCGTTCGACCGTGTCCCTCGGGGTGTCCTGTGGGGGGTGCTCCGGGAGTATGGGGTACCTGGCCCTTTGCTACGGGCTGTTCGGTCCCTGTACGACCGGAGTCAGAGTTTGGTTCGCATTGCCGGTAGTAAGTCGGATCCGTTTCCGGTGGGAGTTGGACTCCGCCAAGGTTGCCCTATGTCTCCGGTCCTGTTCATAACTTTTATGGACAGGATTTCTAGGCGCAGTCGAGGTGTTGAGGGTGTCAGTCTTGGTGGCCTTAGGATCGCATCTCTGCTTTTTGCAGATGATGTGGTCCTGTTGGCTTCATCAAGTCGGGACCTACAGCTCTCACTGGAGCGGTTCGCAGCCGAGTGCGAAGCGGCTGGGATGAGGATCAGTGCCTCCAAGTCCGAGACCATGGTCTCTCACCGGAAAAGGGTAGAGTGCCTTCTCCGAGTCGGAGCGGACGTCCTTCCCCAAGTGGAGGAGTTCAAGTATCTCGGGGTCTTGTTCGCGAACGGGGGTAGGGAGCGTGAGATCGATAGGCGGATCGGTGCGGCGTCTGCAGTAATGCGGGCGCTGTACCGGTCTGTCGTGATGAAGAGAGAGCTGAGCCTAAAGGCGAAGCTCTCAATTTATCGGTCGATCTACGTTCCCACCCTCGTCTATGGTCACGAACTTTGGGTAGTGACTGAAAGAACGAGATCGCGGATACAAGCGGCCGAAATGAGTTTCCTCCGCAGGGTGGCTGGGCTCTCCCTTAGAGATAGGGTGAGAAGCTCGGCCATCCGGGAGGGGCTCGGAGTAGAGCCGCTGCTCCTTCACGTGGAGAGGAGCCAGTTGAGGTGGCTCGGGCATCTGTTTAGGATGCCTCCTGGTCGCCTCCCTGGGGAGGTGTTCCGGGCTCGTCCCACCGGGAGAAGGCCCAGAGGAAGACCCAGGACCCGCTGGAGGGACTATGTGTCCCGGCTGGCCTGGGAACGCCTCGGGATCCCCCCGGAGGAGCTGGCTGAAGTGGCCGGGGAGAGGGAAGTCTGGGTTTCCCTGCTCCGGCTGCTGCCCCCGCGACCCGACCCCGGATAAGCGGCGGAAAATGGATGGATGGATGGATGGAGAAGAGCAAGTCGACTCTACACAAGAAGGCTAAAAATTGGGATTGGAACCAGGAACCATCTTGTGAGAAAATCATGCCAGCAAATCAGTTACCCAATAAATTACAACTGAATCAATTCCAAATCAGTCCAATGCACGCAAAACCAATTAAGAAAAAGAAAAAATCTCTGACCTCTCTTTGATCCAGTCTCAACATCCTGAGCATGCATGAAGCAACAATGGAAAGAAAATTGCATTTTAACAGATGTAACTCGGGGAGAAACAAACTCAGGAAGGCCTCCAACAGTTACAGGTTAAAATCCCAGGAAAGATGGGACAACAATGCTACCTCCTGCCGGGAAAAAAGAAAAGAAGTTAATGACAGTAATGGTGCCACATGCACTTGATGTCACATTCTTTACTGTAAAGTCTGTTCTCAGTTTTGGTGCAGTGCCAGGTTTAAGTTTCTGTAAGAAAAATCGAACAATTCATATTTGTAGAGCTGCTTCTTAAAGTCTCCATTGAAGCGGGGAACAGAAAATGCTCACCTTTATTACAAATTCTAAAATGTCTTTTAGATTTGATCATTCACAAATGTAATTCTACAAGTTCAAATTTAAGGTCAGCAGGAGACTGAATGAGCTGTCAGTCAGATCAAGAAACACCTACTCTGCAGTTGTTCAAGAAAGTCGACTTACGTGAAAACACCCATGTATGTGAGCTATGAGTTTACATTAATATTGAGGCTACGCATTTGCCCTTTGAAATAATTCAATAATTCATCTATTCATGTTTCTGTGAGTAAGCTGTGGGCCCTCATCTGTTCTGTTTAGTCTTATCTTTGTCTTATCTTCCCTTTGATTGATATCTATTGGTTCCGTTTATTGTTTTTCTTTAGGTTGTCTCATTCCGCATATAGACTAAGGAAATCGATTTTATTCTTGATTCATAGATGTAACTTGAACTGAGTTAAATAAATCACTTCAATGAACTGTAAAAAACACACAATAGGAGGAGGTAAGAGATGAATGTCAGTACCTGAATAGTTGTTTACTTAGTGACTGCATGCATGTATAGAGAGTAGCTCTGGAAATTGTTGATTTGAATGTGACCAGTGTGGGAGAGGTAGTAAAATTAATTCTCCCACAGAGAGCAGCAGAGCAGACTCGAGAGGTTTCACTGAACAGAGTGAACAAGAGTGC
This sequence comes from Menidia beryllina, assembly GCA_013363375.1. Taxonomy (NCBI): domain Eukaryota; kingdom Metazoa; phylum Chordata; class Actinopteri; order Atheriniformes; family Atherinopsidae; genus Menidia; species Menidia beryllina. The sequence continues at coordinate 4,026,044 of JABUIW010000152.1, read as the reverse complement.
TGCACTGCACTGTGTTATATCATTACAAAAATCATTAAGTAACCCAAGTAATGTCTTCCCTACCCCTGTTAATGCTTGTGAGCAGACCTAGGCCAATAGTCACAGTAAAGGCAGCTTTCAGATTTTAGCCAGACTGCAGTGAGGATGATGAGCAGGTTGAGGAACCTACTGCCAGTTTTCTTGGTTAACGAGATCACTCCGAGTGGGTGCAGTTTATGGGCGTTAGCAGGTGTGAGGGACCTTTATCATCATTTCCATGAGGTCTGTTTGGGTTAATCACATTGTAGAGAATGACATTTATTAAGTTAGCAGATTTACATAAGCAGCGATATTATTTGGTTGGGTCAAAATATTATTTTGTAATACTTGTCCAAAATTCAGTTAAACATAAGACCTCTTCAATCCTCTGAGGACACAAGAGAAAGCTGCTGCCCTCCTGTGGTATCTAACTATATTGCAAGCTGGCTGACTGGTCTCCGTCCTCAATCATGATCATGCATTTGGAAGAAAATTTCAAATAAGAGGTCGAAGTTTAAGTCATGTATTCCCCTTGAATGGCAGTGTGTAGTCAGGCAAATGCATTTTCAAAATGTCAGCTCATTTTTTTCCAGCTCATTTACTTGATAGCAGCCTTCAGTAAGGCTTGTAATTCTTGATGTAAACCTGTGAGCTGTTGTCGATTGAGGTACCAGAGCACAACTGCCCTCTGTGTGTCTCTTGATGCTCGCAAATGCCTTAAATGGGGCAATAGCTAACATAACCCTGTTTACAAAATAATCTGAGTGACTTGCAAATCATTAGAATTCTATTTTAATGATTCACACTGTTTTTCTTGCTTAGGATGTGGTTTGGCATTGTTTGGCAATTAGCAGCTCTTCCAGGAAAGATGCTGGACAGAGTGCATGTTGCTCTTAAACATTTACGAATGGTTCAACATTAATAATGAACTTCAGAGATGGAAAAGTTACCCATACTGTGTGCACTACTACTACTCCTCTTCATCATGAGCGCTGGACATTTATCTTGTGCTGATAACAAGCCAGATGGCTCCGCACCACTTTAGCCTGGAGGATGCCTTGTCTTTGGTTTGACAAAAAGAAAAAAATCTTCTAAATAATATATTTTATAAGGCACTGCCCTTCATACAGTATGGTGTTTTGCCTTTTAAGAATTCAAATTCTGTAGCATAGATGATAAAAGTGCTTCTCCCAAAGGTATTTGACATTTAATATTGATGTAACATCTCCTGCAAATTTGTTTACAAATTTTTCCCAGTGTAACGGCTTACCTGTTGTCTTTGCTTCACAAAGACTCACCCCTTATATCATTTCTCAATGTGAAAAACTTCAAGTCCCCTCCTCAGGCTTTCCAGATTGAGACATCTTCGGAGCAGGATGAGAACAATATGAGCAACAGAAACATATCAAACTGAAATGTAGAGGTGTCATATTGAAGTCAACAACGCCTGTACAGCTGTAAAACGTCTTAGTGAACTCACAAGTTATATACTGTTATATAATCATATTTACTGGAACACAGTGCAATGCTTGAATAGGTAAACATTTGCATAAATGATCAGTCATTCAGAAAGTAACTGACATGCTGAATTAGTCACATGAGTTTGGTATTACGTTTAGTAAAATGCCAGAAATTGGGTGTCCTTGCACATGTGTACACATAAAACAAAGACAAATTTCTTGTTTAAAATGTTGGTGAGACACACTATCTACATTCTCCCTCAAACACTTTGACATGGTTTAAGGACACTGCCATTCTGCTCGTCCTCTATATACTGTCTTGTTGTGTGTCTGCTTGTGTATTTTTTTAATCAATCTGCCCATCTGCTTGTTTTTCTCTCGCTGTGTTCCTCTCTTTCTTATCTGACACCCAATCCTGGAGTTTCGAGTTACTGTGCACACACACAATGACTGGTAAAGGGAAGGAAGAGGGCACAAGTGGTTGACACTACATCAAGCAAAAAGCTTTAATTAGAGGGAAAATACTTTCAGTGACTTTGTATTTGGATAGTCGATGGGAAGATAAAGGCAATAAAAAAAGCAGAGTTTTGAGTCATTTGGCCCTCTCCTTCTTGTAATTGCTTGCTTTCAGGTAATAGACAGCATATTGTGTGTGAGTATTGTGTGAGTGTGACTGATTCCATGTTTTATAGATGGTGAGTGAGTGTGTTTTCAGCCTGCATGACGAAGCTTTTTGTCTGTGTGCTCTACGAGAAAGCAACATTGTGGTAGGGTTTTGTCCATAAATTCAAACGAGACATCTACTGAAGCCTCTTTGTCTCCATTTTTCTGTGGACATCTAGCTCACCCTATAAAAGTGCATGTAAATGCTCTACCCGTGCACAATGCCAATGTGGGATATACCTGCTGTATTGTACAGAGCAGTTTCAGGCAATGCTACATCAAACTGTATGTATGATTTTTTTTTATTCTTTTCTAACCTATTTTTTCAATGTATTTTTATGACAAAATCTTACCTATCTCTACTAGAGAGTGAGTTGTCCTGGAATAACAAACAATCTGACTGGGCTCAAACTCAGATATATGGTCTAATCTGCCAACCAGACAGAATGCCTGAACATGAGCCTTCATTGTTTGGATTCCATGAAAGATGGACTGTCCATTCCCCACATTTGTCATTGTAATTTGAACGTATTGCTGGTTGGAGCTCAGGTCATCTTTTACTTGCTTAGAGTTAGTCTTTTGAAGTCTTCTGAAATGGCCTCACACTGCCTGACATCCCGCTGTAACAAACCTTTCCTTGATTAGTAATGGCTGTATTTAACTCCCTTCAGATAAGGCATTCAGTTTTGCCAGTGGAAAACTGACTGGATCAGGTAAAACCACTTAAAGCTGATGAGTTCAAAAGGGGTCCTTGTCAGCTGTAATTAAATTGGAGAAAGTACTAGATCTCATATCCTCGAAGCATACTAAAGTCCATTCTAGAACATAATTTTGTGTTTACATAACAGAGTTCACATTTTTTCTTCGACCTTCAGGTCAGGGTCACATGATGACTAGATGATAGTTGACTAGTTCCTAGATCAAGTCATAGTCTTGGCTGGACAATAGCGGTTGCAGTGGACAGTGTTTTGTTGCCCAGATGGCAGTGTCAGAGTAATTCCCTTTGGAAAGCTTGAAGTTAATCCTCCAGATTCCAAAGAATCTGAATAGGCTGTAAGGGAGACCGAGCAGCTAACTTTCTGCAGCTCCGGGGATCTGGGGACACTCATTTCCCCACAGTGAAGCCTGCTGTTGGCTTACATCAGGGTCTGTTAGCCGGGCTCAATCAGCCCCACACTGTGAGGGATAGCTTGTATCCGTCCGGCGTAGAGCCAAATGCTCTGAGCTCGCACCAGTGAGTGGTTTGTGCAGGTAAAAAGGGAGGCGATGAGGATGCAGGGATAGAGCAGGAGAGAGAAAAGGCAAGGACAGCGTGAGTCACAGATCACAACAGGCGGATTAGCTGCAGGCTGAAGACCGCATTATGGAACCTTCCACAATCAGGTACTGATTTCTGACCTCCATAGCTTCTTTGTTTTCATTTTGAGGCATGAAGGAGAGCACATTTTTCTGTCATCCACTTTATGATACTGTAATGTTATGATCATGTGGGCAAGCTGATTCAAAGAAACCCTTTCACCAAATGTATTTCAAGGCAGGTGATCCAAACGGATTGAAGCATGCTGTTGAAGCCTGTTACTGTAATTCACTTAGAAAGGAAATGCTATTTTCTAGCTTTATTTAGCCTCCCTGTCATTTTCATAAGAGTGAAAGCAAAAAAAAGTGATGTAATTTCATGACATAATACAAAAATCTGTCATTGCCTTGTTTTTTCCCCCCAAACATCCGATGGAGACATGTGGCTGTATCAGAGGCAGGTCGTACAACAAACGTGTTGGTTTAAAAGTGATCTCTGTACTCATTGTCCTGTGTTTGTTTCTGTGGACGCTCCTCTGGCCTGCTTTGAATCTACACTGCTTCACAAATGGTGAGTCTTTTGAAACACGCCGGACCTCACACCTTTTGAGGAATCCTTTAAATATTTTTCTCAAAATTTGCTGCGAGTGATTTTCTTATTCAGGTCTTCTGTCAGTTTTTGTGCTGCCCTGTTGTACATGAGTTCTGTCCTTGTGTGGTTGTTTACTCCTTCTCTTTTGTCGATTTCAAATCTCCATGCTGCCCTACACTCTAAGCCAATTACCTGAGCTTCGTTGATCTGGATGTGGATGTTGGTGTACATGGGGTCATATGTGTGGCTGTAACAGTGCCTCATGCAATGTAATGACCATTCTGTTCTTTCTGTGAGTCCAAACGTGTAGATAAGATAAATAATCAATGGTAAAAGGTATAACCGCCTTTTTAAAAAAAAAAAGGCAGATGCTTGTCCTTTGACACAAGACATTTACATAAAAAGTAGGGGCAACAGGTCTTTATGGAGGACTAAATATTATTTAGAGCTCAGACCTCAACAGTTATGAAGCAGTATTGGATAATCTTGACTGAGAAAGAAACAACGGGAGCGAACATCCAAAGAAAAGGCTGGGGAACTAATTGCGTTCGTACTAAATTATGACTTTTAAGATCCATAGAATTCTATATCGGATATTGTTTTTTGTTTGGTAATAGAAAAAAAAATCTGCCTGAATCTGTCCTTTATCTGTCCTTTTCATGAAGCATTTAACACGCCTAAAAATACAAGAAGGGAAATTGCCTAACGTGGTGCAGTGATCAAATTTTGTCTCTAGAGGGAGCTGCTTTGCTATACTGGAGCAACAGCAACTGCGTCGAACATCCCTCCAATTCGAATGGACAAAACGGTTGACCAATCAAATCACATAATCTAATACAGTAATTCATCTGAGCCAATGGGAGGCAGCCAAAAGATGTTTTTCACTGTATGGGGCGGGTCTTGAGGATGATAGACACGTCTGCTTCGAACTAGAAGCTGATCTTCGGTGTGGACTGTGGTTGAGGTTTTTGGAGGCTGAAGTCGTGGGGCGTTCGCTGTTTTTAGGAGGAGAACACATTACAATCCACGTTTGGAAAGGTTCCCAATTCGCATCGCTGAAAATCACAACAGGTATCGTATAATATCCACCTCCTTTAAGTCACGTGATTTAGACATCAGCGACAGCGGCTGGTTCATTGCTTTTGGAATGGTCCATGTGTAATATATTCGTTTTTGTAGCTGGAACTACGATAGTAAAATACTCAGTCTCTACAAATAGCCTCCGGTTATTAAAGGCAGTTGGTCGAAACGGCCAGGCAAACGGCACATTTATGACTGAAACCCGTTATGTGGGACATGCGTTCATACCTACTATAAAATGCGATTCATGGCGCCTATCTTCTTCCATGTTATCCCTGCAACCATCACCTTAACTACCTACGCTGTTTCTCAATGGGATGTGATTTACGCGGTAAGGGTGGAAGCGCTTAGCTCGGTACAAATTCAGCATGACTCAAACGTTCTTAGAAACTAGTTTTAAAGCCAGGCTAACTTAGCCGTTGCCTTTAGAGACTGTTCAAACATCCGGCTGCGTGTTTCTGGGACCATACGTCCAACAGCTTCCTCCCGCTAAGACAAGAACGAGTAGATTTGTATTTTTTAAGCATCACGTTGTGGAGATAGCGTTTTATTTATTAGTATTTTTTAACCGTTTATGTCGATGTCTATTTCCGTGACCTGTACGTTTTACAGGGGCAGAGTACGTTAAATGAAAAAGTGATATTAGACTCCCTTGCTTTGTAAATTTTTATGCTTTACAAGGATGTCTGGGAAATGCAGTCCTACGTCCCAATTAGTGGTTGATTAGCAGAAGATGCTTTCCTTCTCATGATATCGTGGTAAAATTAAATAGTCATTAAAGAGCCTAAAGAGGTAACTTCTATACAGTCAGATAATAGAAAGAGTGACTGAGCTGTGGTTCGTTCTGACTTGTAAAACATTTGTGGCCATTATAAACGGGCTTAAAACAGTTTCCTCCCACTTTGAGGTTACTTTTTTGCTTGTATTCATTTAATTATTACTTTAATTTTATGAGCTATTGAGTTGGTCCCTTTTTTTTAACCAGTTCGGAACTTCTTCTGAACGTCTTTCACTCTAAGTAATCTCTTTCTAAGAGCATAATATTAGGATGTAAGGCCATATACTTTTGGTTCTAACAGTCACTATTAAATTTGCCTTTAATTACATGTTTCACCCAGGTTTGCAGGATCTCGTCACACATCACACCTTATTGCATTTTGTACAAAGGGAAGGTCTCATGAATTAGAGCTGCTACCTGGCTTAGCCAGTACTGTATTTTTCCATTGATTGGGATGAGCGGTTTGCTATCAACATATGGACATATTGTCCATTCTATCAATAACTGTGTTGTTGTTAATTTGCTGTGCTTAAATGACTGAAGAAGGAAAACAAAGATGTGCATAGCTGGAACAAAACTATAGAAAATCAAACCTTTGTTAGCCGGACCGACACACCCATATAATGTGACTGGGAGTTGAATTACTTCTGCAGATATGTGCCAAACAAACTAAAACTTGAACATCTGATAGAAGCGAATATTGATACAGCTGAATCCTCAAGTGTGATTGTGCTGCTGGCATCTTGGCTTTGTTTCTGAAACAGAAGGCTTTTTCAGCGTTATTTTTCATCCTGTGTGAACCTTGAGCCACTGTGATTAAAGGAGATGAACATTTCATTTCACGCTTGATTCCCTCTGCTCTGAATGCTGTTTCATTGTTGGAGGACAAGAGTTTAAAGCCCAGTAGAATCACAACTTACAAAACAGCCCTCATTCTCATGCAACAGTTGTGAAACTGCGCACCCATCCACGTTATTTCTAAGTTTGTTTGTGTTGGCATTGCACATATGTTCCTTCTTACCCCTTTTATTACACAGACAGTCCTGGCCTGCAGGTGTAAGCAGGAAGAATCTGGTTAGCCACGAGGGAGAGCTGACAGTGAGCATGTCCGTCTCTGGGGCGTGCTTTTCCTGTCCGGCCCCTCACTTGTGTGTTTAGTTTATCTGTAATCATCGGTGCCATGTTTACTGTCAGACTCACAGGATGCGCGGAACAGTGGCAGCTCTGTTAAACCCACTAATGAGAAGCTCTAATTGGTTGTTCTGATGGTAGAGAATCTGCTCATTAAATGGAGCTGGAACTTACTGTGGGCTTGCGAGAATGAGTTCATTGCTGTTTTTTTCCACCCTTTCTCTCTTCAATATTGCTGTTGCCGTAGAAACCTGTAACTGTTGGTTATTTTATGCCTTTTGGCTTTTTTAAAACGATTTTTGTAAGAGCATTTTGGGGAGCGTGTTTTGGCCCATCGTTGCAAAGCTTGGTTAGTTTTTGATCTCCTCTTTGCTTGATTGTGGAGACACAAACACAGGAAAACGGCAAAGGGGAGCCGATTTGACTAAAAGGGTGAAGAGGCAACGCATACACAGAGAGGAAGTGGGGAAGAGTCAGACACAAGAGATGAAAGAGACGGTGCCAGAGCGACAGAGAGAGGGGTAGATATTGCTTAACCATTCGGAAAGACTATGGGAACATCTCTGTGTGTGTGATTGTGTACATATGTGTCTTCCGCCTTACCCTGTGGCTTCAGTGGAAGCAAAACACATCGCATCAGCTCTGACACACAAAGTTAGACGCCGCTGTCCCACTTAGGGTGGGATGAATACTGCATTTAGAAAATGTGCAGCCAAAAAAAATCTAAAAAAAATGAATAGCCTCTGCACAGGATATATGAGGGAACAGAGTTTTGCCTGGCTCCAGCAGCAGCGCTCAGTGCGTTCATCTCCGCCATGATTGCATTGACACCGGGGGCAGTCACAACAATGATTAAGGTAGACGTGTTGTACAGTGTAGCAGTCAGCCGTGACGGGCAACTATTAGCCCCTAGCCATCTGAACTGCCTGACCAGCGAAAGCCACAGGACCGGTATTCACACAGAGGAGATCAGAGGGAGCTGGATGAATGGAAACTGTAATGCAATGTTCAGCCTATTACAGAGACAGAGAGCAGTGCTGTGGGGGGGGGGGGGGGGGGGGGGGTTAAGAGGTGAAGCGGGGAGAATGAAAGAGAGATTGAGATGTACAGGACATGTCTGACGGAGAGGAAAAATGTGAAGATGAAGTTGGGTTACCCTTTGGGTGAGAGGTGCATGTAAAATGATGAGATGAGATCAGATTGTGTTCTGGCCAAGAGTGAGAGAGTCTGCATTGAACCAAGAAGCCTAATGAAGTTCTATGGAGTGGAGTGCAACAGAAGATCTTTAATTGTGCTTTTTTTTCTCTCTTCAATATGAGGGCAAAAAGAAAGTCCTTGTGTAGAGTGGTAACATTTTACTTCAGAGGTGGGGAGGGGCAATGGGGAGGGTGGACTGACTGCCTTCCTCTGCATGTGTCCCTCTCTGAAAGAAATGATAGAGTAAAAACAGAGACAGAGCATCGGCCTGTGGCTTTGGCACAGGGCCAAACATAGTTAAAAAGAGATTAATCAGCAAAGGGTCACATTCTCACAGAGAGGGGCTGAACAGAGCGGGTCAGGACAGAGGCAGAGGCCTTCATCTTGTGAAGGCTACAGCCAAAGGAGCAGCACGAGGAAATGTTTGCAGAGGTTTGTGAGAGCTTTATATTCCTGTTAAAGTACATAGACTGATGGATGTGTCTCCAGACACCAGACCCACCCCATGCCTTCTTTATGTCCCCCTCTTTGAAAACAGGGAGCATTTGCTCGGCTTTCTCCTTGGCCACATAGCCTGGTCCTCCTTTAACCCACCGCTGTACTGCTTTGCCTGTTTGCCAGATCCTGTGACACACATCTGCTATATCAAAACCCAAAGTTGATGATTAGGAACTGATCTGACTTCTGTTAGGACAAAGTGGTGCTTCATGAAAGCAGAGTGCAAAGAGCAGAACTGAATAGAATCCAGATCATTACCCTCATCACAAGACCAGTGCCTGTCCTGTTCTATGTCTAAATGTGATATCGATGCTGGTATTGATACTGCACAAACAAGTTATTTTCAATATCAGCTGCAGCCCTAAAAGCCATCGATGACCCCGGTCATGAGTTTCCTGGAGGCATGACACACAGTTACACACAATGTGATGTATCATCATTAGGCAGGTTGAGAAAAGGCGACAAAAGGGGAAATGCCCAGTAATCTTTTAGAACCGCATATGATCCAATTATTTTACTGGCAAAATATATATGGTAGAATTAGAGTTTTGGATGTCTTTCCTTGTTGTGTAATTGGTTATTCATTTCTCAGCTGATTGATCCCCTCTTTCATGTTATGAATTAAAACTTTCAGTGAATTCCTTTGATATTTGTAGAGAAAATAGTCATGGAGGGGTTTGAAAGCCAGTCGGGAGGGAAGTGAGACAATGAAGAAAGGATGATTGGACATTGTGTGGAGAGACGTCTGAGTGGGAGTGCAGGGCTGCTAGCCGACTCTCAGTAGAGCACTGAAATGTTTAAGGCCTTTTTGGGAGGGAAGTCTGTGTGCTGTCTTGTTGCCTTTTATCAAGGTCAAAAGACTTTCAGTAGATAGAAGTTGGATCTTCAATAAATAAACAGCAATGTTATTTTTTAAATGCATTTTAGCTGCTGTAGCATAAGCTCTTTGAAAATTCCTAAAATGATCCCGAATATCCCTAAAGATGGCTTACGTAGGTGATTTTTGCATGAATTATGACACATGCACCAGGCATTACAGAGCCTAGCCGGTTTTCTTCATGATCATTGACCCAGCCCTGAGACACAGAAAAACCCAAGTTTACGGATGTTTTGTTCACAGCGGTTTCCTGTTTTTGTGTTGACTGTCTTTAAAGAAAAATAGACTCAGAAACTGAGACCTGTGGGTAAAAAATGAAAGTTTGAGACCCATTTCGGAAGACAGTGTGAAGGGAGGCCGAGATGGTGAAACAGGAGGAGGGCTTCTTCCTGTTTCCTGGTTGGAGGTCACAGGTCATCGGTCCGGCATTATCTCCTGCCAGACGCGTAAGTAATTGGTCTGGTTGTTGGGTTCACACGCGTGAGAAGAGCTGGCCGCCGTGACATTTTACATGGAGTGACTCATGAGTCTGCGCCATTGACAGCAGTGCGACCTTGCAGGGATTGAGGAAATGGCACAACGTTCTAAAAATGAGGCCATCTCGCCGTCTTCACCAGGGGATTGTCTAAATTTAGAGTTCAGTGTGAAGGGTTGAGTTTGCAGTGGGTGCATGTTGCAGGAGGTCCTGCTCCGCAGTCTGGATGCGCCTATTTTCTTTTTTTTCCTTCGGAAATGGTCAGTTGAAAGTGAAACATTGAGGCTGCCATAGGACAGAGCCATGCTTTTGTGCTTCTACAGAGGAGCACCTGTTATTGCCACCCCCTGTCGGTTGTTTGTTGCCATAGTGACACCACACCCTCCGCCGCTCGGCGATCTGTGCTTTTCACCTCCACCCAACCAAACTCTTTTCCCCTCCTCTCTTATCTCCCAGCATTTCACCCCATCTCGCAGTAAGATGTAACTCCGTTCATGTGCATTTGTGTGACCCTCCCACTCTTTGTCTTCCGTGCACACACACAGCAGTGGACCTCTCATGCATTCACACAGACAGGCCAACTTGCGCCTGACTGCTTTAATCGCTGAATAAGGGACTTTAGCGGTTAACAATGGTAGTTATGAGCTGACCCATTATTCCCTCCCACACACGGAGACAGGGAAAACATTAGAAACTTGAAGTCTTTTTATTTGAAACAGCAGGTTTTTCTAAAGACTAGTAATTAAGGAACTTGTTAGAAGCGAAAGGCATGATCACTATATTAGAAAAGGCTTGTTTCTCTTTCATAAAATCCTTTTAGTTGCTGCTTTTGTTGCCTTTTAGTTGCTCATTATAAAGGTGTTGGTGTTAAGCTAAAGCCAGACGAGACTCTGATCAGTCCGGCTTTACACGGTGTGTTTTCTCCTGTGCAGGAGTTACAAAGAACTGGGAGCGAGTGTCATTGGAGAGCAGCAGGGTAGTCGTTATTGGTTGACAATAATGACACACAACCTAAATAATGACAGCACCACCAGTACCACTCAGTAAAGAATCGCCTCTAAAGATTAACGTCAAACATAAGGTTGAAAGCACACTGGAGAGCACTTGTGTTCGCGTGTGTGCTGGTGGGTTTATGGCAGTGAAAGGTTGCAGGGGGAAGTGGACACGGGGAGTAAGAAGAGGGGATGAATGGATGGATAGACGGGCAGGCTGACTGACAGACACACCAACATACACAGGGATTATCCTTTGTGTAATCCTCAGTTTGAGGGTCAGAGTTCTGTGTAAAGGGACAGGCGTGGCCCGAATTTTTACACCACCAGCGTTTGGTGTGCGCGTGAGGATGTGTGCTTGGCTTTCAGGTGGCAAAAGAGTATGGCAGCCATTCTGGGAGGATTGGCCCACGTGTACCTGCCCCTGTATGCGTGGCGTCGTTTTGTGGTCATGCTTGTTGCAGCGTGCCAGATGGACAGATCACACAGGAGAACAGCTCAGATTAGGATTCCACACTCTAAATGTGTGTGGTTACTCCCAAACCGGGGGCTCTGTGAGTGCCGGCTGTTGGCCGTTGGTTCACTGCAGAGCTTTGGACGTGATCTGTAGGATCGGTTTCTTTTTTTTTTTAAAACATTTTTGTAATTCAGTAGATTGAGCTGTCAGAAGGTCAGAAGTTTTTCCACTCTGTCATTTGTTGGATCTCGTTGTACACCAGCTGTCTGAAATAACTTTGCAGCTCCACCAAAACGCTGCAACTGTTTATTGGCTCCATCAGTTTGTTAAAACATTTCATGTGAAGAGAACGAGGAGAGCAAACGTTTTGATATTTCACCTTGAAGCGATCACATGTCCGTCACTTGAGCGTTCTCATGACTGTGTATTCAGCTTCAACCTCAGGCTGAAACCGAGGAGGTTGGGTGGATTTGAAAGGGTTGAAATATGATATTATTATGGCACATTTTCAGTGTAAGTAGTATTGTTTGTGTGACTTGAGGCTAACACCTGCTGTAGAGGAAAAGAAGCCTATGACTTGAATAGACAGAGATTTTGATAAAGAAAGAGGCAGTCTATCAGAAAGGTTTTATTTAAAGCAGAACACTGTTTCCTTTTTTTCCCAACATAACAGTTATGTTTTGTACCCTCTAATAAAAAAAGAATCAACTGAAGGAAAACTTTAGTTGGCTCCTCTGTTTCATTGTGAAGCGATGGTGAAGTCCCCTCCCTCTGTTGGAGTCTCAGATATCATTTGTATACACTAAGACTAAAGCAGCAAGACGGAAGTGGCTGCTTTGTTTACATCTCACAGCATCTCACTGCTCCTACTCAGTGTTTAGACTGACTGAAGATCCACTGAATGGACAGAAAGGAGTTCATGCATACATGCTGGTGTCATTAGTGTCACTACTATGGTAACAGAAACGGTATTTAGGGACACGTGTTGATGAAGATCTGGTGTAAACGAAGCACACATTACGGCTGGGTGCTTTGCATCAGTGAAAAGTAATCCGGTAGCTCCAGTATGGAATATTTCCTGTAAAGCTGAAGTGGTCCCAAATGGGTTTAGACACGGTAATAATCTCCATTGTCATCCATGCACTTGTCCTCTAATCTGAATTTTTGCCCGTGGTAATCTCTCGTCTCCATGGGGATTTACTGTTGTAGTCCATGAATGCCTTCACCAAGGAAACCAGTTCTTCCCCATGTGCACCCTCCCCTCTTTTCTAATGCACAGAACAGAGCAGGTTGGTATGTATATGTGTCTGTGTTCGACTGAGAGTGGTCTCATTCAGTCTGCTGCGACTGGGACATGAGCAGGTGTGGAAAACGTTGGATTAGTTCAGATCCTTTTTGCGCTCCTGTCATAAACTTGTATCTCCTGGCCACAGGCCAAGCTAGGGAGCCATTATTGTAGCCCTAACCCCCAGCCAGACAGCAGTAAAGCTGCGAGGGGAAGAGCTGTTAGTGTGTTGTTCAGTGCAACTGCAGCGTGCTGCGTTCAGTGGTCAAAAACGGCAACTCCCAAAACGTGGAGGGACGGATCTGGCCAGCAGTGGCTTTAAAAAAACATGCTATCCCAGAGATTGGACTTATAGGAGACAGGAGAAAAGTCTGGTGGGTGGGGCTTTTCCTATCTCTTCTATCTCATCTTTTTTATTGGATGTAAAGTGTTGCTCTCTAAAACAGAAGCAGTTTCCTAGTTTTGTGAAGGGTTTTGAGGGATAAGAGGTGGACATGCATTTCCACCATTTCCTTTAACTGATCAGTATTGCCAAAGATAATGGATCGGTTGACATTGCTGACCTTCCTTTGCTAGTTGCGTCCACCATGCGTCCATCCTCCTCTTCCCTCCTCTCTCTCAGCTACACTCTCCTCTCAGCACCCCCATCCTCCCTCCTGGAGTTCTTTCTCATTTTCTGCCCTCGTTTCTCGGAACGGCCATCCCTGGGGGAGGGGGGCTCTGAGGGCGAGAGGAGAGGATGCAGGAGAGAAAATGGCAATGACAGCATGTAGGGCAGGCGTTTGCTGAAAAGGTGGGACGTGAAAGTAAAGCAGAGAAAGCCAAACCGGGTGATATAGGGAGAAAGAATTAAAAGAAAGTGTGGAAACAGAAGGTGAGAAGAAGTGAAGGGACGAAGAAAAGGGAAGGATTTTCAAGGAAATAGAGGGATAGAGCTACAGAAACACCAGTAGGTAAGACCATATGTTTATGAGTTCATTCACCCCTCATTGATCCATTCATTTGAGAAATAAAAACTAACAGGGCAGATGCACCGCATATAGATTTACTGCTCAGTGAAGCAGCGCAGCGAGGCTGACTGCTGTGAGACTGTGAGCGTTAGACTTTCATCTTCGGGAGAGACAGTGTTAGCAACGCTCTTTCATTTTATATACATCCAGTTAAGCGGTCACCGAGTGAAAGAGTAATCTGCAAGTTTATAGGCAACAATGAAACGGGCAGAGATGGTCTGAGTGTGGGAGGGAAAGAGAGAGGCCAACCAGCAATGTTAAGCCCGGGAAAGACAGAGTCCGAGTTTTACGATGATTCTGCTTGATGTTCTGTTTCTCCCTGAAGCTAATTGAGTGTGAAATGGTTGAATGAAATTTACTACACCTAAGTGGAACAGTGCATGCCTGTAGACATATTCCGACTGGAGATGCACTTCTCATTAAAGAAGCACGTTTGACCTCATTTTTGTGAGACTTCAGTCGTAGCTGTTGCTCGGGACAGCGGGGCTCACTTTAGATGTTCTAAAGAAAGTTCCCCAGACACGATCTGCACAGCTCAGCGTGTTTATGTGTACATATGATGATGGACTTTAAGGCCGTGATATGGTTTATGTTGGCTGTGGGAAGAAGAGAGAGGTTTAGAGGAGGAGTTTAGATTGAGATAATGCAGAATGGTGATGGTGGGAGGGGGGTGTTGGAGTGGGGCCTGGGAAGAGAGGAGACATGAGGGCAGAGATTTGTTGAGAAAGAGGCACCCTGGGATGAAGAGCAGAAGAGAGTGAGAGAGACGAAAGAAAAAAAAAAGGAGGGGGGGCGGCAAAACGGGGATGAGGAGAGATAGAGTTGAAGTTTAGAGAGCAACAGAACAAGGATCCCGGTGTTAAACAGTTGTAGGGAAGCAGGGGGAGTGGAGAACAGGCCTAAGCCACCGTGACCGAGCTCCTCTCAGATGCCAGATCACACAAACATGCTGTGAGCGCGTCCACTGGGGAGCACAGCATCTCTGAGGAGGAGGAGGAGGAGGTGCAGTTGAAATGTAGCAACAGATCTGTTTTGATGAGTCTACGCGGAGGTGAACAAAAGAACACTGTGCTAAGAAGATGCTCACCAAATGCTGTTGAGCAACAGGAAAATAACCAGCACCTGTGTCTCATGCTCCATTTATCTTATGACTGGGATTCCCTCCTCTTTCCTCTGAAGTCCATTGCCGCCCTGGCATTTGCACACACCTCTCTTTATCCATCCTTCCTCCTCCCCGCCTTGCCTCATTAGCCGATCATGCGTAAGAAGACCTGTTCTATTTTTACTCCCAGTCCCTCCCCGCTCGCCACTTCTGCACTGTGGATGTGTGTGTGTGTGTGTGTATGCCTGTATGTCCTTGCTCAACGAAGGTGGCAGCGCAGAAAAGAGACATTTGGAGGGGTGGCGAGATGGTCAGAGAATAAAATGCACATAATCTATCGAATAAAATCTGTGGGATGAGGGAACGTTCGCCCAGTATGAGTGATGGCGGTTAAAAAAGACAGGGATGACTACGGACACAGTGACTTATTTGAATCTGAATTGCAGCTGCTTGTGTACAAACAGGAACACCAGATCCCAGCGGCCCCCGGCTGCAGGTAGACCCCATCAGTGGGTGGATCTCCCCACTCATGATCCGAATTTCCCCTGCAGACTGATGTCATAGCCTGTTGTCAGCAAAATGAATGTCACGCTGCATAAAAAGTGGCCGTTCGGTGATGATGTGTGTGTGGACAGTGCTGCCAAAAATATTTGGGTTGAAGAGTGTCTGTGCTGACCACAGCTGCAGGGTAAAACCAGTGACTCAGATTTGAAGAATTGAGTAACTTGTCCGCTTTCTGCGTGTGTCAGTGTGGCTGCTTGTAACCAGCTGCTGACCTACATGAAACCCGCTCAAAGACACCCTAAACCACAGTGTCATAGTTTTTTATGTATTCATGTAAAAAAGAAGCAAGAAGCTAATGTTACCGGTATCTATGATCTCACTGGCTTGCAGCTGTGGGCCAAAGTTTCAGATTTAGCTCACTTTAACAACCGTAATAAATCTTATCTTTTGTTGTTTTTTTGACAACTGATGCACTCGACATCATTTTCTGCTTTGTTCATCAAGCTCTCATTTAAAAAGAAACCTTTATTTTCCTCAAAGCGAAAAAAAGAAGCCACTCACATAACCCAGACTAACCTTCGGCTTGAAAAAAAGTGTATTTCTGCCTTTGCATTCAACAAGGCTTCATTCAAGATACAAATATTGCATAATGAAGTTAGATGCTTCGGGGAGAGGGGTTGTGCTCCCTCGATTCAAAAAGAAGAAGAAAAAGCATTTATAGAAAACATTTCTCACATGTATAGAAAGAAACATTCTGTCATTCTGTCGCTTGTTACATTTGATGCTCCTCCATCACGCTCTGTCTGTCTCTGCAGGTTGACCCGTCACCATGACAACAGAAGCGGGCTCTGAGACAGAGGTTAAGGAAAAAGCGGAGGAGTCAGCTGCTCAGCCGGACCAATCAGAGAAGGCTACGCAAGACACTGAGGAAGTATTGAACGCTGCTGGTGAGGAGAAGGAAAAAGAGAAGGAGAAAGCAAAAGAGGGTAAAGAGGGCAAAGGCATATCCCGGTACCTGCCGACATGGCTTAAGAAGCAGAAGTCTCAAAGCCAGGTAAAGTCATTTCATGCTAAAATCACTACCCCTATTTAATTGATTTGGCATCCCTTAAATGACAATGGACAAATGAATGAATATCGAAGCTTTACCGTTGAATTTGCTTTTTTTTTCATCATCAAGACCTCCCCGACAAAGGAGGCCCCGCCCACAGAGGAATCTGTTACCAAGGTGACAACAGAGGAGGGGGAGCCTGCCCCAGAAGTGAATGGTCACGCAGAAGAGGTGGAAGAGAAAGAAGAAGTAAAGTCGGAGCAAGTGAAGGAGAAGGAGGCAGAATCTCATTCCAGCGCCAGTGCAGACACTGAGGTACCGCTCAGATTTAGGGCAGGTGTTCTACACACCCACAGGAATCACATTAATGTCACAAGCACCGCTGCAAACTGTTATCCTGCTGTGTTGACGCCACATTAGCGATAAGGCGTCCGCTGTGGGATGAGCAAGACAGGAACTAATAGAGGAAGGCGCCAGCCCTGCCTGAAAACTGGCCTTAATGAATAAACCTAAAAGCCCGAAACCCTGAAAAGCAATCGTTCGAAGTTTCTGAGAAATTATCTTCTCTCATAGCCGAAACCTTTTACTTTTAGAGATGAATCCATTAGTGGAAAAAAAAACAAGATTCTCCGTGGTTACCGCAGATGTTATTGTTACCGAGCAAGATCCCAAAGGGTGAGATGTTGTTTGGCAGCATTTTCTCTTTAAAACGCCCTTTAGTCCAGAAGGGATAAAAGTAAGACACATGCAGAGCCGTTGCACACACATGAACTCGTCCATGCCGTGATCACATAAGGCTACCCAGGCCCACCCAGTGACATCAACATTTCAGTGATCAGGCCAGAAGAAACGCCTGCATTTCGTTAGAGCCACTTCACACCAGAAGGGGAATTACACAAGGACAGTCAAAGAGAAAGAAATATGATCTTCTGGGGGGGAAACTAGAATTTATTACGGCATAAGTGACTTTGAAAGTCACTGTGAGCATGTTTATTTCCTCTTTTTCCTTTTTTAAACTTGTAGCCGGCAAAGGAGGAGACGGTGGAAGAGAGTGCAGAGAGGGGACCAGAAGAGACCAAGGAGACAACAGAGGGTGAAGGAGCAGAGAAGGAGAAGGAGGAGCAGGAGGGACCGGTGTCGGCCGAAGGGGAGGGAGGAGAAGGTCAGACCTCCATTTTCCAGTCCCCTCTTCGTTTGGTGAGAAAGAGCAAGATGAAGGTGGTGGTGTGTCACGTCACCATCCTGGACGGGACGGACTTCTCCTGTGAGGTGGAGGTAAGGCTGCGGGGACAGGCGGGCTGTTTTCCTCCCCCCTCACAGAAAAGATGGACGCTAACGTTCTTCGGTTTGGCAGCATGGCCACACGTGACTGCCGTCGTGTCAATGATGTAATCACTAATAGGATCAGATGTGGCCTGTGTCTGTGCGGGTGGGAGCTGGGGGGTATTTAACTTTCTGACTCAAAGTGCAGTTATGGTGGAAGCACCTGCTCTCATTGTTTGCTGGGGGCGTAATTTAGGGGATAAATGTAGTGCAAAGCGGAGCAAGCTGCAGGGGCTGTCTGGTGCCTGGAACACACACACACACACACACACACACACACACACACACACACACACA
>JABUIW010000152.1:3912654-4007132 GCA_013363375.1 Menidia beryllina | reverse complement strand
CACACACACACACACACACACACACACACACACACACACACACACACTCGCACACACACACAAACACACGCGTACACACTCTCTTCTCTAACTCCAACTCCCTGTGCCCTCTCCCATCATCCATTTGTCCCATCTATTAACCCCTGGCATTAGATCTGTTCCAGGTTTGTAACTTAATTAAAAATGTATTACTTGAGCTGCTCCTTCAATGAAAGCTGCAGGCCTACGTCCTCTGACTCTCTTGTGGGTTTCTTAGTGTCACGTGGCCCTAATGCTGTTTCTAAGAACTCCATTAGAATAATTTTCAGCTGGATTTCAGTGTCACACGGTTTTAAGGAGCACTTCATTGAGCTTCATTAGGTTTCCGGTTACATAGTTTCTCACGTTTGACACAAGTGCTTTGACTTATGTTTTTCAAAAGCAAAACAAACAGGCACTTTAGTTCGGTTTAAGTTGATGATATGTTCTCCTCCTGAGCTGCTATGATACAGGTGGTGTAGTGAACCACAGCATCTAGCATCAGAGTGTGATCAAAGTGACATCTAAATATGAATGGATTCCTTTTTATTTAATCCCGGTGAGTTTTACAGATCTGTCTGCAGAGGTGTGGCATTTGATGGCATGAAGTGCCTTTCTGGGAGGCACACATGCCCAGACAGGGTGACATTCTCGCATTAACTGGCCGCTCATTTTGAGTAAGCGCGGCGCCTGAGACTGACCGGGTATAGGAAAATACCGCAGATTTTTTCGGCTGTCCCAGGACAAGGAGAAAAATGCATTCTTTCATCCTCTTCCCCTCACTTCCAACACGCTCTCTGCCCTGTCTGGAAGCCCGTCTGAGCAGTGCCACTCCATCTGTGCTCTGAGGCCCTGCTGACTAACCGAAAAGAAATGAGCATCATAAAAGTTTTCCCTTCTTTCCACCCTCTTTCTTTTGACCTTCTGCCCGGGCCGCTGCTGTGCGTATGCATGTGCACACGGGCGTGCGTGCCTGCATGGAAGAGTGCTAAATGTCACTGTCATAGTTGAGTCTGGAGGATTTTATTGCTAAGGCTTGTATCAGGCCAATGGAGGAATGTGTCACCCAGAGACTGAGTGAGACAGCAGTGGACAGTAAAACAGATCAGACTCACTGACACAGTTTTTGTTTTTATTTATTTCATGTCAAACATCTTAAGATGATGGATGAAACGCCTTTTAGGTTCACAGGAAACACTATTTCATGTTTGCAATTAAGACTTTTTTAAAATCTGTCTTCCTGCAGAAACGTGCTAAGGGTCAATACTTATTCTTCAAAGTGTGTGAGCACCTTAATCTGCTGGAGAAAGACTACTTTGGTCTGACATACAAGGACAGCCATGAGCAGAAGGTATGTATCCGTTCCTATGGAAAGCAAATGTAACGAAAAACCCCAGAAATGAATCTTGTGCAACACCTGATCGATGATCTTTCTCTGTGTCTCCCTACGACGCTCCAGTGTTGGCTGGATCCCACAAAGGATATTAAAAGACAGATTCGCAGTAAGTTTGACCTAATTTTTTCTTCTAATTAAAACATTAACTTCTCTCTCACAACCAGCTTCAGTGGCTCAATGCAATTTCTTTTATTATTTTCTGAATGCTGAAACGATACACCAAGACAGGTGTCCTTGTGTCAATGAAAAAACAAACATCATCATTATGATTCAAAGAGACCAGAGTTATTTGAAACCAAATGACAGCAGTCTGGCAGCGTGGTTGAGGTTAGCAGGTTATAATCAAGCCCCCCCCCCACCTCCATTATTTATCAGCCCCTTTGTCAACTGTTGTGAAGTTATCAATTTGAGATGAGGGTGTGGTGAGGAGCCAAAAACACACAGTCCGTGTGCACACAGCTGGCCATAAACTCTGAAAAATAAACTCTTTCATTGGTAAGAATTCCTAAAGTAGCTGTTTGCTGTAGGAAAGTGAAAGTTACAGATAGAAATAGTGACAATAAATAGAATTTGTTAACGTGTTATTTCATTACTTCTCACTCGCTGTTCGTGTTCGCGTTCATCCGTTGCCCCGATAGCTGTGTGTGTTCATTCTGGGCCCATTTATCTGTCCGTGAGTGTTTACAGAGTGAGAAGAAGTGTTCTGCATGTGGGTTGATGCATTTGAGTGTGCGCGGGCGCTTTTGTGTATGTGTTTACACAGCACCGCACAAATAACAGGGTTGACACCAGTCTGCTCCAAACTGCCGTCAGTATGCAATCAGCCACGGGTCTGTGCTTCTCCACGTTCTGGAGCTAAACACGTATGCCTATTATTTTTGGGGGTCCTTAAATTGTTTTGTCCTTCGAAAAAAAAGTGAGACGGGATTTGCTGCAATGTCCAGTAGGGACAACAGCGACTTCAGGTACAGGTCAGCGCTCCAGAGCTCCGTGCTGCACGATGTGTTGCCCATTGCGCAGCTCTCTACAGCCTGAGCTGTGGGCTCTGCTTACACCTAGGGCCTCCATCCTATAATGCTGGGATATAAAAATGGAGAAAAACCAAGAGCTCAGTCTTCCAGAACTTGGATAATAGAACAAGGCAGTGGCTTGAATAAGAATAATAGCAAATGAGACACTAAGGCCATCTTCATTAGAATAAAGAAGAAAAAGAAGAAATACTCCACTAAGAACAGAATCGGGTATCAGGGAGACCATTAATACAAGGCAAAATCTCTAAAATATAAATGTTTCTTATATATATTTAGAGCAAAGAAATGGTCAGCCTTTAAGCTTAAAATGTTAGATAACATTTTTGTTTAGTTGTTTGATGTCTGAATGAAAGTTAGCAGGGACAGAAGTCTGGCTTTATACCAGTCAGTAGACCTCAGCTGTGCGTGTGGCTGCTGTTAATGTTTAACTGCAGCACTCAACTTCACCCCTGCGTTAAACTAACCTTTACAGGTTTGGGTGCCTCACTGGGCCGCGTCATTTAGTACCATTAAGTTGCTATGACAAGAATAGCAAACACGTGCTGGTTGTTCGGAGCATTTGTTTTCGACACAGAGCCATTTTGTACCTGCCGATCCATTAGTGACAATTGTAGCATATGGAAGTTGCAGTTAATTTACCTTCAGACTGTGTCATATTTACACTCGCCATCAAAGCACTATTTAAATAAAACAATGCCGTTTAGATGCTGTTTTCAACCCATTTACAGATCTTTTTAGTCAGTTTTGGTGAGAATGATAATGTTGAGTTTCTTTTCCGGCTCAGGCTCTGCATCTGTGTGTGTGTGTGTGTATGTGTGTGTATTTGCATAGATGACCTCGGAGGAGGAAATGGTTTCTATGTGATGTCAGGTTTTCTCAAATTGAATTTTCCAGATGACGTGATCTCCATCCTTTTATCGAGCATGTGTGAGTGTGTGCATTTGTGTGAGTGGAGACAGAAGAACAGAGAGAGTGAAGAGGCCTGACAACAAGGACTGGTGTTTTAAAAAGATCAGGAAATTGGGAGTAAATGAAGACAGTGTTATAACATAGTGATGAGCACATCTTTGTCTGATGCCGATTAAAGTGGAGCTGGAATGAGGCTTCACACTTATCTTACACATAAGGACCTGCTCATTGTCTGCACATGCTTAAATGCTTTTTCCGTCTCATTTGTTTCTCAAACCTTGCTGTTCTTTCATTTTTTCTACAGGTAACAACTGGCAGTTTGCTTTCAACGTCAAGTTCTACCCTCCAGACCCCTCACTGCTCACTGAGGACATTACAAGGTATACTCACACGTTCACACACACACATACACACTTCAGGGAGGAGGTGCATGTACTTAAACTTGATTTCACTTCATTTTAATATTATTTCAATTATTTAAGGCCAACTAAAACAACATTCAAACTTTGATTCCTTTCAAATTTTACATCAAACAAACCAAAAGTCCTCCAGCTGTCTCTCAGTCAAATATTAACTTGCCTTTAAGATGTACTGCGGTACTGTCTTTAATCTGCACTACAAACGCGTCCCAAGAAAGACCTTTTCCTCACAAGATCAGAGACAGCACACATCACTTTATTATCAATGTCTTCTCAAGTTTTGAGAAAAACAGAGAAGATAATTTAAAGCATAAAGTTGTAATTGTTTTTTTTTTTAGTCCAGTTTACTGCAGCCAGAAATGAGTCCCCCGTTTCACCTGAATGTCCTCTGTAGGTACCTTTTGTGTCTGCAGCTGCGTGAAGATGTGGCTTCTGGACGCCTGCCTTGCTCCTTTGTCACTCACGCTCTGCTGGGCTCGTACACACTGCAGGTACATCTCTTCCCACAATTGATTTGTTTTCATTTATACGACCGTCCTTTGAGTCCTCACACATGGCGTGTGGGTGGTTAAACGCACAATTTCGCCTTTCTTCCCCCACCGGTTTACAGGCCGAATTTGGTGACTATGAACCTGAACAGCCCCGCCCTTTGGACTTCATGAGTCAGCTGACTTTTGCGCCCAATCAAAACAAGGAGATGGAGGAGAAGATCCTCGAACTGCACAAGTCCCACAAGTCAGAATTTTAAGAGTGGTGATTATACTGAAAAAAGCAAGCTCACATATTTTGATATCTCATCCTTGTTTTACCTCCTCTTCCTTTTACAGGGGAATGACCCCTGCACAGGCCGATACCCAGTTTCTCGAAAATGCTAAGAAACTGTCCATGTATGGGGTAGACCTGCACCACGCAAAGGTATGACCCCAAAAAAATGAGTGTGCCCCTCTTCTCTTAGTTGTCAACATGTGGGGATCTGAGCTCCTTTTGATGAGGGGTAAAGCATTCAGACGCGTCCGCATGTTTCAGCCATCGTATCTGTGTGTGTGTGTGTCAGCTGCACAAACACTCAGGGAGGCCATTGCTATGGGAACAGCCGCTGTTCTCACAGGAATAGCAGGTCATCAGCAGACGGCGTGCATGTTTCCATGTTCTTGTGTCCGTGGACAAGACAGGAAAAAATGGGGGGAAAGAATGATAGTCTTAAAATAGAAGGAGGATGTGATTGAGAAATAGAAAGAAATGAGGGAGGGAGGGGGCTAAGATAATGTTTGAGATCAGAGCTGAACCATAAAGATATAGAGAAAGGAAAGTCCCCTTTAGGGGAGATCTTTTTTTTTTTTTTACTGCATACCACATATGTGGGAATTCAATGAGTAGATCTATTTCTGTCTTATGAGCCTTATTACCCACAAAGAGAGCTGTTTCAAGTATCAGAAAACCGTAAATATTGAAGTAAATTAAAGAAAACGACACTTTAAGATTTTTTCCTTAGAGAAAAGTAATAGGAACTTGAGAATACCCTGTCATCAGTGTATGATTGAGATAATGAGGTGACAGAATCTGACCACAGAATCTGCATTTCTCCATGATGAAACACACGCACACACACAGTACCCTCCTGGCAAGTGAAAGTTCGGTCATTGTCAGCCATAGAGAGGTATCTTTGGTTGCTGCATGAGGACAAAGATCAATGACCAGCTCTTAGCATGGAAATGCCATGTGACTTGTGTGTGTGCCCCAGTAAAACGTTCCATTATCAACATATTGCATTCTCCATTAGTCCAACAGATTTCTCCTCTGTCAATACTGCCTTACCACTACCAGATGGCTCTGGATTTAAAAGCCCCAATAGCGAGTTAGTCTGCCAGCTAAGTGTGTTACAGTTGCACTGAATGACAGTTTGTGTGCCATAATTGAGTTTCTGTTGACCTTAAGCAGACTACTTAAAAAAATCAATTGATGTCCGGCATAATCTGATTTAGACAAATTGGTGCCACATACAGATGTTTCACCCGGTTTAATCAAGCAATTGCTATAACAAAGGTTTTTTCTTCTTTTGAAATTGGCAGGATTCAGAGGGTGTGGACATCATGCTTGGCGTGTGTGCCAACGGGCTCCTGGTCTACAAAGACAGACTTCGGATAAATCGCTTTGCTTGGCCCAAAATCCTCAAGATTTCATACAAGAGGAACAACTTCTACATTAAGATTAGGCCGGGCGAGGTTTGCACACAGACACGCGGCCATTTATTGTAAGAGGTGCACAGAATTAAAGCCTTTCTGATGTGGTTTCTGCCCTTTTGTCTCTCCAACAGACGGAGCAGTTTGAGAGCACGGTCGGGTTTAAGCTCCAGAATCATCGATCCGCTAAAAGGCTGTGGAAAGTTTGCGTGGAGAACCACAGTTTCTTCAGGTACTAATGCTATCACTGTGAATGTGCAACCATGGATTTGTAGGCTGGGCTTCAAACTGCAGCATTAGCTTTTTTAAATTATATTCTTTGGGTCAGCATTTTTTTGTGAGAATGTATCCGATACTTAGATGCTTGAGGAAACAGCCAAACACCTACAGACGTGTGCAGTGATAAGCGGGATACCTGCTCATCTCTGTCCTCAGAGTGCCTGCACGTTTGTATGGAAGTGGAGCAAGCTTTAATATCCTGTTCAGGGAAAGCTTGCCTGGATATTTTTCATTCCATGCAGTCACATATACAACTGATTTTATTTTAAAGGAAATATTTTAATTCCACATCCCACCTCCATCTTAGTCTTCTGGTCCTCTTTCTTTTCTTTGTTGGCGCCAGGTTAAACGCACCAGAACCTCCCACCAAAGCTCGCTTCCTGACTCTCGGCTCCAAGTTCCGTTACAGCGGCCGAACTCAGGCTCAGACCCGCCTGGCCAGCTCCCTCATAGACCGACCCGCCCCCAACTTTGAGCGCACCTCCTCAAAGCGCATCAGCCGCAGCCTGGATGGAGGTATCACAAAACACACAAGTGGGACTGGAAGTGAAAGCTGAAGCATAACTTTTAACCATATCAGATTAAAACAAAAATAGAACGCATGAAGAGCATCTGGAGGAGCTTGAAATTTCATAAAGGCGTGTGCGATAGTCTGATTGGAATGGACGTAAACTGCTCAGTCGGACCAGATACAGGAAATAGCTGCGGCATATGTTTCCTGTCACGCTGCGTGACACACAGAGGGAGAAACGGATGAAAGAAGAGAGAATTGATTTGATCAATCCAAAAGAATGACATCCTCAGCACAAAAAAGATGTCAAATGCAATTCCTAGTTTTCAGTAACTTGAATCAGTCAAAGCTCGTTAGACATACACTTCATAACTGAGGTCCTGAGGCTAGTGAGGGTCTTCAGATACACACGTACCTGTGGAACAACAGCCCTGACTTTAAAATAACCTTTTTATAGCTTTTAGAAAAAAAGGAACAACTAACTATTTTCCAGTGATTTCATGAATGTGGCTTACAGATCCCACAATCCGTGCACCTTAGTGTCATGTTGGTCCCACCATCTTACAGTGACCCCTGCTGGTTACTTCCTTAAACGTCGATTTGTTATTATCTTTCTGCGCTTCAATTACTTTTTCACATTTTTTTTATTTGATTAAACTTGTACTTTATTGATAGATATAGGTTGTGTGAAAGCGTTCCTGTTTTATCCAGTCTATACATTAGTTTAGTATAGATGGATACATTAAAATGAGCCGGCTCTCAAACAAGCCAGTGTTCCTAAACTGAACTATCAGTGGAAGAAATGGCTGATTTTTTCCCCCCCTGCGTTTCAGCACCGGTGATCAGCATCACCGAGGTCGGCAGGGACATGGCCGAGAATGGACGTGAGCCACACCTGGAGCTTCACTCCGACTCAAAGGTATGTATTTCCATAAACTGTGTGGGGTGTACATAACAAGGGGATTAAAACAAAACAAATGCGACTTTTTGTGGGGTATATTTTATCTCTTCTTTTAGTAGTGGTAGTTCATATCACATGCAAACAACTTTTGTTGTTGTTTCTAATATGTAAAGAAAGATGAAAATGAACTAATACCAATTATTGAGCATTCCTGTTCATTATCCTGCTTTGATATATGCTAATTTCTTGTAAAAAGCATTTTACTTGGAGTTGCAGAGGGGCTACAGCAGATTAACACGTCATGAAGGCGCACAGGCTCACAGGAGTTTTAATAAAATCCAAGAACCACAACTGCGCTAACAGCAATTTTCCACTTCCACGTGCAGCTGAAATGGAAATTTTTACTGCTTTGACTGCAGTGGTTTTTGTAGTTTTTATGGAGAGTTTCAGTGCTGGTGCAGTCTCTGTATTCACATGGTAACACATCCGCCGGGGCCAACAGTAGTTCTTCCAACCCCCATATAGCTGTAAAAATGGAGTGAGAGCTTCTAATCTTCTATCAGTGCTCACCTGTTAAATAATAAATCCACAACCTTTATCTGGATGGTTTTCACCACTCTACATCCTCTCTGTTAAGCGCCTGCGTCCAGCGGGGCGACGCTGTCCACAATCAAGTCAGTCTGTCCTTAGCACAGTGTGATGACAGTATGTTGTGTATGAGCATGCTTCCTGCCCTGCCTCCCTTTCCTCACTGCCTCCTCACCCTCACTCCCAGCACCTTGGATGGTCTTAGCCTCTGTTTGCAGTGAACACGCTGCTGAAACTGTTTCCCGTACCCACTGTATTCTGCACTGTGCTCTGCCCTGTGATGTTCACTTTGAAGCTACTGTGCTGTGTAGTTCACTGACTAATGTAATGTCTTTTTTCCTCTCTCTTTTTTCCTTCACTCACTCCCTATGGTTTGCTTCCCTCCCTTCCCACATCTCTCCTGCACGATCTCACGTTTTGTTTTGATTTTCACAAAACGAACTTCTCTTTTCTGGTTTTATGCATTTATGTATTTTTCTTATCGTCTGTGGCTTCACTATGTGCGGCGGTGTTGTTCCCTTCTTCTTCCTTTTTTCTCCACACTGTCTGCTTTTCTTTTTATTTCCCCTCTCATGTTTTACTCCTTGCCTGCCTTTTCCTTACTGTGCTCTTGTGTCATTGCCCACCTATCAGTCCATCTTCATGTTTCCTCTCTCCTTCTCCTCCTCATCCTCACTCTCATCCACCCCCCCGTCCCTCGACACCATCTCCGAGCTTGAGCACTGCCTTTCAGACATCTCGGAAGATGAAGACCGTACCAACGAAGCAGAAACCGCTCACTCACTGTGGACCCTTCCCTCAAACACCCTCTCCTTTCTCTCAGATCAGCAGCTGGCTGATATCGGGCACCTCCTCCAAAACCCTCCACCCCCCCACCCTGACACTACTTCCCAAACTCACAGCTCAGAGCTTTTGACGTTTGAGGAGGGTTGCATGGCTAATGCCAGAGCAGCAGGGCTGGCAAACTGGCGACGCCGCTTCCCTCTGGTGATGGTAGTCAAGTGTGTCTCTGTCATATTTTGCTTTCTCTCCATCTTGGGAAAGAATGGAAGCAGGTGTCTGCCCATAAACCTGTTTTCCAGATTAGCAGAGAAACTGCAGGTCTTTACTCCGGCTTTGAACAAACAGACACTGAAACCAGTGATGACACTCAATCGTTTTACCGTCTATGAGCCAAAATGGGACGTTTCTAACATTGAAGCATCTAAATTTCAACAACTTTTCAAACATTTGTCCCTGAAATGGGCTCGTTTTGTGGCATATTTGCACCTGCACATTCCTCAGAAGTTGATAAATTGGGTCCCTGTGTTCCCCTCCCACCAAATGCAACTACGTTTGCCCAGCGTTTCTTTTTTCACCTGCCCCCAAATTGTCTCGTCTTTTTCCTCCCCCTCTTTGTCCTTGTTACCCGTCTCAGTGACTTGTGGCTCCTCTCTTCCCCCTCTGGCCACCTTCTCTCGCTCTAAACTGTCTGCGTCCGTGCACCGCTACCTCCTGAACCCCTCCCCTTTCTTCCTGCCCTGCCTCCTGGTGATCTTCCTACTTGTTGTGATGCTGACAGCGAGCCAGTCTTTGGTCTTGGCCCTGATTTTAGCTACACCCCTCGGCCTGACCCTGTGTTACTTAGAGAGTGCCATCTCCAGTCAAAGAAAACCCGTTTTCCCTGTGGTTGTCAGCGACAAGCCAAACAAGCCTCTCACACCCACACACACTCCTCCTCGTATCAGGCACCACGCAGGCACAACCTGGATGCAGGAGATGTGTGATCCGGCCGCATAAACACACATTCACTCTCATCCATACATCTTCATCTTGTCCAGTTTTCCAACTCTTTTTGTTCCTTTGGCCTTTGCGAGAATGTTTGTAATCAGTCTGTGAATATCACCTTATCTTACCCTTTCCCTGCCACCAGTCCCACTGTGTCTAAAGACCAGAGTAGAAAAAATAAGGTTACCCAAGGTGTGAAAAGAAGAGATTTTAACAAGGATAAATATTATATATATTGAGAAACATAATTATCTTGCTAACATAGACCCAGGTTGGATAGATGCTGCTATAATGGACTATTGCCACATTTCTACTTTGTCGAACTTTGCTAAAAAAGGCATCTCTTTTATTTGTTTATTTATTTATTTTCCAAACAACTGTGCACTTAATATTAAATCTTAGCAATGTATAATGCGCAATATGTGTAAGAAGCACTTATTTTCGAATTGATTTTAGTTCCGTCCATTTAGCTTTTTTCATCCAAAGAAATGGTGGCACTGAAAGATTAGCTGCTAATTAGATCTTAGAGTTAAAATATGTATATATATATAAAAAACAACAGCACTTAAAGCTTATTGTATTTGTATTTTATTGCTGATGAATATTTGGATTAAACAGTGTTATACGCACCCTGATCCCCTGCTTTCAATTTACCGCCCGTCACTCTTTTAAACCCACTACTAAGGACTTTTCTTTTTGCTTTGTGGAATCATCAAATGATCAGATCAAACACAACTAAAAATGTATGTTCATGGGACTCAGAGTCTGAGAATCTGTCATTAAAAAAGCATTCACGTCTCTATTAACGGTAAATTATTTTTAGTCACACCTGGCTGTGTGTGACGATTTCAGCTATGGTACGCTTCCATTGGATGAAAGGTCACATGACCAGCGGCTTTTCCCATCATCCATTTCACTGTTTTCTTTCTTTGTGCCCCTAACCCCCTTCATTTTGACTACCATCTCAATGACTACCACACTGAAGGTTAAGGAGGTGGACGTAAGCCCTGGTGATATGGAAGCCATGCCCTCCAAGGTCTGTAAGGCCTGTCTTTACCAAGCATGCTTTGCAAATTCACTGGAAAAAAATGATAGAGAAATAAAACTGAGTTAAATAAAGAGGAATAGAATGCACTTGCTTTTTGTGGAAAAGCAGAGCAAGCAGGCAGCACTCCTAACATGTCCTCACTTTCTCCCTGATTTTACCGCAACAACAGTCTCCTGGATGCAGCGATCCTGCACTCGCTCAGGTTCCTACACTACTACTGTTTATTTATTTGTGTCTCTGGGTTCTGTCTCTGTGATGACATGGTCAGTTTTTAGAGTTCATACATATCAATAT
Organism: Menidia beryllina; assembly: GCA_013363375.1. Lineage (NCBI taxonomy): Eukaryota > Metazoa > Chordata > Actinopteri > Atheriniformes > Atherinopsidae > Menidia > Menidia beryllina. The sequence continues at coordinate 3,995,791 of JABUIW010000152.1, read as the reverse complement.
AAATCCAAATCCAAAAAATCAGTTTGAACTTGAACAAATCTTCAGATTGGGGCTGACTATAAAAACTGACCCGAGTGGGCACTTTGATCCAATATTTTCACTTTCAGAGGTTCTGCTGTGGCTTCCTAGGCTTTCACGGTTTTCGTTTGTTTTTTGTTCATCTGTGCTGGGGTTTGTTGGTTTTCGAACATGCCTGGTGATGTTGTGGGATTTGGTTTATGCATGTGTTAACATGGGTACAAGCACCAGCACCTTTGCACTCATGGACAATACCAAAATGTGAATTGTGCTTGTACCCATCTCGCAATGTTCATTACAACTTGGGGCACCTCACTTTTTTCTGTTAAAACATTATTGCTTTTGAGTTTATTTATTTTTGATGTCAGACTAAGAATTTATTTAAATTATTATTTCTTATTTGTTAAATTGGATAATTTTTGGAAAAAAATCTTGAAAATCTTTACGTTGACAAGACCATTTTTTTTCCTTCTTGTTATTCATTATTTTGTGCTGTATGTCTGCCTTCCAGAGTCGATTGAGAGTGCATGGGGACAATATTTATGTGAGGCACAGTAATTTAATGTTGGAGGTTTGTACTGGCGTCGACCGATTTAAGATTCACATGTTTCTGTGTACTCTGACGCCATCAGAACTACAACTTCCTGTGTACTCTGCTGTACAGGACTGCTGCCCTCTCGCACTCTCAGGCTCTGTGTGCATGCCTACGTGTGTGTTCTTATTTGCTGATAAAATTTTCTTTCAATTCAAGCTTTTTCCAGATTTCCAACAGCTCTTGCGTTATTGAAAAATGATAAAATGTTTCAGTGCTTTCTGTCCTCATTCACATAGGGGCCATTTTGAAAAGCCAGGCTCGGAGATTCTGAGATCTCTTTGGGTTCAAGGCTCAGATTTTTTACTGTCATCAAGATTTTCAGTGTTGCAGCGTTAAAGAACATTTGACCTTAACTTCCCACCGTCAACCAGCAGACAGACTGAAGCTTCCAGCACGTTGCAGCTCGCAGTTTAGGGATTGATGTTTCCTTTAGGGTATGGCGGAGAATAGATAGAGTAGTAGACAATATACTGGACCACAACATGATTTATTGATTGCCGATTCAACACACAATCCACATTGACTTTACAAGGTGGATGAATGCAGCTTTAAACAAGTTAAATGGTAATGATGCTCGTGACTGGTGTTCTCTGTTAAATGGAAGTCAGTCAGCTTCACCGCCAGAGGAAAACAACGAGCTTTACCTAATGGTATGGTAATTATTTAGTAGATTTGCATCAACATAACAAGGAAGAAAAATTTCCCAGCCTGAGCGCTCACAATGGCTGCTCTGTGGAGAGGATGGGTGTGGTGTCAGCGTGACTTTGATGCATGCCCTGTGCATGGTGAATGCTGTTTTATCTTGCTGTGTTTACAGACCTTGACTGGTCAAAAGGTTTGATCATTGCCAGGCGGCAACGTCTAATCTGACTAACCCCGTCTCCCCTAACACACGTGTGGAGCTTCTTCCCTGTTTTTTCTGGTGATCGGCTGCCAGTGCTCCCATATGTGTGGTTTCATAACCTACTAAATCAGGAGCAACAGCGGCTGGTGCAGCGTGGGGCTGATAGTGATCTTCTGTCATTTTCCACAAAGCATTCGTTGTTAAATCTCACTGCCTCTGCTGTGAGGTGTTGCCTCTACCTGCTTCTGTTTTGGACTAACAGCCATAAAAAAGGCTGAGTGAGAAAGTGAAGTAAATGTCAGAAACAAAATATTGCTACCAGCTCCGTGATCTGCCCTGCTGATTCTAGCCTCGTTTGAAGGAAACACTCTTCAACAAGATGGGGGGCCGTGTTTCACCGAAGCCTTCCACACATATAAACACCCAGACATCATTCTGAATGGCTTCAGTGAGGCACAGCATCCATCCTGTTTCCCTCCAGATTGACAGACTAATGTTCGGGTGAAAATTTTCAACACTCCTCATCCCTTCTCTCCTTTTGTCCTGCCCCTCTCCCTCCTCTCCACTTCTTCCCACCCCCGTTTCTTTTCCTGTCATTTCTCCATTTCCTGATCTCGCTACACTTCCATCTAATTTTCTTTTTGCTTTTCTCTCCCTTTTATCCGTTCAATCTTCCTACTCGCCTCTTTCTCTGATCCATGCCTCTTATGTCATACTTTCATCCCTACCCTCTTCACTTACACTCATATCATCAACTCTCCATATGTCCTTTACCCTAATCCTACCCCCCCCATCACCCTCTTTCCCCCATCCTCTCCCCTCCTCATTAGGACCATGATAAGACCCAGGACGAGGTTCTGAAACACCAAGCTAGCATTAGCCAGCTCAAACGCTCCTTTATGGAAGCGCCACCTCCCTCTCCTCCTCAGCCCAACCAGTGGGAGAAACGCCTCACCTCCTCTCCTGCCACGATACGCATTCAGCAGCAACAAGTGGTACGTCTGTCTGGATGTTTTTGTCTCAACGAGACAGAGAAAGTGCTTTTTGCAGTGGATCTCTTCAAATAACATTTACAGAGGGAAGAACTGTTTCCAAGCTCAGTCCTCAGCTCTATATCTCAACAAGCACTGCTTCTCTCTCCTTTTAATGGGAATTCAGATTGTTTCTTGGGTATTATTCCAACTTTTTTCCACAGTTTTGTCTTCTCTGTTTTGTTTTTTCCCCTGATGTTTCCATGAGACCATTCATTTGGTTATTTAATGGATGCCTCAGACTTTGTGTGTGTGCAGATCTAACCTAACTTCCACAGCTGTTTATCCCCTTTCAGCTGGACTGGGGTAGAGTTTGTGCTTTTACTCTGCATGGGTTTGGGTGATCACAGCTTTCAGATATTTGCCTGTATTTATTTTCTGTTGAGGGTAAATCTTCTCTCAAATTGTCTCATTTCTGTCCTCACTTCCGTCTTGTTTATGCTGTGTGTGTGTTGTTGTAGAGCCTTGAGGAGGAGATAGCCTCTGTGCTTTTCAGCAGACATGCCGGGGCTGGATTTTATTCAGCTGCTGAGGCTCCCTGCAGTATTCCCTCACCAACACTAGATGCTCCCGTATCCTCATGTTCAGCTGCTACTTCTGCTGCTCCCACTGCTGTCTGCAGCTTCTCTGTGCCACAAAGGCTTCCCATTTCCCCAACCACCTCGCACTCTGCCGCTGAGGTGCTACAGCTGCTGCTGAACATTTAGGAGTCAGTTTACTTTCACTTTTAGTTACAACTTTGAAAGTAAACTGACAGTTTGTGAAGGCTTAATTAGGGATGCTTGTCAGATGCGTTTCCCAGTGCCTGCTGCGGATGCTGCATGAGGATCCTTTTTTTCATTTTTTTAATCTAAGACCATTTATCCTGAACGACATGATTATTCAGTCTGAAGCAGCTAACAGCTAATACAGGCATGGCTTCTGGAATTTCATTTACATTTGTGAATGTGAACAGAAGCGATAAGAATCTGCTGCTCTTAGTGCGAATGTGAAAGGCAGCAGGTGCTGTAGCTTTCGTGTGTTAGTTAAAAAAGCAGAGCAAAAGGGTGGGCTCCTTTATGTCTGCTTTTTTGGAGCTTTTTGAAATGGAAACTCGATAAGGTGTGATGCTTTTCTTGTGGTGGTTTCAAAAGCTCTGCTGACTTCAATACCACTTATGCTTTATGCACTTTTTGTGTGTGTGAGGACGTTCTTTTCTTTTTGTTAATGGGATATTCAAATCCATCTCTCATCTTTTCATATTCTATTCTCCTCACAACCCCCCTGCTTTAATCCTGTCCCTTTTGCCTGCTCTAATGACCTTCATAGTGGAGAAACTGATTTGCTGGTGCATGAAAGACTGGGAGGCAGGGACGGACAAGGAGAGGAGCACATGACACAGGCAGCCCCCCCCCCCCCCCCGCTTTGAAAACAAGCATCCCAGTGTTTCGAACTGCTAACAGCGATGATGTTACTGCTTGTGTGTGTGTGTGACTGATGACGTCATGGTAACTTCTCTGTCACGCAGGTCAGCGAGCCACAAACGGAAGCAGCTTCAACTGAAAACACCAGCTCTGATCCCAAAGAACCTGCAAAGGTGCTCCTAACTTATTCTGCAGTCCTTCCAGCCCCCCACTCCTGATGTGTGTCGCCCCTCGCTTCCTTTGTGTCGTCATCGTTTTCAGCTCTTGTTCTCACCCTCATCTGTTTTCTCATTGTTCATTTGTTTGCTTTCTGACTTGATCCTGTAACTCCTTCATGCCTTTTCATCCACAGTTGATCCTCCATCTTTTTTATCCTGGTGTTGATTTTTTTGTATCAGTTTATTTTTATTTGTTGTATATTTTTCAACTTTATGTTTAATGATCATCTTCTGCTTTTGTTTTTGTTTCCCCCCCATGCGTTGTTGTGTACGTGTGTTTGCCTCACTGTGTGCGTGAACTTGTGGACGACGTGTGCATGCGTGCCTGTGTATGTGCGTGAGTATAGACGACCGAAGTTGAAATCGAGGAAACTGTTGTCATCCAAGAGGTTTCCAGGGCAGCCAAACCAGGAGTTGTCACGGTTACAGCCGGTCCTCCTGCCGGCCCGCCTGCAGAGCAGGAAACACACGAACAGAACGTGAGAGTTGAAGAGGAAGTAGTGCCAGTGGAGGAGCCAAAGCAGACCAAGCAGGAGAGCGTGTCATCCGAGAGCGAGAGTGAAGAGGAGGCAGAGTACCATCCCAACGTCCACGTGACCATTTGTCATCCACAAATACCAGAAGAGAAGGAAGAGGAAGAGGAACAGGAGAAAGAAGAGGATGACACGAGGAAGGAGCAGGAGTTGCCGGCTCCAGACAGCCCTTCGCTTCCAGCTGAGGATAGCCAGCCTGCTGAGGAGGCAAGCCGAGAGGAGTCCAGAAAGGACGACACAGAGCCAGAGAAGAGGAGCCATGAAGAGGAGGAGAAAGACGGTGAGCGGGAAACGGAGGAAAGCACAGAGGATCCGATGCTGACACCGGATGAAGTTCCCATCAGCCCCATTGCAGCGACTGATCCTGTAGATGAAGAGGAGGAACCCAAAATGAACGGAGAAGCCTCACTGGCTGAAGCAGAACCGCGGCCACAGGTTATTTGTTGCTCTGAGGTAAAGTCTTCATTGGGCCGACCGCGGAGCCTCTCGGGGGTCTGATCCCTCCTGCCGGCTGTAGAAACACCCACTTTCCCCCCCGCTGCTTTTCACAGTGCTGGTTCTCTTCCTGCTTGCGTGAATATTTAAGCCCCATGTACATCCTCACACTCATCTTCTTCCCGTGTTATTAGGCTTGAAGGAACAATTTTGTGACATTAGAAAAACTCCTACAGACAAAGAGTGTTTAAAAAGTCAAATTTGCCACCAGTATTTTGGTGTGTTGTCGTTCTTGTCAAGTCACCTCCCCATACATAAATTCCGTCTTTAATTCTACATTTGCCTTCATCCCACTCATTGTGGTGTTTCGTTGTCCTTATGTTGTGCTTTGGTGTTGTGAAGTAAATGGGGCCTAAGTGGGTAATGCATGATGCTTTTAGATGTATGGTTTTTGTTTTGCATGCTCCTTTTGCCGTCTGTGTGTGTCAGTGGGTTTGGCAGTAATGCTTCCCTTTGCATTTGTGGAAACCATCACTGCCAACCACTTTGGGAATGCCACCTATTCATCTGAATGTCACCTTGTTGATATTTCAATAGCTGTTCTGTGAGTTTACGTGAGTGTGTGTGTGCCGGTCATTTGACTGCCGCCGGTAATGTGGACTCATGTATTATGCATCTCTGTGCCGTGTCATTTTTTTGAGTTGCATGTTGACACCAAAGACATTTCTGTGGTCGCGCTGCTGCTCTAGCTGTGTGTGTGTGCTCTGATGCGATAAGTAGATGCTCTCGCACGATTTCGCCTGAGTTTGACTGCTCTTGCCTTTTATGCACAGCTTTTTTTTTGCATGCACTCTTATTTGCTGTGTTTTTTATGCATGTTAATCTCAGTAGTCAGTGTTGAAAGTTACTCAGTAGCCATTTATTTTTCATTAGAATTGAGCTTTGTTAAACGGTTAGAAAAATGTTGGGCTTGGAGTTAAATGAAATGCCATTGGTACAAAGACGCTTGATTTCAAGGCTGTCTCAGACTTGAAACACTAACTTCCTTTCCCCCCCTCATTGCTGTCTCTCCTCCTTCCCCAGCCGCCCGTGGTAAAGACAGAAATGGTGACTATATCAGACACGTTTGCCGCCCAGAAAACTGAGATAGCTACAAAAGAAGTGCCCATCGTTCATACGGAAACCAAGACCATCACATACGAGGCCGCACAGGTGCACATCTAAGAAGCACAGGGAGCTTTTCCCCCCTCTCCTCTGTCAGCATTTATTTGTCTAATAATATATGTTTAAAACATCCAGCTTTAACATTATCTAAGAAGTCATTCACGCTAAATTCCAAAGCATTTCCTTCCTAGCAACAGTGCATGGCACCATCAGTCATTCTTCAGCTCCATGGAAGAAATTCTTGTAGAGGAACAGGGTTCTGCAGAAATTTTTTTTTTTAAAGCTACAGACATCTCCCAAAAGGCGGTGTAGATGAAGAGCTGACCATCTCTTTTGGTGCTCCTGTTGATAGCTGGATGGAAATGGTGACGGCGAGCCTGGAGTGTTGATGACCGCTCAGACAATCACCTCAGAGTCTCTGTGTACCACCACAACAACACACATCACCAAGGTGCGGTAACACACATTCTACTAATCAACATGACATTACAAAATGAACAACAGTTCTTTTCTGTCTTCTTTTAATAGCTACGTCTCCACATCAAGTATCATCAAGCTAGCTTAATATGAGTATTTACCATTTGATTGAGAGACATTTTTGTGTTTTTCTGACTTATCTGTGAGCACCATCAGCTGCTACTGCTCAAAGTCACATTTCTGTGACCTTTGTTGCAGACATTAAAGGGCGGACTGTCCGAGACGAGGATTGAAAAGCGCATCGTAATCACGGGCGACTGCGACATCGACCACGATCAGGTCAGTTTTCAGCAGTTCTCTGCCTTTTCCCTGCTTTTTCAGCTGCTTGGTTGATGGGCAGCTTTGTCCGTGGGTGGTGCAAACGGGTAGTCAAGAGTCACTTTTCCAGTCGGTTGTTCAAATTTTCCATATTTTTAATGATGGATGGGGGGATAGCTAGACGCCTGGTGACATGTCTGTCATGTTGTTTTCAGTTAGCATGCACATTTTATTTGAGAATCCTGCCTACAAGCCATCAGTCCCATCCAGATTCCACACATTGACACCTGCTGCCTCTTTCACTCATACAAAATTGCTTCCAGAAAACTGCTTACCCTCTTTGAAGTTTTTTTTTGGGGGGGGGGGCACATTTTGACTGGTTTGTTTGTTGTACTGTCTTTGTCTTATACAGTGACCTCAAATCAAAATTCATGTTATTTGTTATTTATGCAAAAGTTGATTTTTGAATAATGTGAATTCATTTTTGATTTGAGGATCCCCACCTTCACCTTGAGTTAACTAATAGTAGATAGTAGAACCAGTTTGCCATCCCTATTTCCAGCCACATCTGCTCTAAAAGTGGAAAGACTGGTATGAAATGGGATGCTGTCCCGATAGTGTTTAACAAGCATTTAAGAATTAAGAAGCAGCTTGTCTTTTATGGGGGGTAGGCAGTGAAGATTTGTTTGTAATGGAATCTATTTTTATGTATATGACTTTTAAGGTGGGAATATTTAGAGTAAAAATGCTTTATTTCCCATTCTAAAAATGTTTTAACAGTAAATATTAATATCTTAGAAGGACTTAGTCTGCATGAGTGTTGCTTCACTGTTTTTGTCTAAGTTGCCTGTTTGTTCTAATTTTGCTGGATTTACGCTAAAACAACAGATGCGCATCACGTTGTATTAGAAAAGGCCATTTTACTTAGTCTGCCCTCCTTTTAGATGTTTCCTAACTCCAGAAAGTAAAATGGTGCATTGTAAATCCAGCATTCCTGTCATTTTTTTTCTGCTTCTTATTTCATTTTTCGTTTAATGTCACCATCTTCCCCTCCTTCCCCTCCACTGCCTGCTCTGCTCGGTGCTGCCACCATGTGTATGGCTCCCGGTACTGCAGGCACTGGCACAGGCCATTAAGGAGGCCAAAGAGCAACATCCTGACATGTCTGTTACCAGAGTGGTGGTTCATAAAGAAACTGAACTGGCTGAGGAGGAGGATTGACTGAACTCAGGTAATAATAGTGACAGAAAGTGTTTATCTAATCTGAGAGGTGTGCAGCTAACATGGCGTGGGGGTTGTAGAAGGAAACCACAACCATGCTCTTCACAGTTCAGCTGGCTGATTGCGTTCCATCTATTTTCCCAGAGCTGAAAGGCCCATCGTGACTGTTTTCCCTTTTGACAACAAACGATCTTCATCACTCAGCAGCAACTTAACTGACAGAAGGGGAGAGGAAGAAGAGGAGCTGAAGAACAGGGAGAGCAGAAGGGTTCAGGCAGTGGGATTGAAGTTGTCACTCTCATCCCAGATGGTCTTTTTCACACGTCTTTGGTGCATTTCAGTCCCTCACTGCAAAAACTAAGAAAAATAAAAATAATATCCTCACTCTTTCCGAGGGAACAAAAAGAACCACTTTACTAGCTTAACATTTGTAGCTTTTTTTTTTTTTAAACTAGAGTTTTTCATTAACTGTTCTACAAAAAGAGCAAGAATTGAACGTGTGTCACGTTTGGCAAACACAAAACTCGGGATGAACCGATAACTGATCAAGATGAGATGCAAAGCCAGGGATAATAATTTGGTCCTTCTAGTCACCGTTTCAGCGGCACAACTGGGGAACCTCTACAGTCAAAGCAAAGAGCTTTTTCAGTAAATACAAACAGAAAGCTTTGATCAGGATATTTGACAACATTTTGATTTTGTTGCAGAAGAAAAACGTTTTTTTGGTGCATTCCTTTTTTTAAGAAAAAAGTTAAATTACAGCTCCCCCCATCAATTCATTATAATGTAAATTAAATGGAATATAATAGAACTCACTCCTAAATAAAATGTTTACTTTTTACTGTTCCACACTTATTTTAACACATTCTGGTGAGTTGTAGAAGCAAGCTGTGTCACCTTTTCACTTAATAGTTACACAAAAGAGGGAGCTGTAAATTAAAATATTGCTGTTAGACAGTAAAATCATCCAGGACTTTTTATTTTGAATCTTTGCATCCTTTTTCCCCTGTAATTACATTTGCTCTTCGTTAATATTCCGTTTGCGTGACCAGCAGCTAAGTGACTTCATTTTCCGTCGAGTTACCCTGAGCTCCAACAGGAGGGAGCATTTCGGTATTTACAGTAAGAACAGAGAGGGTCACTGGGTCTTACATCAATTAAACTCAAGATGCCAAATCTGATGCAGTTTTTACAGGATTTTAAAAATAAGTTTTTATTACTACATTTTATTACTACAACATGAACTTGAACTGAAAATGAAAAAACTTTGAAGCTGGTCTGTACAACTCTGTACAGAAAAACGAGGATTATATGGGAGCGGCAGCATTTTGACAGCTAAACCTCCTCTGTAGAGCACTGACTGTTCCTTTTGGGCCTCAGAGGGTGAAAGGAAAAAAACTTTGATTGGGAGACACAGTCAGTAAACTGGAAGTTAATTGGGAGACTGCCAACCAACAACATGGGAATTAAAAAGACATGAAAATGAATTTGTGTTGGCCGTACTCTGTGGAAATGTTAAATTTAAGCTTTTTCTTTTTCTGGTGCATACATATTTAAATACCACTGTTTCACTTAAATGATCATAAACGAGTTTCGTGCTACGACCAACAGAGGTACCAAAATGAAAACAACTTGAATCCAGATCTATCTCAGATTTCACCTGACACTATTTCCACGTGTTCACCAGCTGCAGCCTGTCCAGCTTTCACAGTTCACCATTGCTTATGCTTCCTGTCTTACCCGAGTAGGCACAATACCAACAAAGCCTGTTGGACTCTATATTAGATGGGTCTCATTTTACATGTTACACAAATTTTTTTATCTTGCAAGATTATCTGAAAACGTGTCTGGATGAGCCGCTGCTGTGTGGATTGCTTTGAGAGTGTGTGGGTAACGGCTTATCTCAGCTTGCACAGCATAACTAGGTAATATGAAACGGCGCTGGCTGTGTTGCAACTGCCCTACTACAACCAAATATTCTTCTGCATTCTTTGTTTTTGAACGGTTCCTGATGTATTACATTATACATATTACACTACGGAGTAACACAACGGTAAAATGCAGTTTAAAGGGAAGATTATCTGAGGGTATGAAGTGCCCTTGAAAAACCCCTAAAAGGAATTGTGATGTGATTTATTCATTGTATGTGTTCTTTACTGAAATGTTCAGCAGAATTCCTCAGTGAAATGTGACTTTGTATATTTATCGTTGGTACTAAATGGGTCAGAACAAGATGCTTGGTTGAATGCAGTTAACCAGCAGGGATTTCTCCTGTGAGCAGCAAAAGGAAAAGGAATATACTTCTGGAAATGATCTCTATCATGAGCGTAGATGTGCCATAGTATACCAAATACATTCCATAAAGGCCAGTCTATATTAAAACACTCTGTTCTCAGACTGGAAATTTTAATTTTTCTCTTTTTACCTAATAATCTGTGTGACTTGGGGTGTTTTTGCATGCACCTCTTAATTTTAGCTCCTTCTCAACTTAGCAAGCTTGGAGTTCAACCGGTCTTTCTATGAGCAGAAACACTGGTCAGTCGACTATGCAGATCAATGACATTCCAAGAGGGGGAAGCTTCCAGAGTAATAAAGCAGCTGAACCATTAAAAATGTAAACACATGGCAGCTTTAGAGGCTTTTGCTCTCAGATTGAAATATTAAAAAAAAATTCACAAAGTCCATGGGTAACTTCACAGCAACAATGATAAATATCCTTTGTTTATTGTAACTTCTCTGTGAAACTGTTTTACTTGTTCACATGTGGGAATCATTGTACAACCTGTTGAATATTTTGTGATTTTTCTCACCTTTCTTTCTTTGAATGCAGAAACACCACTACAAACACACATTTTTGCCACCGGTTCTGTCTCAGCGCCAGGGTTGATCGATGTTCGGGGTTCTGGGCTCTCTTAACCGATTGCGGGAGCAAAGTGGCGGTCAGGTGGAGTTTTCCAAAGTGTTTCTTTTTTTCTTATAAATTTTCGTATGATGCCGACCGTGGGAACAAATTATTCAAATGATTGGCTGTTGTAGGTTTAAAAAGGACTTTTATAAAAAACAAAAAACAAAAAAAGAAGCATTACACACTTTCTGAGGTTGAAGGTTTTCAGGGTTACCATGGCAATGGATGACAGATTCAATGCCAGCTGATTTAAAAACTTTTCTTTTTTTTTTAAACTGTCAGGGATCTCAACATTGTGACATCACTGTGCTGCACTGATGATGTCACACTACAAAAAGCTGATTGTAATCGGGGTGCAGCATGCTCTTGACTCTGAAATCTCAGGCCGTGTTCCACACTCTGAGGAGAAACCAGCACAATTTTGTATTTCATCTCAAGTAAAACTCAAAACTAAAATTTATGATTGGAAAACTGTCCAGCTGCCTCTTTGCTCCCTGATTGCTAACCAGTGATCACTGCTGGGTTTTTGTTGTCTAGCTGCTTAATTGCATTGTTTCCTCACACACATCCACTCCTCCCCCCCTGTGTAACACTGTTTAAATAAAGGATTGTTCTGAAAACTCTCCAGTCACTTTATTTCCTCATACGCTTGTGTCATTCATACTTCAGTATGCTGTAAATGAGTTTAATTCTGATAATGAATTGTGTCAACAATTGTCTACTATAATGACAAAATATAAGATTTAACAGGTTTGTCCAAATTTTAAATAAGAAGTAACAATAAATAGAATCAGTCTTTATGCTTTCTAATTTGCCCAACAGTTTTAGTCACAGTTAATGAGTTGACGCTCTGTTTGAATGTGTCCGTTTATGTCCGCCTCCTGTCAGGTGTAGGAATGAAGCCTCTGGTCCTCAGATTCGCATGTCCGTGCGTCTGCCTGTGGATGGCGCTTATGTCCTCAGGATAGCGTGACAGATTAACCTCAGCTGGGGATCAAAGGCGGGGAAAAAGGGATATATCAATACAGACCAAACAGACTGTAGTTTAATGAGTTGTAAAGGACAAACTGCATGTGTAAAAGCTGCCTCTTCAGACATGGTAGAGCTTTAAGGACAGTGTTTCTGCAACAGCGTATAGCTGAGATATTTCTACAGCTGTTTTTTCACATTGTGCTTTTAGCAGTTAGGTAAAATATTTAAAATAACTTTTATGATTTATGTGACGGCACACATTTTCACCATCAGACATTCACTGTGTGCGCCACATGCAAAGTTGATAAAAATATCCCTCTGGAAATTTAGAGATGTTTTTAAATATTTTATATTAAATTGCCATGTTGCACTTGAATCCTAAATTAATCACTTAAACGTCTCTCGTGCTTCATTATGGCCGCTTTTCGTCAGCGGAGGCTGAATATTTCAAAGAAACAAACTGAGAGAGGGCAGCTAGGGTTACATCGTAAGCTCAAGGCACATTGTAACTAAAATGACCATTTGTGGTATATTACAGATAAACTACTGCCTGTCTTTCTCAGAAGCAAATAACAAATATTAAACAACACAGAAATATTTTGTTTCTGTACCACCGACAGCATCACTATTTGGTTCCCGGTCAGTCTAAAGAGGTTTCTCTCTCATCTACATTATTTGAAAAATGTAAATGATATTTTCTGTGCATTTTAATGGAAATGGTCCCAACCAAATGCATTAAGTTGACATGAGTGCGCTGCTTTCAGCATCCACTCAGAGCAGGAGCAGATGGTGAAAGTGGACCCATGACTGAAAGTGTGCATCTGTCTTCTGTCAGCACGCAGGACAAAGAGGTCAGGTTCACGTTTGGATTAAACAGGAACACAGTGATGGAAATGAAAGAAAACCCATGTTTTCAGGTTTTCACGCTTCAGGTACATCAAAACCCGCAAGTGCCCTCCCTCACACATAGAAAATAAACACACCACTTTTTTAGTGGTACATGTCCACCTTGTCTAAGTTTCCAGCTGAAGTAGATGATCAGCTGCAGCAGCAGCAGACACACAGAGAGGAAGAGCAGCAGGCCGAGCAGCCATAGAGGCAGAAAGCTGTCGGCCTCTCCGTGTGACAGCGTGACGGTCTGCCGCAGGAGCAGAGCCAGATCTGCCCAGGGCCCGCTCAGCACCTCCATACTCGTCTCTATAAAAGAAGAGAGGATGTCATGGTTGATGTGACATGATTGAGACAGATACATGATCAGACAACATGTCACAATTTTTCTAGACCTAGCTGTACAAACCAAGCCTAAAATTCGCTAGATAAGAATGTTCCATTAAGATGTGTAAGCTAACCACTGTTTTAACAGCGCTGTAAATATTATAGTTCAAAGCAAAGTAGGTGAAAATACACACAAATTCAACCTCATTTGGAGTGTAACTTAATTGAAAGGTGCTAAAAGTAGCTTGAATACTCAAAGATCCAGTCAAAACAGGGAAAAGTGGCAGGTAACTGTTGTTATTTGGTAATTATGTTGCTTTTTGACATGTAAAATGTCATTCTAAAGCTTTAAGCCCACTTAAGTGCAGTCGTTAACCCACATTGTTTTTTTTTTGCAGCAAACTGCCAGAAAACAGTCATTTTTCACCCAACAAATTATTGTGGCACAAGCTACAGAAAATCATGCCAAAGAAAACATAGGAGAATGAAAGGCAAACACATACGGCACAGCAGACTTGAATTGTGAAATTGTGGCGCATAACAAGCAGTTGTACCAAACAAAACCCCCTAAAGAGGTAAGGAGTTCTCAGGTATGTACTTACAGTGTATGGCACGCAGATTCAATGTCAAATGGTCGCCAGCAGTTGGACTTAAGGTAAAGCTAAAAATTTTGTATTGGGCTGCAGCTGTCTCATTACAGAAAGACTTTAAATGTGAAAAAGAATATTCAGCCACTGTCAGTATGTCACTGAAAGCTGTGAGATGAAGCAAATGTCATCAGAATTCAAATTATGTGGGAAATCCTGAAAAAAGAAAACCTCCTGCCTGTGATTCTGTGTTTGTCTCTTCCTCTATGGCTTTGTCTCTTGTCTTTTGCTGTTTCTGATCGTCCGCCGGTGTTAGCAATGTGAACTTTGTTCAGTTTCAACAGTCAAACCTTGTGATCAGTAAGAAGATTAGGTTTACTGCCCAAACCTGTGTGTGTGTGTGTGTGTATGCTAATGTTTGTCTGTAAAAGGAGGAGAGATAGTGTGTGAGTTTTCAGTGATCACAAAACCAGAAAACTTTTATTTTATTTATTCTCATCACTGTGCCTGTATGTGTGCATTTGGGCCTGAGTAATGGTTTGATCAGTGAACCTTAGACGTTTGCACTCACCGAGCCATAAAACTCACCAACATACAGACAATTTTCCAGCTGGTCCCTTTCCCTTCTGCATTGTAATTGGTTTTATCTGCCTCTTTTCCCCTCGGTTTCCTCTCTTTCTGACCCTTGTGTGAAATGAACATGCTCTGTAAAGAGGATTGATGCCTTTTTGATCGGAGGGATGTATTGATTAGTTTAAAGCAGGCCAGATTCCATCAACCTTGACCTACAATTTAACAACCAAATTAGAGAGAGGGAAAACAATCCGTTCAAATAAAAGCTTTCATTTAAGATTTTTCTGTGATAATGTGACAATTGTATCCATTGTGAACTGCTTTTTCAAGGTGGTTAATAAATCAGCATAGTGGAATTGTTTTGTTGAAAAAATCTGGGGATATTTAAGTTTTATAACAAAAAATGATTAATAGAAAGTAAAAACAGACTTTTTCTTATAATCACAAAAAGAGCTGTGTCAAGTGTGAATAGGAACTGATTACAAAGATGTGCTTATATTAGCAATTAATAGTTTACCATTAAATGAATACAGAGTTATATAGAGTTTATTATTATTGAATATGTATTATTGTTGAAAAAGATACTACAGGTAATGGAGTATTCATCTTGTTGACAGCAATGATGCAAAAGATGGCTGGAGCATGGTCAACAGGCTGTAAAAATCAATATCACTAAAGAGGCCAGTACACGTGAGTGGGAAACCTTCAGAGCATCTTAGAGAAAATGTCCCTCACAGGTAAAGATTTCAACATTTGATCATGTTTTCTGCAGTCTGCTGGGGATTAGATATACGTTAATGATATCAACAAATCATTGCACTTTGTTTTACTTTACAGTTAGACAAGGTTTCCCCACCTTCTTTTGGAATTGTGGCAGCATTTTGGTGTCCTTGCAGCTAATAATTTCCAAGCAAATACAACTAAATCTCTAATACAGATGCCTCTTATTTCAAAATGAAACATCACTCATGGGGAAATGTTTGAGTCATAATACTCATAATCACAATTAAACAAAACATCAATGTAAAAAAAATAGTGCAGATTTGAAAATCAGAGGTCTTAAGTCCCAACTGTTGCTGAATCCCAGATTGTCTCCAAAAGGGTCAGTGCAGCTGTGTGTGATGTAGTGTGACCAACCTGTGAACACTGGTGCTGCAGCCAGACGTGGTGGAATGAACAACCACTCATTCAAGGCTTTGTTCCCTTTAAATGCTCCACTTTTCCCCTTGATCAGTCGATCAGTGTTTTTGTGCACACAAATGAGATTTGATTTTCTTACTGTCCAGTAACCCCAGACCACATGTGCAAAGAGCAGTCACATTACTTTCCATCTTTGAACTGGGCATCAAAAAGGCGATCTAATAAATATAGATTGTTTTTTTTTAGTACTTTAATGTAGAGAAAAACAGGAAACAATGGTAAACCCCTACTGGTTGTCTTTCTGATAGGAAAATCATGGGGTTGTACCTCGGGTCCTCCCTCGTGGTGGAGAAAGCTGTCGACAGGTGAGCAAATCAGAAGAGCTATTGGACTCTCCACTGTGAGCCTTGCTGGCTAATTGAGTGATGCTCTTATAAAGATCAATTCAATTGATTGGCTTTCTTGTGCTTGTGTTTGATCAGGTGATAGCAGGCTTACTTTTTTGAGAGGTGTGAAGTGACACACATTGCTCTGTATGGTGTTTGTCGACCTACTTTGTAAGTTTTTGCCTTATTTTCAAAGAAGTGATTACCTAGCGTAGGTGGGCACTGTTTATAGCTGTGTTTGTGTGTGTGTGTGTTGGCTCGCTGATAAATCACCACCCAGGTTTTATTGTGTTTGTGGAGGCTTATGAGAGACAGAGCTCCTTTGAAGTTAAAAAATAGAATGGGAAAGTTTTCCGTGTGGCCTAATGTGTTTTTACATGAGCATTTATTAAATGTGTAATATCCAATTAAATCAGTTGAGTGAGGAGACAAACAGAATTAGAAATGCAAAAATAGAAACAAAAACCACAAGTCTTAATTATTCATTAGACAAGATTGATTAAATATTTAACTAACTCCTGCAGGAAAAGGAAGTGTAAATGTAGTTTAAAATCACTTGGAAATACTCTTCAGAGCAGCGGGAACTCCGGCTGAATTTTTCCATCAAAATGCTCCACTGATACCCAGGAGGGCACATTACAAACTTCCTGTTATCTAGGACAAGCACCATTGCATGAAAAGATTGTTTAGATGTTCTGTACAGCACCAATATTTCTTCTTTTACCAAGCTGACACACACTTCGATTGATATGATTAAAAAACACGTTTCAGTACAGCAAGCTGTTACATAAGGACTTGACAAAGAAGAAAAACACCTTTCTAAAAAAATTTAAATAAAGTAAAAAAAAGAATCTGTCCCTAGAGTTAATCCGAAGGCTGAACACTTGAACAGTCCATCCCCCTCTCACAACAGCACGGTTTGTGGTGGAGTGTAACTTTCTGTTTGTCTGAAATCGTACGGTGTGATGTGTGGGTGTATACTGCCGGAATGGTTGACGCTTATTCATCGATTGTACATAAGATGAAACCATATGAACTTTCTCAGTCGCTCTCTCACAGCTGGGCTGTAGAATTAATGGGAAAGTTAGAAAATAAAAAAGTAAAACTTAAAAACTAAGTTATAAAGAGAAGTTCATGGCGGACTGAATGACTCAAAGCATGGTGCCCAAACCCTGCAGCTTCGGAGTGGGAACACCCCGACATTTTTCTGACAGTTGGTATAAGGTGTTCTGAAACGCTATGCTTGGTCTAGTGCATGGTGACCAAACAATCCCTCTTCTCCACATCCCATTTGTTTAAAGAACATTATTTTCCAAGTCTTATTTGTTCAGATTAGATTTTGCTTGTCTAAGGTTTGACTTATGGTGTTATTCTCCTGATACTCGTTTGAAATGCTGTCCTTCTTCTTTAAGTATTTTACATTCTGGTGTCCATTTTCACTCAGTTTCTAGTTTTATCTGGTCCTTTCTTCCCTTTAAAATGTCATCTTCAGTGAACATTAGTTTGCACATCTCTTGCTTTTGAGGTGCAGCTTTGATTGATTCCCCATGCTGCTTCTTAGAAAAGAAGAAGGGCGCAGACTGGAGCTCTGTGACTTTTTTTGTGACATTGACTTAAACAACTCAGAGACAGCTTATTCATAATTGCCGTTTATATAGCCTCATCCTTTCACAAAGGGTGACATTATGTTGACATTATGCTTAAAGCTTTTAAGCACACAAAAGCTTTTATCATGTGTCTGACTATTGTTGAGTTAAAAGCTGTAGCCATTTAGTAATCCTGTCTAAAAACTGATGCAGACTGTGGGAGCTACCCGTGTTGGCAGGCAAGCACAGCCCTGCACTTTCAGAGCGCCTGGCTTCAGGGCAAACCACTCCACTGGAAGCAAGGTGGTTCTGCTTTAACACTGATGGCTGATTTTGTTCACGATATATCTTGTAACATCAGAAAATTATCTTATGGACTTGTTAAATGGATGGAAGAGTTTTAAAAAAAAAAAGATAGTGCATATAAATGAGTGCAGTAGAAAACGGTAAATGCTAATGATGTTAAAGAGATGGACGCTGTCTTTTGGTTTAGACTGAAACACACAATCTTTTCCCAACCATTTACTAAATTAATTCACTTATCCCACAATAGTTATGTTTCATAATCATTACCCTCAAGACGCCCAAATTTGATTTAATGTGAATAGAGAATGTAAAGATGAATAGTTATTTGTCTCAGCTTTATATATTTGGAGACAGCTTTCTGTTCCAACCGCTAGGATTTCAAATTATTACACTCTGAATGTTGTAGGTGTGTGTGTTTGTGTGCTCTCAGCTCTTTCAAAATTAGCAACATAAGTTGTTTACAATTGGTATGTTTCACAGAAATGTATTTTTTAACAGTTTTTTAACAGGCAGAATATTATTAAATATATCGGAACTAATTTCTCTCACTCTTTTATCTCTTAATTATCACCTACACAGATAGCTTGTTGGATGCTAATGAGCAGATGAGCTGAAGGGAATACAAAGACTTCAGATAAAGTTTAGATTAAAATAAATAAAACTGCCACATACTATGAAAGGAGCATTGATCAAGTCATATAAAAGACATTAACCAGAAGATCCAGAAGTGAGTGCTGGAATCCTAAAGTAACGCAGATATTACGGCCAGTTAACAACGATGTGATTAGAATCTACCAAGCTCCAGTCAGGCTGTCGCTCCGTTACAGTGTGTGAGAACATGTGCCTTCATCACAGAATGATGAAGACAAAGTGGTTCAAGAAAACATCTTCAACTTCGTCTATCTCTCTATCTTGTTTTCATGCCTGTTGTCATAGCAACCTTCTGGCCTTTTTAACATAAGTTGCATTGGGGGTCGGTGGGGATGCTTATTGCCATAGTTACCAGGGTTTTTCTTAATTAGATTCAGATCTTCTGACCAAGTCGTGTGATATTTACAGCCGAGCACAGCTACACTACTGGACACACACTATGATGTATTGATGGGTATTGATTCACAAATAGGAGAGAAAAGCATTAACTGCTCTGAGTCAAAATACCAACAGTACAGTTGCTGCAAGGGAATACCTCTTGGTTCACCTTTAGGTGAAATTATGCTTCCACATTACAGTCATGATGGACTCTGTGTAACAGCCCCAAGCATAGGAATTGATTTAAACCTGTGACTGCCTGCTATACACACACACACTCAAATGTAAAACTGTTCATTGAAATGAACAGTCTTTGTATTATATAAGGCCTGTTTATCATTCATTCAGAGGGCGTCTGGTTCGGTGAAGTGTGTCGTCCTCTGATTAATTAGGAAGTCGTGGTTAAACCTCAGGTTTCTCCTGTCTAGGAGTAAAATGTGAACATGTTTTTGTTTTTTTTTTAGAAAAAGCAGCATCCAAATATGTTACAAGTAAAGCCATAAAAGCACAACAGTATACAAGTGATTGCTATTTGATTTCCTATTTTCTCTCGCAGAGAATGAAGCAGATTAAAAAACACAGATTTATGGAATTTGGAGACATTTTCGCTTTTCTGTCACTCTTGTTTTTCTGAGATGGAAACATTGCCATTGAAATTAATATGGTGGTTTAACAAATAGAGAATAATGTCTATTAATTTAGGGCTTCTTTTTCCCAAACCATGTTGAAATACGAGGCGGTATCTAATTAACTTTCCTTGATCTTAACAAGATTATTTTAAGCATAGTGTCAATTTATGTATGGCACTGGTATCTCAGATTTACCTGTTGTAAACTGCAGAGATTTAAATTAATTCTGCCCCCCATCAGGATGTGCCATAAGGGTAAAGGAAATTTGCAGAGGAAATTTCTTGCTGAGATAGTTAGTCTTGAACTTTAACTGGTTAAAACTACAAGTGAAAGAAGAATATTTTGGTTATCCTTTTATAATACAGTGTTCTGCTGTGACACTGGCAATGTGCCTAAAAAATGACTCAGATAATTTGAACATGACAAAGAGCCAAGGCACAGAGTTGCTCCTCAGACTCTAAAGGTTGCAATGAGGACAAATTAACTTGTGCTGATTGCAATTATGTGGATAATTTCACCCAAATTAGAACAAGCTGGAGAAAACCAACAGCTGTATCATTATTTCATCCTGTGTCATTTTCCCTTCTTTTGCCAACTGTGGTTGAATGGCACAGCCGGTTTAAAGTGCATAACTTCCCAAAATCACTTTAATGCATTTCTGTGTGCTACAATCATTAATGTGATTAAATTAGTTGAAATTTTAAACACCCCGGGATCACTTTAGGCTTGATGAAGTTTTCAGGAAGAACTCTGTAATTCTGAAGAAGCATGTTCAAGCTGTGAATGAAATTATCTGCAGCTAATGGTTGGAAATTACCACTAAACATGACATAAAAATACATCAAAAGAGCCTTTCATCATTTGAAAGATTGAGATGTAAAAATCTGGACTTGCAGATTGCAAAACGGTCGACATTAGGTTTCTGTACCTGACCATTTTTACTGATAGATTTTTTTGTTTATTGAGCCCCGTAACATTGATCATGCAGTAATTGCATAAAAGAAGCACCTGTCTCTGGTAATGTAACATGCTGTGTCCACACAGAACAGACAACTTGACAAAGAACCCATTTCTTATAGTTTTTTTGCATTCAAATGGCCATTGCAAACATGAACTGCTCCCATTGCTTTTGTTGCATCTGAACACAGCTTGAGAGGCAAAAACTTATCATTTTGTACCAATTAGAAGATTTCCAAAGAGGTTTTGGCTGAGAACTTGGCCTGTCACTGAATGGGGTGCAGTATGTGCTTCACAAATATGGATAACATGGAAGATTTGAAAAAGAAAATAATCTTTCTAACACACCTCATTCTTGCACACATCTTTCCTAATCTATCATGAACTTGAGCTGACACATTTACTGTTCACCGAGGCCTCATCAGAAATGGTCTATGTGCACTGTTTTCCTGTTTTCATGACAGTATATAAAGTATGACAGTATATAAAGTATGACAGTATATAAAGACTTTTGCCTCAAGACTTTTGTCAACTTGTGTAACATTTACCAAACACTGCATGTGCAGTTACTGTCCTCCTTGAAAATCTCTCACTATACGGGCTGCTTTTGCCTCTGGTTATTTCTGATGCCAGTTGTCTTCTGAGCACAAATATGAAAAGAACCACAGTGAGCAGAACAAATTTCAGGACTGAGAAGAGCAAATGGAGAAAAAAAGAGCAGTCATTCAAACACAAGCAGCATGAAGAAAATAACAGCACAAAAATGGCTCCCATGGTTATACCTTCCCAACTATTCCCATACCTGGATTGCATGCTGCTCAGTAACTTTGTCTACCCTCTCAGATGTCCTCATTTAGCTTCTTGTTGGTTTTGATAAGAAGAAAATGAAGCGCTGACTTTTAATAGTCATTTGGCTGCAGCTTGTGAGAGGTCTCAGAGAGGTTCTGAGGAAATCTAAGGACAGCATTCTTACATGTTAATCTGCCAAAAACTGCTTTGATGGTAATGAGTCAGAAGAGTGTTTTCACAGAGATGAGCGTTCCAGAGAGGGATGGTAAGACCAAAAACAAAAGAGGGTGGTGGGCGAAAGTGTGAGACAGTAGAAGAAGAAAAATGATGAAGGCAGAGAGAAGGGAAGAAAAATCAAAGAGAAAAATATTTGACATTATATCATCTGTGAGTTTAATCCGTTGCTTTGTTAGTCGGGAACAGTCTGACAGAGTTAGAATAATTCATCTGTTGATGAAGCTGCTGTTCAAGATGAGGTAGACTGAAAGAGGACGCAGAACGAGGGGCCAAGACAGTGAAGGAGGACGAGAAAGACGAGGGGTTGAGAGACTTGGTGGGCGGATGTGTGAGAGAGACAGAGATGTGATGAAAGAGACCCGAGGGGATGAGAAGTGGGGGAGGATGGGGGAGGAGGAGTGAGGACAGTTGGAAGTCAGGGAAGTACACTGGAGAGGGAGAACAGAGAAACCAAGTATACCTTCATACTTCATTTCAGCAGAGCTCATTTTGATGAAAGCAACAAAAAGAACAAAGGTGAGATCAGTGATAATGAAACCGAGTGGAAGCCTGAGAAGAGAAGGAAGCGCTCTGTATCAGCTAATTCCGGTTGCTATAGTGACTCTTTAGCATCTGGTCTGGACGTGTGGTTACATAAGAGTGCCAAGTAGCATCCTTTATTAAATTTCTGTGCACAATATAAGCACAACAAGGGTCCTTATCAGCTTGTGTGTGTTTGAGGTTTGACTGTGGAAGCTTTTCAACATGCAGCACACCTTCCAGCACTAAGAGGACACTTCATAACTCAGGTCTCATCCTTTAATCTCCACTTCCCAGACTCAGTTCTGCAACTGTAATCCCTGTGATTAATTACAGTGGTGTTCGAGATAAACAGCAATAATACCTCGGCTGGATATGAAAAGTTCTTCTCAGCACAGATGTAGATACAATTTCTGTTCTAAACGTTTGGGGATGAGTTGATTAATTGGATGTGGTCTGGGTCTGGTTTCCTAGATGATAAAGTGTTCCTCTACTTAGTTTTATTGTTTTCTAACTGAAAGTTTTGGCGGTTGATGTGTGTCATTACAAAAAAAGCCATTATCAAGGACATGAACCAATGTGTGGATGGATGAACTCTACAAAAGAAAATAATTAAGTAAAATCCTCATACCAGTTCACCAGTGTTTGTTCTCATTAAGGAGAAACAGTCGGCCCACATACTGGGTTTGGTTTTTGGTCAGCATCCATTTAGTTTTATGGTACTGAATGTGATTTTAGCTTTTTGCAGTTACATTTGCATGGAGCATCAGATTACTTATAGAATTTATTTCAGGAAACAGATACGAAAGATATGAAGGCCAGACAGTCAGATTTATTCTACTAAATCTATGTAGTACACTTTATACATTTTTGTAAACCTCCTTGTGTTTAAGTTTTTTTGCAGCTCTAGAAATGACTATGGCCTAGTCCCCTGAGTTCCTTGAGCAGGGTATGGGCTGGTTTAGAGATGCACTAAAATTCTAAATCCAGCATGGAAACCATTACCTCATCGATACAACACCACAGAAGTAGTTGTTTATAGGCACTACATGATGTACAAATTGGAAACAATAAAGATAATAATAATACTACATTTATTTGTAATTCACTTTAAATTGAATGAACATTCTCAAAGTACCTTACTTTACAGTGGCTGCACACAGCTACAAAAATAGAGATGAGAAAGTTTGTTAAGGTGGGTGAAAGATGAACCAAATCGAACAATGCAGAGGACTGTTAACACATTTAGAAAAAATATGGCCTAATTAAAATCACCTACATACTAGAACGTTACATTTTTGCTCCACTGGTGGTGAGGATCTGAGTGAGAGGTTAACAGTTTATTTCCGTCTTTTGGGAAATTAAAAGCCCTACTGTCAGGAGAACATGACAAGATATCCAGTGTGGCGACAGACTGGACATCAGTCTATCTATTTAAAATTGAATGTTGGACGAAGCAGTTCACAAATGAGTCTGCATTTCCTCTAATGAGAGGCGGTGATGTGCACAACATTA
Organism: Menidia beryllina; assembly: GCA_013363375.1. Classification (NCBI taxonomy): domain Eukaryota; kingdom Metazoa; phylum Chordata; class Actinopteri; order Atheriniformes; family Atherinopsidae; genus Menidia; species Menidia beryllina. The sequence continues at coordinate 3,972,249 of JABUIW010000152.1, read as the reverse complement.
TGAACACATCACTCCCTCTCCTCCTCACACACAAACACCAGCAGCAAGGATCGTAGTAACTCAAATATTTTTCTGATGCAATCATTTTAGTCTGGCACCTCTGTGACCAGATGCTGCAGTCTCTTTATGAAACGGACACAGAGAAAAACTTCTTGTTTTTCATTTTTTATACATTAATCTGCCTTAGAGATGGAGAGCAAAGAGGTGGGAAAATAACAGCATGTAATTGAATCTTATACTGTTAGTCACTTTGACATTTGAGTCTGTTGCACATTTACACATGCTGACACAGAAACAGGAGGAAAGTGGAGACTGATGGAAAAGAGAATGAGATAGGAAGAACAGCAATGCAAAGACAAAGGGACTATATGCACGGGAGAGAGATTAAAAGGGTGGAATGAGAGGTTATCTCATCCCCTGATGCTGCTCTTGTACTGAGTGGAGTAATTTAACCTCAGACAAAAAGGACAAGTGGGTGTTTGGAGATAAGAGAAAGGAGGAAGGATTTGGTAGTTACGTCACGAAGGTTACTATGGAATGACGAGGAAGGATGAGAATGTATAAGACCAAGATGGAAAATGATATTTTCTTGTTAATTTCCCTTGTGAATGCCCTTTCTCTACTTTGCCTGTATGACAATTAATGTAATTTCAAAATACAAGGTTATTGAAGGTTTTATTTCAAGTCACGATAAAAACGAACAAGTTATAGAGCCATGCAGCAGCTATGGGAGGCAATGTTTACTACGGCAGTGCTCTGGCCTAATCTCATAGATCAACATTTTAACACATTTGACAAAGGTGCAAATGCTTTGGCCAGCTATAACAACGGCCAGGCATAAATCTGGCAACGGCACAGTGGAGTGCCTCCCCTGCTGCTGAATAAGTCAGCCAATGTCTTTTCTTTACATGAGAGCACTTACAGTTAAGTTAATAAATTCACACTTGTGGCATCAGGGAACCATGGGTGACTTTCAGAAACAATCCATCAACCTTTGTTCTCGGTAGTCCAGTCCATTGAGATATTTCAATGAATCTGCAAATCGTTCTGATGCCGTTTTAATAAAAGATCAATGAACTGGGCTTTATGAGAGCTTAATGTTTGTGAGAAGCTCATCATCACTGCATTCCTTAAGATCTAAAAAATGAGCACTGACACTGAAGTATAGGGGGCTATAGGCTCTGAGTTTGCATCATCACCAGACAATTTGTTTTTATCACTCAGTCAGAGAGCACAAAAAAATAGCAATTTGGAGCTGTCCACTGCAGATACTGTGGTCATTTCACAGGAAGGTCACATCACAGTGACATCCACAACTACCCATCAGGACGACGTACAAAAGAACAAAGTTACTCTAATGGGGAGCGACTCGAAGATAGAAAAAAGATTTCAACCTTGAACCAACACAAATACTCTGTTCACTTGAATAATTTTGTCACAGCTTTGATTTAAAGTTGTGAATGTTCCCAGATCTCTGGGCCCTATTGTACATTAAGTACACACACACACACACACAAACACACAGTGAGCTGGACACTGTACACAAATGTTTGTGCATGCCTGTTTGACCGTATTTGGAGGCTGAGCAGAGGCGCTTTGCTTTTCTTGGATTCACATAGTTCACATCTTCAAATAGCACGTAAAGTATTTGTTTAAGCTTACCACAATTAAATCATGCTTGTTGAAAATACCTTTAAGCAAACATTTCCTCAACAGACTGTTCCTAAGCCCCCAATGTTCTAAGACGATTATGCAAATAAAGAATAGTTCAAGCGATTTCCTTCTCGTATTTTAACTGCACATTATTACGTTATTTTTCAGGGTTTACATCATTAGTCTTCATCGTACAGTACTTCAGTCTTATTCATCCCTTTGGTATCTTTAATTTGTTGCAAACCTAGTGTTTTTCTCATACGTCTTTTACTGCTACTTGGATATTTTTTTAGAATGTAGCTTTGCGTGGCATTACAGTGGGTATTCAATGATGAGGACTCTCAATGAAAGAAATACTTTGAATTTATGCCATGACACATAAATGCACACATATGTGCACATCCCCTTAATGAAGGGATTGCTTTAAGAAGGAATACAGGATTAAACAGGGAATCATAGAGTTGAATCCTCTGCCTCATTTATTACTAATTCTGGAGAGGATTCACAAAGAACCAATAGAGGATTTTTTAGAGTAAAATCTATGGAATGAGAAAAGGTCGGAGAAAAGCATTGGGTAGTGGAAAAGACAGAATGGATAATGAAGAGTGGTTGAAAAGAAAGATATTCTGTGCATCTATAGAGGATGAAGTAAAAGAAAATGTGTCACCACAGATAAGAGAGCATAGGGCCTGAATAGTGTACAGACAGCAAAGGCAAAGAAAAAGAAAGGCAGGGAAATGGAAAATAAAGGTTATATCTCACAGAGATGAGATCTTCTGTGGGATTAAGTGGTTCATTTTTGCCTCAGGTTAGAAGTTATACCATCCTTTCTGGGGTAATAAGGTGTCTGAACAGGATGACTGAAAGAAAATTGCTCATAAGTTATTTGAGTGCTTTTGATTTGAAAGTTTTAGAAAGGTCTTCCAAGAAGCCTAAAACAGTGACTATCCTCTCACAGTAATTGAACAGCCAAGCAACAATTACTGTTAAACACTGTTTCCTTGATTTTCTTAAAATGTCCACAAAAGTTTCAATGACTGCTATGATTTTATTATGAGGAATTTGTATTGAGTGTCAGATTTGGACATATCCATAATGGTTTGTCAAGCGGATGAGTTTTATAGGAATAGAGATTATTTAGATAATTTCAGTCCTCTTTATGAGCAAGCTCACTCCTCTAGTCTCCATTAACAGATCATGATCATGGGTGAGCGCTGGAATGTACTTTGAGAGGGAAATAAATGTTACATTTCTTTTAAACATGATAATTACATTCTTTCTGTGTCTTGGCACCAGCAAAACAAAAAAATATATAAAAAGATCACCCTGTCAGGTCTGTTGTTTGTCAGTAGTCTGATGGCGTGTAGCCTGGGTGCCCAGCTGGCGAACAGATCCGCATGTGTAGATGGATCCGCCCTCTTACATTTCAGATGACCAGCTGCGTCTCGGTCTGCCATTTTTATTACCTTTCTTGAGCCCCTTCTGCTCCTCTGTTGTTGACGGCATGGAAGAACACCGGCGTCTTCATGTATTCCTCTGAAGCTGCAGAGTTAGAGAACTGTGAGGTTCTCACAGCATTGGGAAAACCCATACGTACATTTGTGCAAAAAATAGACGAAAGACATTTTATTGCATTTGGTCTTTATCTGTGTTTTTTGTGGTGATTGATAACATCATTATGCAGCATAAACCTTATTCTGTGCACACAAAGTCCTTTCCCTTGTCTCTTATTCCATTTTCCTGAGAGCGCGCAGCTCATAGCTTTCTTCTACCCAATTTAAGCCATCCGTTGTTAACATCTTTCATGGCTGCCCGGTTTCTTTCTGTACCCTTTCTCGTTAAGATAGTTTACTTAACATTTTAGAAATGTCATGTTTGTAACTGATACTAAACGCTGAATGCACGATGGAGTCTAAACCTGGACTTTGTCCTTCCATGCAGCAGACATGGACCTAATAGGACAATTGGACATCTCCCTGTCATCAGAATCAAGGCCTTCAGCCCGCTGCGTGTACACGTCAGCTTCCCTTTCTCGTCCTCCCCTCTGATCACATGCGCACACATTCCCACACTGAAGCTTTTAAGTTCGGTGTAGGCTGCGCTGTGTATAATTCATAACTGTAAATGGAGTCACGCATGTGCCCCTGAGAGACAGGATATAGACAGACCATAAGAAGGAGCACAGGAAACGGGAAAAGCTCGAGTGTACATGCTGGTGTGCAGAAATGTTAACATGCCCTAATGTTTTTGACTCTGTTGTATAATGACCCATTGGGGGTTCATGATATCACAAACAGGGACACCAGATGTGAAGCAGGACTGTTCCATCAGCTTGATCAATGAATTTAAAGATTAGAAAAAGCATTACGTTTAGATAAGCAATTTTGTTTTGAACAGACTTTATTAGTCATGTGATCCAAGACAGATGTACCCCCGCAGGCTATGACACAATGAATAAACATTTGTCAGTGGCTCAGTTCTGAGGGGATTGTCCAAGTGTGTTGCATGCACTCCTCCACACAGACTCACCAATAAATAATTAACCAAAAACATGACAAGCCCCAGCCATATGCACAAAAGGAAACTAGGTTATGTATACAGGGTATATTAGATGTGAGCTATTTAATGTCAGTGTTGTTTGACAATATACTGCATATAAAGGAAAAGATTTTAAAAGCTGTTTTAAAGGGCAGCGCTCAGAGGTTGTCTGTGATGTTATGTAGGACACGAGTGAGGTGGTCAAGTACAAAGAGAAGAAACTGAGAGAAAGATTAAAATCCTGCCCATCATTCTCACTTACTCACCTGACCAAAGAGTGCTGAAAAAAGTGAGCCAGAGCTAAAGCTCTGCAGTTATGTCAGAAAGAACAACTCATGCTCCAGCTGTAAGAACTGAAACATTAAGCTGAATGAGATTAGAGTGGATCCCTCGTTGCATCACTTTGCAGAGATATAGGAGGCAGACAACCACCAACAGATATATTCCTTGATTTATTCATTTATTTTTGTATCATAGTTGTGTATTAGTATTGGTTTGTTTAACTGAAAGCAGTAACAACTGCCTGAGCTCAATCACCATGTAGGGTGTACAAAGAATATTGCACAATCAATCTTGTTTGGGTTTTAAATGCCAACAGAACAGCGTATGGATCCATTTACTAGCTTTTTGTCGTCCCACCCCCTCCTTCTGTCTAGGCAGCTTTCTGGTTTTACATAATTGCCAATGCTTTGTGTTCTTGTCCATGTCTTTGTTTGTGTTGGCAATCAGCCACAATGATGTCACTGTGACCTCATCACAAACTGTTGTTTTTCACTCGCAGTAACCACATGTGTACATTTTTTGTCCTTTTCATTGGAGGTAATGCGTATACTGTGGTAACTGATTATGTTTAACGAGTAAGAAGAGGATTACACTCGTGTGTGGCGGGTGTGCAGGTTAGGCACATCAAAGCGCGCCCTATGCAGCTTTAAACAGAGGGGCGCCACTGTCAACAGTAAAAGGTAATTGTGGTTGTTTTAATCTGTGTGTGTGTGAAGATATGCAGCTCTCTGCTTTGCCTAATAAGACAAATTCACACTAGTCCTGTAGTCTAATTCTACTCCTTTTTTTCTGCCAGAGCAAAAACACATTTGGCTTTTACTCTAGAGCCGTGCAGAATGATCTTACCCATTCATTTCCGAATTTATATATCCTTGTTAAATGTTTTTTATTTGTACAACCTCATTATGTTTCATTTTCCCTGTGATCATTACAAAAGCATTTAAGTGAGGCAAAACTAAAAATCCTCTTAAATTCTGTCTTTAGAACTGGGTGTCCAGCTTCATCCACTTCCCCATCTATACATTCCTTTTGCTAATCTGGGCTTGAGTCATGAAAGCAAACTCTCTGAGCAGAGATCCCCAGAGCTCTGTCTTCACAGAAAAGGGCCAACATCACCTCTTAAGAAAAGGCTTTTAGACTAGTGCCAGTTAAATATACAATATATTGTGACCCTTGTCGGATCAACACCATTCCTCTTTATCTGGATTCATTGACAGTTAAACAGATATCAGGTTCAGGTTTCGGAGCATGATTGTATCAGTAAAACCCAACAACCTTTGCAACAGTCATGGACTCATGTTGTATGCGCCAGCTTCTCAACCCACCAGCAGCATGTTTGAACAGAAACTAGAATTCATCAGTCCGTGTTGACCCTCATGTGATTGTGATGCGATTGTGATCATTATTATTTCAGTTTTGCATCTCATTTTTTGCCTCCTCTACATGATCTGCTTTAACGTGGGAACAGATTTTTGTTCTCAAAGGCTGCATTTCACTTCAGAAAGCGATTTAGAATTAAATCGTAGATTTGATCAAACACCTGTTGGGTGGAATAACAAGGGTTGTGTCCATTTAGTCCCTTTGGAAATCGGATATGGATTTTTACAGATGGTGGCAACTGAATGGGTATGCACTGCAATCTATGAGGTTTCTGATAAGAATTTTCTAATATGCCTGAACTCTTTAATTTGACTGAACAGTCACAGAACAATGATTACTTAACAAAAATGTAAAATCAAGGCTTTGGCAGCTGCCACAAATGGCAGCAGCAGTCTGGAAGATGGCACTTTTTAAGCCAGCTTCTGTCCTAATGTGCACATTGGTCTCACAGTCGTATCTCTGGAGAGTTTACAATGCCAAATAATATGAACCATTTTTTGGTTTTCTTTTGATGTCCATGAACTCGAAAGAACACTGCAAATGCACCATTTCTCAATCATCTGTGTTACCCACATCTGACAGGACAGCTGACAGTTTAGTCACACTTCAGTTATGTAAACACAGCACGAAGCAGTTTTTACCCGTCATGTCTGTTTTCTGTCATTTTACACACCCGTCTTAAGTCAAAGGAATCACACACAGCCACAGTGTGGGTATCCTGCACTTTATTCTTTCCCTGAACACACACAGTGCGGACACAGACAGAACATTGTTCTTGTATCTTGCAGCTCTGTAACAAGATCCATGACTGATGAGCATAATTAAGCCGCCCAAAACAAAAATGTGGAAAGGACACAGAGGCGCCGTTAAGAGGAGTGGGAAGGACAGAAATATTTAGTGAAAAAAAATGTTGAGCCACGAGATGCATGAAAAGCCAAAAGGATGGAGGGAGGAGAGACAAACACAAGGGATCACATATGGGAAGATGTAGCACAGAGGAGGAATGACAATTAAAGCTGGAGAAAGGCAAGAGGAGCATGAAGAAGAGGGGGTGTCTGTGCCCTGAGGTCGTCCCTTCCTGTAAAACTAATGTAATTGCCTCGTTAAGAAAGATGTGGGCTGCTTCCTCTTGATTGGTCGGTTAAACTGATGTTGCCTGCAAATAAAGGATCTGTTTCATTTTATACCACACACACAGACCCATGCACATATTCTTTCCACTTGTGTGGACGATTGGGTGTGTGTGTGTGTTGTCAGTGTAGTGAGTTCATACATGTATGGTGACACGAAGACGGTCAAACTCACAAACATGAATGTGTACAGTGTCCAATCACACACACTGTTTAACGCTCTCATTCTGTCACACACACGTTCCACGCAGACTCACTCAGTCATGCATTAACTTATTAATGAGAAAAGAGACAAGAAGAAATTCCTTTTTCCACAGCCACGGGTCTGTATGCAAGTGTGTGTGTGTGCGTTGCCTGCACAGCTTTTGTGTTTAGTGTGTTATAAAGGAATACAGATACAAAGGTGTGTGAGTTTGTGTGCATTGAGCTTCCAGTTTGCTGACTCTTGAGTGTCAAGTAGTCTACTTCAAGACAGATATGTCTTAAAAGCAAACACATGCTCATACATACACAAAAACAGATCTCCCTGTCAACCTAACCATACTAACATTCTACATACCCATGAATTTGTCCAGCCTAAAATGCCTTTCAAGATCTTAATTCCCCATGAGTCTCATCTCTCCGTCTCCACTTCTGCTGACCTCCCATTTTCATCCACTGCTGAGAGTGAAAAATCTAATCCTTTGTTGTATATTCAATGCTTGCCTGGATGTACATTTGCCTAAAACTGAATGTTTATGTAGGAAATACATTTTACCCCAAAGTGTTATTTTTATTTGTGTAACAAAGAATTTAAGATATATATACATATCACAAAGCCAAATACAATATACAAAATAAATATTCATCCCTCTTCGTAAATTGCTGTTGGAGGAGACGTTGTTTACTGTTGTAAACTCTAGTGTTTGATTGTAGACTGAAGCGCCTTCATTTTACTTTTATTACAATGCATTCATGTTGGGGTTTCTAGAAATACAGGTTTAGAGTGGGAAAAAGTAGGTTATTGTATTTATTTTCTTTATTTCTGCAGCCTTTCATTCCTTGTCAAATAAACATGTCAGTACTGCTGTTTGCGTTGGGTGTAACTGCTAAAGCTATTGTTGCTGGAATCCATGCTTACATACTTACTGTTCCATCATATGATTTCTTTTTTAAACAGACAGAAAGGACTTTCTTCAAACCCAGGGGAAAAATGGGTTACTTGGATGGATCAGAGGTATTCAAGAGGAGATATGGACATTTAATCCTGCATTTTTCAGTTGCTGTTGACACAAGCATGCAACACCAGGAGGCAGTTGATCTCCCAGCAGGAAGAGTGAGGAGGTGGTAAGTAGCACAGTTTTGAAGAGCATGATGTAGACAGCGATTGATGCAACAATTATGTAGGGGGAAATAGCTGTTTTCTTTACAGCATGCTGAGAATAATAGTATAATCTCCTCACAGTTTTGATTGGAGTACTGTAACTCCAACATCAGCAGGATGCAAAAAGAAAGCAACATGAAACATTTCATGACTACAGTATTACATGTGGCACATGTACTTTTGTCTTTTGACAACTTTTTATGGGCAATCTCATTTGTCAAGACAGAGACACAGAAGAAAGCGCTAGCAACAATGCTCCTGCCCCAACTTCAATTTTTCTCATTTGTGCCACCATACACTACATTTGCCTCATTAGCATGTCTCTCCATCCCGTCTGTTCCATCGAAGAGTGTGTGAAATATTAACCCAGTTGTCTGCAAAGGCGAAACACAGTGTACAGCTAGAAAGAGGGATTTCTGTATGAGGAGGCGGAGGAGAGAGTACTGAGAGAAAATTAAGACAGGGAGAAAGTGTGGAAAAAGACATTGACAGGGAAAGAGAAAATACACCAGTGAAAGACAATGGAGCAGAGGGAATGGGAAGATAGGTAGAGACCAAGCATTGTGGAGATTAAAAGGAATGAAATTGGAAACCACAAGAGAGAAAGGAACAGGTGGGTGGAGAAATAGTAAGGCAGAGACTGAATTTAGACAGTAATATGAAAGAGATGTGATGCCCACTGGTGACTCACCTGGTGCTCACACCGGATGTGTTCGTGTCCTGTGTTCTGTCACTATGCCTGCAAAGGCATTGGCACTGAGTTTCATACAGAGCACAGTTAAACCAATTTCTAGACAAAAAAACTTTGTATTTCTTGTGGGGGAAATATAAATAATTGGCAAGATGTGTACAATAAAAAAAGACAAACAGACTAGAGAGGGATTTGATGTTGTTAAGTTCAGCATCTGCTTTTGAGTAAGACTTTAGCTCTCTCAGCTCAGCAGCAACAGCTGTCAATGTGCAGGTTTTTGGTTTTAATTTTTTTATCTTCACACTCCCTTTATTTGAATGACCGATTCAAATATAGAAAAGCACGTGAAATTCTTACCTGCTTCTCTATGTATTATATTTTATTGTCCAGCAGAGTAGGTTTACATTGTCTGTGTGGCAACAACTTTGCATTATTGTTTCGCCATCTGCCATCCGTCTGAAAAAGGTTTCATCTCCTTACCTCCTTACCTATGTCCTGCTTCTCCATTCGTGTTTATGTGCGATTTGAAAAAAAGAAGTCCATTTGAAATGTGAAATGTCTGTGAAATGTTGAGTTGGCTACAAACACTTGTAAAAATAAAAACAGTGAAATGGAAGAAAATAGGATGAGACCTTGATTACAGGGCTACAACAATCGACATAGTTATGGTTTAGACAGTTTTGTATGGATTTGACAGGAGCTTCAATAACCCCTGTCAAATCAGGATGCTGTCAGTCAGAAAAAGCCGGCCTGGAATCCACTAAATGTAAGCCAGCTGCTAATTATCCCCACTGAAATGCCTGCCCTAAGGCTAAATCCATAAAGACTAAACTGATGTCACTGCCGTGGTATTAGGGTGTGCAATTTCACTGGGGTTTGAAATCGGACTAAGACGGTCACAAAAGCTAACATTGTGATGTCACATTCTACTTGGACAACGTTTTTCAGCATACATCAAACTTAGAAAAAACAAAGTAATGTCTTTAGCATGTATTTCAGAGTTGCTATATTTGTTTCGCCTAGTTGTGCTTTTTTTAAATGATAAGTAACAATATTGATAAGTAGTAATAACTGAGTGTTTTATCTACATTACCAGTTACTCTATGTGCATGCAGTCGACATCCACAAAATGCTATTAGCAACACATTGTCAGTCACAGATACACTTTACCCCACCATCTGTGCATTATTTGTGGACACTTTCCAACTCATATACATGACCAGTTTTAATGTTAGCTATGTTGTCCCCACAGAGAGGTGCACAAAAGGGGATCATCATATCACAAATGTCCCCTGGGCACTTAAAGATTTGGCAGTGGGACAGAGTCCTGGTGCAGTTAGCAGGAAATCGTCTCAAACACCATGAGTCAGTAAGTGTGAAGAGGAGGATCTGGGCATTCTGTTTGATTTGGACTCAACCAGCCACTGAAATGGGATTAGGCAAATGTGTTTTAGGGAAATGCAGAAAATTACAAACATTTTTTTTTCCTAGCAATTCAAGAGCAATGGCATCTCTGGTTGAGAATAATTCAGTTCCCGGTGGACTTTGGACTGGTGCGGCATTGCAACATTCAGCAAGGGAGGTGGCACATGTAAGTTAATACTTTTCAGACTTTTTGCCCATGAAGTTGTCTTTATTGCTGCAGTGATCATCATTTAAACATGCCATTTATTCCTCTATTCTCTCTTCTTATGCTACTTCAGCTCCCGGACGCATCAAATTAAATCAAGATTTTATCAATTTTACAATTTATTTGGTTTAATTTACACTAGTGCTTATTTTTATACAGCTTTTGGATTGTTATGTAACTGCATAGGTATGACAGGCCTCTGTCTTCAAAGGCATCTTGAAAGGTCAGTCTTACTCTGCTATAAAGCACACAGTGTGCGCATAATGACCATGTAATGAGCTCTCTCAGAGTTCAGGCACTAAAAGCTCTGAAGACAAAGCCAAAAGGTCAAAGGCATCCCTTTAACTTGAAAGCTGTGATTTACCTGAGTGGATATTGCGAGTAAAACTGATATCCCAGGGTACATGATGATCTCCTCAGCAGTTCTGCCCTCACTGAAGGTACGGAGGGGGAAGTCACAAAGTTAAACATTTCAGATTAACTCCTCTTGAAACTTCTGGCATACCAAAGCAGCCATTCGGGCATCATGGGGGAGTAGAAGGGCCCTGTTGCCCATCTTCAAAACAAAATGCACACCTATAATATATTTATACAAACTAGTACATCCCTTTCCTCCAGTCAGCAGAGCTGGGACACATCTAGGTCAAGTGCATCACATAAACTGTGCTAACCTGTATGTTGTTGCTGTGGCAAAACAGGAACCTATTAAATTAACCCCTTAATTACTGCAATTTCTTTTGCTTTATTTATTTGCTGGCTGTTGGGGGATATCATTGTACTTAAAATTCCCAGTTTGTGTTAATTTGTATCCGTGATCGTGTGAGTTCACTCCTCAGGCAGGGGTCCAGAGCACATCGGGCTGCTATGGCAACTGGGCTGGCACCCCCACTGCTGCTTCATGGCAAGTACACAAACCCACAGAAAGACACATGAACACACTATGGCAATGGCCACAAGGCTTTTACACTGTTGTACTCAGTTTTCTTCTTAATTAAAAAGAATTTGCTGCTCTGGGGGAGAGAATGACAAGAAGATGGGCCATTATGAGATAATGACAGCATATCATAACCTGTGGCCAACTCACTGTGATATCTGCCAGCTTCTGTTTACAAGAGTCTGAAAGTGATACAGACTAATCTACTGGTTTTTAACACATTAGTCTGCCTGAACGTTTTGGAATACAACAAATTACAAAGTTTGATAAAATAAACAGTATTTGTTCCTCCTAAAAAAAATCCAGTTTATTTTTTGCTTTGCAATATGTTTTTGAGTGCGTGACTCACTTCCATTACTAATTCAGCATTGCTCATCCCAAACCATGATGCACTGCTATTATCATTGACAGCTGCGCTAATGCAGTACACCCTGCTGGCAGAAACTCCATCAGACTAAACTGCAAACCGTTCAATTTACCCTCCAGATGCGCCATAATAATTAGTCTGTTTATTACCTTATTATGCCAGTCAAGAGCCCATGCCACATTAGCTGTTTGTGGCTAAAACACTGGGACATGATACACAGTTCGCCCACAGTTTTTTTCTGATTTTCACAAACTGCAAGCACAGAAAAGCAAGTTAAAAAAAGGATGTTATGAAATCATGCCCTGTCATTACAGATAGAGAAATTAGATTATTCATTTGTGGTGGACCTGAGGAACTGAACAGTTAAATTCTCTCCAGCAATTTAAATTAGCTCCAAACATAAGCTTTCACATGTAGCTGTCCTAGAACAACTTTTTTCAATATTTAAGTGCAGTCAAAGGTGACGAAATGGCATTACACTAAATGAAAACTGTTGCTGCTATAATTTCCTGTAGGATTTGGTGGCTTTAAAAGAAAGGCTTGAGCACTTTATGACCTATTTCTTTGTAGGAGGGCTGTGACACACCCTGTGTCAAACTTGTAAAAAGAAGAGTGCTCTATTTTTACATCAGCTGAGCGGAGCTTTAAAAACCAGAACACGCCATTGAAGGCGCAGCTGTCATATCTGATGTAGTCAGCCTTGTAGTCGGCTTAGCAAATCGTCTTTATGTGCAACATGTTTATTAAAGACGCACATGTTTGTGCTTCCCAGCCTGCACTGTAAACTAAATTAAATTCCACCCTAAACTATTAACAAAATTATTTTAATTCTCGGCAGCAGTGTTTTAAAATGTATTTTTGTGATCTTATAAATACAGTTCATACAAGAGCCATGGCCAACTATGACTGTTTGGGAAATTTGTTGCAGACTACAGAGCAGTTGTGTAGTTGAATATGTACACACGGCATTTCCTCATCACCTGTCTTATGAGGTCAGCCTTACATAGGTTTGTGACCCCGACCATCACCCCCCTTAACCTGCAGTTAATGTTTATTACATTCCATCAGCTGATGAAAATGAAGCAGCCGTGTTTTGCACATCAATTTATTGTTATACTGGAAGGCCGAGTTTCCTCACAGCACTCACAGCTCTTTAGCTGGAGGTGGTGTGTCACACAGCCGAGGAGGTGAGAAGGCGCCAGCTGTCTGTCCGTAACACATTGGCACGAGGCTTCACAACTACCACGATAATGTAGAAGGATAGAGCACATCTGAGTTCCTTGTTCTGGGTGGTCAGTTACTCCCAGATGACCAGGATTAACAGAGACGGCATTTTTGTCGATTTATCTATGTGGCTGCAGTGAATCGTTTGCAATTCATTCAGATGTTTTTCATAAGTTAGCCATTTGTCATTAAAGCACTGAGTGATGTTCTCAACAACCAAACCTCAGCTTGAGGAGGTTGTGCTTCCCATGCACTGATGCATTCCCAGAGTTCGGACATGCTGGCAGCTTTGCCAGAAACAAGAATTTTCAGTGAAATCTGGATGACATTTTTTTATTTCTAAATAAGCTGTACCTTTTTTTTAATATTCGTATTCAAATTCCTCCCTGGATCCACAAAGGAAGGAAGTGAAGTCTCAACAGAAAAAAATCATTTTAGCTTTCTTGCTTTATGTTAACAGGATACGACATCATTCTTCTCTGATGCCTAAAAATGTCTCCTGCCTTCAGCAGAGGTTGGAATTCTCATCTGTTCCCTCGGTAACACAGATAGATGAAACAGCATCATCAGCCTTGTCCTTTTAGGATGTGTTTTAGGCGTGTATTTGATTGTCCGTGCGCAATTTTGTGTATACATCTTTGAACATATCGACTTTTAAAAATCCGAAAAGGCGATTGGCTTGTTTATATGTACACATCTACAGTATGTGTTAATTCAGCCTTTCAGTAAGGTCTAGATTCACATTTAATTTGCAAAATTTAGAGTAACTGTTTGCATATTAAGACTTGGTTTTGATAGCGAGGATTAGGCTAATGAGTGAGGGACGAAAAAGCTGCAGAGCACACGATAACTGGGCCATGAGTCATACAGATTTTTGTTCAGTGCTTTATATGCATGAAAAAGACAGTAAGGATGAGAAAGAGTATTAGGATAGGGGTGATGTCCAAACCTCATTTAAAGAGAAGCTGATCAATTTTCCAAAAAGCAACATAGTCATGAATCTGTCATGTGGCTGTCCTTTCTTAATGGACACATCCAGGAAAAACACTGCTACAATCTGATTTCTGGAAAATGTCAGTTTATGTTTTTATTGCATCACCCTTCCAGTCAAGCATTCAGAATCATTGCCCTGCTGAAAGGAAACTGTATCTCCAAGAGTTATCCCATTTGTTGGACAAATATGGTCCCCATATGGTAAAAAACCCTGGTCTTGTTATTTTTCTATAATAGCACAATGGATTGTCTGTCTCATCTCCAGCATAGACACCAACATGACTTTCCCCCCCTTAAATCAGTGCTTACCCACCAGACCACAAAACATGTCCCCACTGTCTCTCCGTTCATTTGAGGAGAGAACTCAGGAGTATTTTTGTACAAAATTGCTTGTTTAACACACTTTAGATTTGTGTGCGGATGCAGCATCAAACTGCATTTGGTAAAAAATGTTTGCATGGTATTCCAGCAATGATCGTGATGGCAGATTCCCATTTAGTGCTGCCTCGGAGATTGGAGGAAGTTTTAACAGTGAAACGTTTGTGGATGTTCAGGTCGCATCCAACAGTGGCCAAATCTTTATTTGTAAGTTACGGTAAACATGACTGATTCAACTTCTTGAACTTATCAAATGTGACTGCATGTGTAAAAAGTTTTGTGTTGGTTAAATACATTTGCACATTAAGACAGAATACATCTCAGCGAAAATACAGTTTATTCTTAGAGAGGATGAAACTGGACGGAGACCCATAGACTGTTAGGAAACCAGTTTTTCTTTCAAAATTCCTCCACTTTTAAAGAGCGGTTTCCTATAACACACAAGTTGGACCTCAGATAAAGACATTGTGTCACTTTTTTTAGCTGTGCTGCATTAAAAGTAGCAAAACGGACTCTACCAACGACACTTACAGATGTAGTAAGAATGATCAGTAAGAATGATCGGACTTCAAAGTATCTGACAAACCGAACAGAACACGAAACAGACTTATTGAGCAAACTAGAGGCATCAAACCAGCTGATTTAGATTGCTTTGTGTTAGCTGCATCCTGAATTATCCTGAATGCAACCTGAATTATTTCTATTCACTCTTGAACATATCATCCCCATTGGTTAAATGTAATCTAATAGAAGAAAACACTTGAGACTAAATAGAGGATCACACAGGCTGCCATATTGGTGAGACCTTTGACAGCTCCCATTTTGGAAAATATCATGTCATGATACATCAAATACAGAAACCTCATTTGGAAATTTACAAAAACATCAATAGAAAAGTTGGGACAGGACTGTAAAGCAGGAATAGGCAAATCATTCCTTGGTCGCTTTCCTTTTTTATTACCTGTACTCAAAAGACCCACCACATCCTTGACTTTGGCCTTTATTTGTCTCTCACGCCCTTAAAGACATACAAACGCATGCCAACGTGGTCAAAACCACCTCTGTGGTATTTCCTGCTGCAGTAAAGGTCACCGGGAGCATGTATTGCCATGGCACACGCATAGTCTTATAAAGTTTTAAAAAAACAGCCAACACACCAGGAGAAGTAAACATGGCTCACATTTCACTGATTCAGCTCCTTGGATTTACAAAACCTTCACAAGATAGGTGTATATGGTGATATATAGTGAATCTAAGCAGAATTTATTTTGCAACCCCCTCTTGGTGATTTCTTAATAAATGTGTACATTTATACCTAAACAAAAAACTTATATCAGAAGTATTAAAAGATCTGCTGATTGATGGAGGCATTTCCTGATGAATTAAATAAATTGTAACTTTTTTCAGAGATAATTGATAACTGTAGTAAATAGAGTATTGGACAACAGTGAAACTTAATTAAGTCATTGAACATTTTAACTGAATGATCAATAATGCAAGTAATTGTTACTAATGAGTCAGAGTTTTCCCATACACTCAATGGATTCATGGCAGTACATAAAAATGAATCATCCTGAGTGAATTACAGTTTTCAGTGTCTGCAGCAGAGCCTGGGGTGGAAAACTAGGCAGTAGGGGCCAATTTAGAAATATTAACATCCATTCATATCTGCAGAGATGTGTCACTGCAGATGGGCCCCTTTGTAGTGTTTTGCAGGCCATCATTTTAATTTAATGTAAAACTCTAGCAAGAGTCACAACATATTTTTATCTGAAAAAGAAGGGAAAATGTAAATAAAAACTGCAAATCTCATGAAGCAGTATTCTATTCACAATCTACCGTAATATGGAAAATATCCAATGCTTGTACACATAGTAAAGAAAATGAAAGTGAAGAAACATGAGCACACCTTGAACTGGCAACAAAGGGCTGGTATTTCTAAAAAGAAATAGGTAAGAAAACATGTGGCAAATAATTGGATTAATTGGTAACTGATCTTTTGATTTTTTTAAAAGCACCTTAGCGAGGCAGAGTTTCTCAGAAGTAATGATGAAACTTCATCTAAAGTGTGTAGTAAGTCTTTAAAGGTTCCATCTAAGATTTGAAAACGTCTTTTATCACCATCAATGCTCACTACATTTATTACAAGGCTTCATGGTTACATGGTTTGGTGTCTGCTGTATTAGCCTGCCTGCAGGTCAGAACTTTCACCAATTAAAGAGATTTGGCACTTTATGAAACTACAAAACATGACAAAACATATGCAGGAGGACTGAAACATTAGAATAATATCAGACAAGGATGGGACAACATCCCCCTTCCAAAGGGCCAGAAGCTGGACGCCCAGCTCACAGAAGTGGAGATGCTACACTGAGGCGAATTCCTGTCCCAACTTTTTAAAGATGTGTCGCTGCCATAATTATTATTTTTTTGTCATGAGAGTAAAAGGTCTGACTTTCAAACGTGGTATCTCCTAATTCTATTTTCTTAATACTGCTTTATGAGATTTGCTAATCACACAGGGTGGGTTCTATCTTTATTTACATGCTGTACAACATGCCAACTCTTTTGTAGTTGGGTTTGTTATAATGCTCTTTAAAAACTAAAATGGCAGATGTAATCTGAGGCCTTGTTAATCCCTGGAGGGAAATTATGCTTTTACTTGCCTTATTCCACGGATGTCATGGGACACGGTCATCTATGGAACAGAACCTCTATTGGTACAGTATCCTTGAAGCATTTGCACATTTTACTGTGCAGGTTCCAAATGTACTCACTACTACTACCACTTTTTGTTCAAGACAATGCACATTTCAGGTTCCATTCTCAAAGGTGTGCATATCATCAGTTTTCCTCCAAGCCACGTTCAGAACAGCAGAAGTGTCACGCTCTAGAATCGAGTCTCAGAGCTTCCCCTCTTCAGTGCGCTGCTATTGAACTCATCATGTTCAAAGCTCAAATTATTATGCGACCTGGATATCATTATCAGCTTCTCACGCTTGCTGTAGTCACGCCTCGCCGTGGCACATGATGACGCATCCAGGAGACGCTCTCCCTGGTCATCCCTGTCATCCAGGCGGACGTAGCCTTTGCTGCTGCCCCGGTTTCCACCGTGACTCCGGCTGCTGTTGCTGCGGTCCAGTCGAGGCCAGCTGGGGTGCTTCCGCTGCTCCGTCCGAACGCTGAGCATACTTGGTCCGCGCTCTAAGTCCAGAGATTTGGAATGGCTGTTGAGCATGTGCAGAGAGGAATTGGAGCCAAAGTCACTCCTGGCCGCACCTGGGGAAAGCCAGCAGCCTGAGGTAGAGGAGGGAGCCGGGGAGAGGGTGGAGGAGGAGGAGAAGGAGGAGCAGCGGGAGTACGAGGAGGCAGAGTTGCTCCTCTGTAAACCTGGCGGTTTGGAGGCCTTGGCAACAGAAGCAGCTGGCACCACCAGAGACTCCATGGAGCACAGAGGCTTCGACCTTTCTCCATCTATTCTGTCTCCTCCTCTGTCCTCTTCGGTAATTGCCTCCATCTCTGGTTCGTCAATCACACAGTTATTAAGTTTTATAACAGGCAGGGTAAATGCGGAGATGGAGGAGGAGACGATGGAGCCTGCATGATGTCCTCCTTTCTCCTCTTCTCCATCCACTGACCACTGGTGGCGTATTGAATCTGAATGAGCCAACCCAAGCCCAGGTCCATAAAATGGACGATCCCTATAGAGCGGAGCCAACAGCCCCGCAAAGCTGCAATCCAACTTGGCCTGTTCTCTACGTCTCTGAAACTCCTCATCACCAAGCAGACCCTCTTCCTCTTCCAAGGATCCTCCTCCTCCACTTCCAGCCCGAGAAGAAAACCCTAGGAGGGAGTTGCTAGCTAATCGTGCAGCAACATCAACTCCAAAAACTTCTCGTGCACAGGTACTGCTGCGGTGATGGTGTTCTCGTTCTTCTTTCTGCCTGAGCCGATGTATGTCAATGACTGTGGAGTACATGTCTCTCATATGGATAATCTGAAACAGAGGCATATTAGTTAACCAGTGGAACTCGTCTTCATATTCCATGGATATATCTTTTCTGTTACATTATATTACAGCATATTACAACTCAATATTTTCAGATTTGTGTGGTTCTTGTAGCCATGTTTGGATTACCAGGAAGGGGAGACAGGAAGAGGAGTGGTTTATCGAATTAGGGAGGGAAAGAATAGGCCACATGAAAAGGGAAAATGTAATCAAGGGAAAATTGCAGAGATTAAGGTGGAAGCATTTTGGGGAAATCTGATCTGCATAACATCAAGATGTCGAGCATGAATTCAGAGAACATACTCCTCTCTGTGAAGTAAGGGTACTTTAAGAGAGCATAGGGTGGATAGTATAGAGTATGGGGATGTCTGCTTTGAAACAGTCTTTTAGAACATTTCCTAATACCAAATATTTCTTGTTTTTCTCACATAATTTTCTGTAATTTCAGCATGACTTTGAAGTATTTTCCTCTGTGTGAGTGCTGATGAGATGATTTAAGTTCTACCTTAGTTTCTCTGTCTCTGTTTTCATGAAGTATTGCATTGGCACAGATGAAAATAAAAATCCCAATCCCCATGGTGAAGGGCCCGAGCATCTTCATTCTCTCAGAGTGAAGATGTTGTTCAAGGAACCGCGTCAAGGCTCCCTCTGTCTGCTTGGAAGTTGCTCCTAATATCATGAAACAGACATAAACAAAAAAGATCAGACATCAGGTATCAATTAGAAACCATCTCTTTGCACTTATTTAGACCGCATGCAACGATCAGAGTGGAAAGTCGTTATTTACTAGCTTCAGCTAATAGCTGCAGGGGGCAAATGTTTCACCATCTAGACCAAATGAAATAATAAACATTGTTAGTTGTTGCAAATGTTTCACCATCTAGACCAAATGAAATAATAAATATTGTTAGTTGTTGAAATGGGAGTTATATACATAGTGCGCCACTGCATCAAAAATTCAGTTACACTTCCTCCAGAAAGAAAGAACACTGATGATTTGGTGCTCCAAAATAGCCCAAGACAGGCCTGGTGGAAGTGATGTTGGGTGGAAACCCCCCAAATTTGCTTAAACGTCTGTGAAATACTTACGTTTAAATGATTTTAGATTTAAAAGATGTGACATTTGTTGCAGACACTTACTGCTCAATCACATAGCCTCACTTACAAAAAGAAAAATAAATGTATTCTCTCTTTTCGGTGCATCACCCTGCTTTATCATTACCTTGGACATCATGGCTGGTGTCGGCCAAATCCTTCTCTGGCTTGGCCCTGATTCCTCCTCCAGTGGATTTGGTTTTACCGTGCGGCCAGTAGCCCAGCGTTGCCATACCTATGCCTACTACCAAGATCATCAGTCCCAGGAAGAGGAAAAACCCAGAGGCAGAGTAAAGGCGGAGTCTGCCACGCACCACCACAACGTCGCTACGCCGCTTCCGCTTTCTGAACAAAGATTAGGATTGTATGGAAAAGCATACGCAGACAAGGCCAAATTCAGATTTCTACTTCAATGTTATATCAATATATAGACACTGTAAAGACAATACACTCTGGGTGCACTATATGTTCAACATCAACAGTTAATGATGACTTCAATACCTTTAAAAATAACATATCATTATATCTAAGTCCTGTGTCATATAAGGCTGTATGATTATTCTTATTATTAGGGGCATTTGTATGATTATTGTTCATTTCTGAAACCAAATGGCAATTACCTCGGAGCAGCCTCAGGTGTAGGGATTCCCAGGCCTGGGGATGAAGGCGGTATCGACCGGTGCTGAGAACGAGCGGAATCCTGGCGCTTTAGTTTGGCCAGGCCTGTAAGTACACCTGCTGCTGCAGTCATACTTTACCTGCAGACACAACAGGGGGAGTGGAGTTTAAATGAGCTTAATTAATCATTTTCTGTCACAAAAATCAACCAAGAGGATATATGGCAACAGCAAATTTCACACCAAATCAACCAACAATCCAACGTCCACCTGACTCAGGCAAGAGGATTCTGCCACCACTGCCCCTACAAAGCTTTGAAAAACAAATAAGTAAACTAAGTAAAACTAAAGTAAGTAACTCCTGCTACAGTAACTTTATAGTTTTGGATTGGTTTGGAATGCCAACAACCTTTATCCATGTTCCAGCTGAAACTTTTCAAACCAAAGCTGCACATAATTTCCCATTTTATGGCTGTTTTAAATTCTTGTTTTGTTTTTTGTTTTTTTCTTCCTGTTTTCAAAAGCAGCATAAAGATGTTTTGGTGAATCTAACATATTATTCAAGATCATACTTTTACAGATTTTATCAATACTTTTGTAAATCTTTAAGGAATTTTTTTTTGCAGGTTTAGCCCAGTCTGCGATGTGTTTGGCTTAAAGTGGACCAATGCACCAATACTCCTCTTCACTGGAGCGTCACTGGCAGGTGAGGTGCCGTATTTCTGCTAAGCATCAGTGAACACTATTAGTTTATATGATTGAATGGTGGAACTAGAATGGAAAACTGTCTTATACTGGAACAATGTTAAAGGTTAATTTTCAAGCACTGGCTGATTCATATCCTCAGAGAGCTTTGTGCATCAATCAAATAAATGAATCATTGAACCGCTTTATGGGAGAGTGGTTTTGTCTCAACCTTTTTTCTCCAAAGGGGTTTGACAATAGGCTTGAGCAAAAAGGCTACAGTGGGCACCGCTTTACTGGATAAACAAAGAGAACGAGATGCCAATGCAGGCAGCTCCATACTGCACACTGGCGAACCACCTACCTATTTCACAAAGAGTTAGGGAGATACCACTAAAAATAAATAATTAACAATATTATTGATACAATAATATCAAAAATATTTATCAATGCTGTCCAAATAGACAGAGTGAAAAAAAAATATAAACAGCCGTTTAAATTAGACGCATGGAATGCATATGTCCATCTATTTTCTGAACCGCTTATTCCCAAAATGGGGTTGCGGGGGGACTGGAGCTTATCCCAGTATTCAATGGGCGAGGGTACACCCTGGATGGGTCACCAGTCCATCACAGGGCCTGTAATGCATATTTCAGATATGCATTCCATGTATTCAGCTACAGTCTCCAAGATACTTTAAATACTCGAGGTGTAAGACACTTGATATTCAGAGTACATTGTCTCCCACGGCCTTGCAGATTGAAACAGTTCCAGGAATCATAAGTGTATTTGTCTAATCGAAAGCTAGAATGCCACTCCATGTGCAAGAGTAAATTTGTAAAGCCTCAGGGGACGTGTCTTCACAAGGAGTTTCAAGTTCTAGTAAAGTGCACAATAAATGACAAAATATAAACTTACAAAACAATGCACACCATGTCCAAACCTTTCTGCTGTTTAAAAGAAAGGTTTTGTTGTGCGCCATCAGCATGTTGTTTGTTTGAGTGTTTGTTTGCTTAGTTCTCCCTGTATATGTGACAAAGAAAGCTCAGATCCAGAAAAAACAGGGACAAACAGGGCTTTTGATGAATTTGATCTCAACAAAACCTTTATCAGTGCATTTCATTTGTCTGTATTTAACACAGGGGTGTATGCATGCCATAACATTCAATGAAACATCGAATTCATGCTCAGCAGCTGCTCAGATGTCTATTAATAGTTATTAGAGGAAGAGAGCTTAAAATAACACAGGCTTGTTTTAGGGGTCTTCATGTGGATTTAGATGCTTGTTAATCTGGGCTCAAATGAACATTATTAATGTCATGTTGAGTGAAGCGAGGATTAAAGTAAGTATATTTGATGCTGAATAACCAACACACTGTCTGCGAGTGGAAATGTCAATTATGTCTCAGTGGATTTTGACATTTCACTGCAAGCTTAGATACTAAAGACTGAACAGCAAACAGCTGTCTATTAGCCACTGCTATATTAGTAACTCGAATTAAAGATGCAAAATTGAGGCTAAGAAGCCTTTTCAAAAAACATTATTCATCAACAGACTGTGATGATGCCTATGTTGCAGTGATATCTACTAAAGTTAGCATCTTGTAATGCAAATTAGTCTGTTGCATTGGGATAATGAGTCACTGCAGCAATATGTGAGGAAGAAAAAAGAGCATTGCCCAGAGATCTTTCTTTTTTACAGTCTGTTTTTGCCCTCTTTGTTGACAATGTTAGTCATGTGGTAAGACAGTAACTTCATATACACAACTAACAAAGTGACGGCTGAAGGTCTTAGGAGGTGACCATCTGATGGCAAGATGGACAAAAGAGCTAAATGACCAGGATCTACTTTGATCTTGGCTCCATGTGCCATACTTTCACCTCCATGCAATTAGGCCACCATACTATAAACCTGTTCGCTCTGCCAGCTATTGATATGGATCCCAAAAGGGAAATTGAATTAGCTTATTCAGTAAATCAAATTTTGCAGGTTGAATGCTGCACTATTCATACATATTCATACATATCAACAGTGTCTTGTGATGCCACATTCAAACCATCTGAATAAAAAAGTTTTTGGCATTAAAACTAAAGTAACAAAGCTTTTTATCCTCAGCAGCCTTAAGGTACTAGCCTTGGAAAAGCAGGAACTCCTCTAGAAGAAAAAGCCTACATATCAAACCTTTAAGGGAGCAAATTTCTACCTTTTAAACCAGAACATCAGGTCTATTGTGTTGTGCAGTTATGTTTTTATCTAGGATTTAAGCCAGATGGATAGATAAATAACATCAACAATTATTGTTAGGTTGAAAATTAGGTTTGGAGCCTAGTCATTAAATATAATCAATCAGACCACTCTGTCGACTTACAGACTTCACACTAATCCAAAAAGTGCCAAAAGTGCAGGACACACACACAAAAAAAACACGTACAGGGCAACAGACACTCATAATTATTGTCCTGAAAGCAAAACTACTTTCCCTGATGCATCGCTTCATTCATTACTCCTAAATGAGCTTTTAAGGCTGTGTTAGACATGTGAAATGTTAATAATTAGGACCATTATGCCAAGAAAAAGAAGATCAACTGAACAAAAAATAAATCATTGTTAACTGAGAGGAGTAATAAACAGTTATGTCCTTTATATATTTTATTGTTTCCAAATTATTATGAACAGAAACAAGTATGATGTTGTTCAGTGTAGTATGGTGCAATGGGGCTGTGATGTGCTGGTTTAGGTTAGGAGTATGACATGATGTAACAGGAATGTGCTTTAAATGTCTTTAATTGGCTGTGTATTCCAGACCTTTACATACCAGTCGCCTTTTAGAAAATTATTTCTGAGATAACAAGGTCCTTCTGACACTTGGAAAAAAAATTGAAATAATTGTTAAAACTTCTCCTATTTTTCTTCTGTCCATATGAAAGTGTTCAATGAAAATGATCAAACAGATTTAGGATGTGAGATGGGAGGATCATGCCAGTGACGCTGATGTGTGTATTTTCTTTTCCTTTTTTTTGCCTGAACCTCTCAAGTCTTTCTTCCACCGGAAACACAGTTTTTGTAAACTACTCCAATTCTCCATTTTTACTCTTGGTCTCTGTGCGATTGCTTTCTAGTTGTGACGCTGAATTTTCTTTCTTTCCATGCTTCCTTTTTCTCCACCCTTCGTCTTGAAGTTGCTCCTCCTGTCGTCTTTTGTAATCTACCTTCTATTTTTAGACTGCCTCTAATTTTAAATCTAATCTTATTTGGCCACTTTCCTGTTTATCTCCCTCCTTCCTTCCCCTTCACATTTCTTCGAGCAAGACCTGCTCTGATATAGAAGATCAAGCTTTTCGCATTCCAATTGGCTGTGGATCACACAAGACCAGATGTTCTCTCCTCCTACCTTTGATTTCTCCTTCTCACATTTGAATGTATTTTCCCTGTCAATCATCTATTGGTAATAGAAGAGTGCTTTGTCACAGATGGTGAATCACACAAGGATAAACACAAGCAACCACTTTCCTCGGCTTTGCAGTGCTGCCTCACACGCTGGCTCAATTCTTTCATTACGCTTCTTGGTTTTGCATCAAACATGAACCCACACAAGGAAAGAAATGAGAGATTTCTACTATTTACCAAGACAGGAACTTTGAAAAGATGGAAATGGAGGACAGAGGAAAAGAACAAGGATAACAGAAAGATGACTGGACAGCTGACAGCAGGAATGTGTAAACAGAGACAGGGGAATGTAGAGGGAGTAAAGGAGCTCTTACATTATAGCACCTAGCATAGGTGCAATACTTAATCATGACACTATGCTGAAATCCTGCAAAAAGAAGCTGGTCTGAGACATGAGTGATTGAAAAAGGATGGATGAACAAATCCTTTTTTTGTGGCAGTGATGAGAGGAAACAAGCCCAGTGTTTTTCTACTGTAGTATTAACATATCCAAAGTGAGAACCAAGTGGAGCTGAGAGAAAGAAGCGCTGTCTTAACAGACACACCAGCAACCTAATGAGAAAAGGCTCCAGCTCAGAAACAACAGGCTTTCTGCTCAGAGAGCATGTGATGTCCAAAAGAAATGACACATAGGTGTTCAGAAGGAAAGCTCCGCAGCTAAGAGGCAGTGAGCTCATCAGTGCTGCCTGGTCATGCAGCATTCAAGCCTCTTTAAGGATGTGCATGATAAACATGTGGAGATCTGTCTGAAGGTTATTATTTAGGCTCCCAGTCTTTAGGATAATACCTTGGCCCGCCAGAAAACAAGGTTCTGTGAGAGAAATGTATCCACTGTTTAAATCTTCATCTCCTACCAGAGGGAACTTATGAATAATCGAAATCTACCTCACCGTGTACCGTGTTTGATGAATAATAAATTAACTGTCTTGTGATCATCTCAGTAATGACTTAATTTCTCCTGATGTTGATCTGTGCAGGGTAACTGTAAGGCAGGAATACAATTAAAGAATATTCCTAACCATTTTGAAATATCATAAACATATCACTTTATCACAATTTGCTAAGCAGAGGGTTCCCTCAGCACATTCTAACACCTCAGAAATTCCTCCCACTGTGTTACGTCTGTGAGCAAGGACGTGTATTTTGTAGCAAATCATCTATACGAGAGGTATTGTCCCTATAGCAACTACATGTGCTGCTGCTAGGTGACAAGTTTCTATGGCAACTGCCAGCTGTGTGAACAGGAATGCCTGGAATGACAACACTCAAGGATTTAACCATGCATCACTTAAAGTTTTCAGGTGGACATTTGGGAGGAAATGATAAGTCCATGCTCTTGCATTTGTGTTGGAGCTATTTCACTCCTACACTTCATCAGTTTAAAAGATGTGTGATTGAGAAGGGGGGAAAAAGAGGATCCAGAACGATGCTGGAGTGGAACTGAGGAGGACCAGATGGAGGGATATGGGAACTGACGAAAGAGGAGGTGTTGGTGAGATATCTACACACAGGCTGTTATTTCACCCTGTATCCTTAATTTGTGCTAAGGTTCGACAGCTCTGCAGTCACTCTCTCATGTGGAGTAAAAGATTAACAGCAGGTGGGATACCGAGAGAAACAGAGAGGATGCAGAGTAAAGTTGTGAGACCAGAGGGAGACAGCCTGAGGTGAAAACACGGGACTGAACAGACTAAGATGGAGGTACTTTGATCAGTGTAAGACACACCAGAGACATGGCCGTCCTGAAAGTGACCTGCTGTAGTTACTTCTGTGTCTCTGATTTGTAAGGCTTAACGAAGGTCAGCCAAAACAAAAAAACAAAAGTCCCTGCTGCTTAAGTAAAGGTCACCCACCCTGCCACCACAGAGCACAACTAAACACTAGTAAATACTCTCTTGCTGGGTTTGCCTTTCCTCTGGGAAAGTCAGTGTTAAAGGGGTTTTTCTCTCAGGTGTCTGGTGAGGCTTGACAGTTACCTTGAAAGGCTCCTGGACCAAAAATCCTAGAGGACCTTATCTATGTTTTTGTACAGCGTGTCCTTGCACAGCTCTTAACTTGAAAGATTTAAATGAAGCTGTGTTCAGTTTTAATGCTCTGGCAAAGCCTAGATGCTTTAAAGTAAACATACACCACTGTGAAATCCAACACTGCAACTCATGATTACAGCTACGCAGGGAGTCAGTTCAGTAACTAATTTCAGAAAATGGAAAATAATCTAATGTATAGTTAGAGGAGTTAAGCGGGGAAGCTGCCATCACTCTCTGCCTATCCTCCATTAAAGAGTTACATCTAGTAAATCATAACGTAGATTTAGAAATATTGAGTAGCACAGCACAATATCATAAAGAATTCAGAATCTTAACCTACAGTATTGTCATACACTAATGAGCCAGATGTGCAGTCATTGTTGGTCTTCTATGTGCCGCCATACTGGCTGAATATTCTGCCTTATATCATATATAATCAACCTTTTTTTTCTTTTTCTCAATTAATGGGAAAATGAATGGAGTAATAAACCAAGAATAATAATCAGTTAGCTGTCTATTGCATTCTTGACTTTTTTGAGTCATAGTCGTGCCTCTTTAAAAAAGAAGTACCCATCAATTAGGTGTCAGTTTACTTGCACAGCACACAACCAATCATTTTTGTGGAATGGAGCAATGTCATGAATCTTCTCTTTTTCAATTCGCTCCATAAATTCTAAAACTGATGGAGCTTTTTCCTATTATATTTTTTTGAAATATGAATACAAAGACAGAATATTCCATTGGTTATGCGTCATTTTTGCATTTGTTCACACACAAATTGAAAAGCTCAAAAGCTGAATGAGAATGCTTTCAGAGATACAGAATTTTCTTAGGATTATCCATGCTCTGGCACAGTACAGAGTCATCGACTGAAGTATTACTGATATCACAACACTACAAACTGTGTTAGAAAATGTTCAAGACATGCTGCTGCTTCTGGCTTTCTCTGTGGGGAATTATACATGTGAGTGTAACTGAAGTTGTACGAGATATGAGAGCAGCTCCACCGGGAAGCTGTGTCAATATAAACTACTGCTGTTTTATGAAAGGACACAAATACGTTGAACAATTTCCAAAGCACCTAAGCGGAACAGTACCCGAGCATTTACAGGTAGTGAGTCCAAGATGCATCATCTGGATTTGTTAGTCCAACTTCAGTCTAACTTCAATTTGACTAACATGGATATATGTGATTTTCAAGTCTGGCTTTAAGTTAATTTATTCAATAGTATTGCTTTTTTCATTGCCATGTAAATGTCCTGATGTAGCTGTTCCTTTTTCATTTGACTTAACTGCTGTGCATTTTATCATTGCTTGTTATTATCTCTTGGAAAACCACTGGGCTTAAACTGTTTTTATTTTAAAGGTTTCACATGTTTTTTTGTGTTTTCCAGATCTTTGTCAACATCTGCCCCACATATGTAACAGAGAAACTGGGAACCAAATATTCATTGTTCTATACAGCATAAAGCGATGAGGATTAATCCCAATGTGCCCTGCAGCAGCATCATATCTGTTTCTTATATCCACACATTCCACAAAATCCCTTTATTCATTTCCGATCTCTGAAAAGGTTCAGAGGTGAGGAATTAACGGCACAGAAGCCTTCCTGCTGTGCTCTCTGTTTTTTAAACAGCTGGTGTATGTATTGTAACCACCAGTTTGATTTTGGGCCATTCCCAAGTTACATGGAGTACTTTTTTCAGTCTGCGACTAAAAGGCTTCATCAAAAGATTCTCATCCATAGAGTAGCTTGTGTCCTCCATCCCAGAGCACTGGAAAACCAGCAACTTTAGCCAGCAATTTAGGATGAGGATGTGAACTGTTACCAGATCAACATTTGTGGACACATCTGGTTCAGCCAGAGCCAGCGGTGTGTCGTGCAATGGTAATGCATCCCTACTGTCCAAATTTAAGGTTTTAAATACCCTGCAACAGTAAACTTAAGACAAGTGACCACACAACAATGGGGCAAAGCAGAAATGGGCCTGGAAGCGTAACATTGAATACTGCTTTTGTTGGGCTGACATTATTACATCACTGCAGTAATCAAATCACAAGTTTTTCCAATTAAGAGATGTTAATTTCCATATTCATCTTGATGTTATTGGAAGCACAAAGGGGAACAGAGTGTCAGAGGAAATGGTGCAAGCAGAGGAAAAACAGATAACGAGCGTGCTTCACTCCTACAGACTCACGGCCATGGGTGAGTCATCTGTCTGGAGAATATGCCACTCTGTGTTTTCACCCTGACCTTTTGGCAGCACATTTTCTGATGCAACCACTAGAGTGTCAAAGCCTTCACCCTCCACACCGTCCATATTTGTTTTGTTTTTCCCCCCCTCCTCATTATATCAACACAGACTTTTTTTTCCAAAAGGGACTTTTATCCTTTGCACTTAATGAGTGTCATTACCTCCTGTGATAAATCCAGCTCATCTCAATTAAATGATCTTTTTCATTTAATCATCGCTAATTGCAGGCACGTTTGTGTTTACGTGTGCATGTGCTGTGGAGGGCCCTCTGTTGATTCTAGTGGAATGACTCATTCTGTCTTCCTCACAGTCTTGACTGTCATTCAGTCACACATTCATCCAACTTACTTTGCTGCTGCAGTGCTAAACTTGACTCCCACCACCTCTGAAAAACTCTAAGCTGGTGTTAAAAGCACTAATTAAATTCTGACACTTTGACTGCTCCTCTTTGACTTCTCCGATTCCTTATTGCAAAACTAGCCGTGCTTTCCACTGTTTTGGGACACCAAGCACAGCTCTTTCTGTTGTTACCTCCTCGAGGGTCTTTAGAGTAACAGAGGGGTAAAACTGCTGACCTACCAGAGAGGTATTTGAACAGGATTATCCTGCAAGCGTGCTATCTATGAGGCAGGATTAACCAACATGTCACTTGACTTCCTAATGATTCTGGAATTAAGCAGATACAGCAATCCACAAAGTGTTTGGCAGCTAAAAGATATATAACCATGAGCCATTTGGATAATGGAGGTATTCCAATAACTCCCAAGGTGAGAGTTGCTCAGGATTAACTATCATTTCCGTCATTCTGCACAATAAACCAAAGATACAGCATACGTTGTTAAAATGTTGCTCCATTGAAAAATTTTTTTGTTTTTCTTTTCTATGACTTGAATGACTTGAAGTTTCAAAGCAGTATTCAAAAAGGAGCAAAACTGCTCCTTCTGGACTGTTTAAAATGCATACCCAAAGATAAGAAGCCCAAAATAATTATATATAAAATATATCAAATGTTGAAGATCTGATAGATAATTATTTCTTTGAAAGTAGTATCCTACCTTAGAGTTGATAGTAAAGACAAAAACATTTTCTTGGTGAGGACTGTGCTTACCCCTACTTCTGTTGTATTAAATACATTATGTATTTTTGTATTGTCTTGCTGAAATATGCAATATCTTCCTTGAAAAATAAGGTTTTGACAAATACGTATGAAAAAGGTGGGGTTTTCTGACCTTTTTCAGTTTTCCATTTTTTCTTTTGGCAGAAAGCATCCTCTTAGAGCTTTAACCTGCATTTATGGATGACATGATGAAGATCCAAGGCATTCAGTACTGATTTTTGTCCAAGTCACTTGCATACAGAGATGAATGTTGATTCTCTGAATACTTTGATTATACTAGTACTTTAGATGATATAATGATTAACGTCCTGGTCACCTCATTTTGAGTAAAATTTTGAAAATGGTCCACAATTAATTGACACACTATTTTTTGCAGTGTGCTAAATCTCTGGCCAGCTTTGTGTTTGAGTAACTTTGCCTTGCTAATGTGCCTTTGTTACGCCCATCATGTAAACTACATATTTCTTAAAATAACACAATGAATAACTCTAATAAAGTCTCATTAAGTGCTTTTGTGAGATTATCGAACCACTACATTTTCATTCAATATGATTTACAGCATCCACACTTTGGGATGATAGAACCAAAAGTTAATATTGCCAATTGTGAAAAGAGCAAGTAACTATCTCAAGTTATCGGACAACTTCTTTTGAACCCAGATCAAACATGATTTAAATGATCATTGCATATAAGGTTACCATATTATCCATCATTCATCTATTTAAAAATCCATATGGGAGTTAATGAAAGATTATTTAGTTAAATTAAATTGATTGTGTAGGGTGGAGCTCCATTTCAAATTTGCCCTCTAAGGACTATAGGTCGATCTTTGAAGGAATGTACATGCAAGACAAGACGACCTTGACTGCTGTTTCAGTGTAAAATAAGAGAGAAAGCCCCCTGCCCTGCAGTCATCATCACAAACATACAATTTACAATATCCTCCAGGCTAAACCAAACAAAACGGGCTCTTCAAGCTGTATCTTGCCAATGCTATTACAATACGATTCACCAGTTTGCCCTATGTTATATTGGGCTTTTTCTTAAATGTAAATCAAAACGTCATTAAATATTAATATGAATAGAATGGACAGCCGTCAGCAAAGTTTTACCATCTTGTGAGTTAAGTCCAAACACTGTTACCTTTACAAACACACTTACCTTTACAAAAGCCGAGTTTTCACTGTCACTGTGCCATCAGGTATGCAGAAAGACAAGGCTGTAACCTATGGGAGAGTTTAAAGCCATCTTCCACTTCGAAGGCTACTTCCAGTGAGATGCCATATCGAAGAATATTAGACCGAAATTTCAGCTCCTGTGTTGGATTTGGAAACGGCAGTCTTGAGCCGCATCTGTGTTAGTTATAAAAGAAAATGAAGTGCTATTGTAACATTTCCCAGATTCAAAGTGAGCTTTAGTGCTTCAAAGTGTCTTTTTGATGACTTGATGTAGCGCGGAACACGTTTTACGCCTTCTGGAGAGTATGATGCGTGCGCACAAGCGGGCGAATAATGGCTAAAGGAAAAATCCTGTCAACCTCATTCAGCCTCTTTAAAGTCGCAAACGTTCGTGTTATGACTTCTAAGCAGAGAAATAAGTCCTTGATTTCTGAGGAGGATGTGATGTCCCCGCTGTCTGGATCACAGTAATGCGTAAAACTCTGGCGTCAATCCCCTAAAAACTTGATTTCAGGTCAAGGAACAAAAAAGAATATAGAGCGTGTTGAAAATATATTTACAAGACGCAGTTTTGTGTTATGAAAATCGATTATCCGATGCGTAAAGATGTGTTTTAGTCCACTCGGTCGAAAAGAGAAGCAGCAGCTCCATCCAGTTCTTCCACAAGCGCGTCGACACTCGTCGGAACGTGTGAGAGAGAAAGAGACCCAGAGAGAGGAATAGATGGGGTTGCATTATTCCTGTGCGCCTTCGTGGGGTTGTGAAATCATACGTGTATAGAGTGTGTGTTTAAAGTGTAAGGGGAATCGAGATCAGAGTTCTGATTGGGCGCAGTCTGCAGAGGAAAGTGTTGATAAGTAGCAATTAGAGAAACGGATGAACTTGTGGCGTTAAGCAGAACACTGCCAAGGAGAGAAACAATTCTGATTAGCAAAGTAAAGGACATTCTTATCCCTCGCAACAGATGCAGCTTGGTTTCAACGGTTTTGATGTGATGCTGTGTGATTTCTGATACAACGAGGTTAGAAAACTTAAGTTTTTTGTTTTCTGTTTAACCAGACAAAGAGACACGCACGTACGCATGAATGAGAGGGCAGCAAAAACGTTGCAGATGTTGGCATGCGTGTCATTTCCTGTGTTTACATGGTGGAAGTGAATCAATGAAAATCCACCAGCTTGGGCGAGGTGAAGAGAATGTAAGACAGACACTCTGACAACATTTTTACACGGTAAGCTGTAACTGTGTGATAATATGCAAATCTCCCTCATGGCAGTGATATCATTTTAAACATTACAAAAATAACAAGCTTGAAAGTCCATATTTACCGTGACCACCTCTATTCTTCAGCACAGTATGAACCTCCTTAGAAAGAACGTCCTTGTAATTTTTCAAAAGAGTCTTCTGAACAGTTCTTCAGACTTCTCGAAGGGCATCCCAAAGCTTTTCTTTGGACGCTGACAGACTTTTGTTCCTTTCTTTGTTAAGATTATCCCACACAGCTTAAAAAATGGCGAGGTACATTTAGTAAGTGGGGTTCATCCCTCCACAAGACCTGTTGCCACTGTTTTCATTCTATTTCTGGTGTCATTTGGCATACCGTGGACTTTATTGACTGCCAAATGATGGATCAGATGCACATTACATGCCCTGTGAGAAGCTTTTCCCCTTTTTGTTGGGAACATGCTTAACAGATATTGTCCATCTGTTGTAAAAAGTTGTTGTTTTGTCTGTCCTGCTTATTCTTTTGTCCTTCACTTGTCCAGTTTCCTCAAATTTATTAAGGACATAGTACAAACCATGCTGAGATTAGACTGAGGTTTTGGAAAAATTGTTGTTTGGAAAAATATAATTTCATGTCTGTCAACCTGTGATGTTGGTTAAAGAGTGGTTGAAGATTTTGGGACAAACGCGTCCCCTCAGGTCACACGTTTTATGCTTTTATGACAACAAAAACACCTTCCTGTGAAAATGGTCAAGTACAAGGACCGGACTAAAAAAGCAGGCAGTGTCCAAAGAAAACTTTAAAAGGCCCTCAGTCAGACTGGAGAAACATTACTCCAGACCACTTAAAAAGATTACGAGAAAATTTGGCTCCCTGGAAGTGAAATCTAATGAAAGGAGTGGCTGATTTTGCATAGTGCTACACATGTGTGTGAGGCAGAGACAAATTGTTTTTTACACACGTCTGAGACGGGGGTTGTGAGAACTGGAACAGCTCAGGGACAGCTGAACATACACAAAGACCAACAATAAATTAGCTCTTTAATTCAGGTTGTCAGTAAATTCCACCCTTCTCCTTAAACGTGACCTTGGCATGTCTGACTTGTGCGCTCTGTGAAGACCACCCTAGCCACTCACATACTCGGTCTCTTATCTCTAAAAATACAGCTTGCATGATTCTTTAAATAGTTTTGATAATGCTTTATGGCTTTTCCGATGTCGTGGTGACTTCAACAGCATCAGCAACCAGTTGAGCTCGGTGCTGAAGCCGTGTCCCTGTTGCAGTGGTCAGTTTGTTTCTGTATTTACATTCCATGAAGGATCGAAATGAAAACACACTGTAGAGGGGCAGCGAGAAACAGAACAAGAGGAGGACACGGAGAGTGTGGGAGAAAGGAGAGCAAAAACAAAGCCTCACATTGTTAACTGATGCATTTCTGGTTTACAAGCCTGCATGGGATTCCCAGATTTGCTAAATGAGTTGACATTTTGTGTTATGCTTATTGTAAGCAGCTGTGGGCGAGAGTCTGCGGTTAAATAATTAAAGTAAAAGTGTAATTAGTGTGGAGGGGGGAGGGGATTTGGAAAATGGAGTGGGGGAGGGTATTTGGGAGGTGCAGGTGAAAAGCAGCCTGGAAAAAGTGGAGGATTGCGATTTGAGCTTTTGTTATCATTTGAAATGAGAAATTTGACTGGCAGGCATTCAGAGCTGTGGATGCTACGAGGAGATTTTGGAGGGCCGTTTAAAACCTGGTGATTGAAAATCTGGAATAGGAAAGAAAAGCATCCAGACAAATGGCTCCAGGCTCCCTCTCATGATTTGTTCCTTATCTAGGATTTTCTTCCTCTTAGTTTACAAGCTGCTCATTCCTCATCGCTTCTGATGTGTTGGTTGTTTACAAATGATGATGTATCCCACTGTGTTTGTGTGACGTTAAATACACAAAGACACACACACAGAGAATGGTAATTACAGCCTCTCTGCTCCTACAACGTGTCCTGTTGACATGTGGGTCAATGAGCATCCAGAGGATCTCTCCTTCTTTCTTTTTTAAATAAATTAAAAACAGATCAGGCCATGCGTAAGCACACAGTTTACTCATCTCTCTCTCTTGCAGGTTGCAAAGCAGTCAGTTTAGATTCCCTCATGTACTGTAGATGTACTGTAGACCCTGTCCAATTGTCTCTTTATCAGGCCCATTTGTCATACCTACTCTCATATCAAGTCTAGAAGTGATAACATGCTTTGGACTTTTACTTACAATAAGATACTGCAGCTCTCTCATGGAAAAAAACAATCAAACTTTACAATATTTCTTTTTTTGTTTCTTTTTCCCTCTGTGCTCCTTGGTAACTACAACGGATGCAGTTTGCCTTTTTAGGTTCCGTTCTTAGCTTTAGTATTCAGCTACATGATTTATAGGGGTCTTGCAGTGCCCCCTAAATGCCTTTATGCTCCATGCTTGTTATTCAAAGAAGAACACTGTCTTTGCTGGCCTTTACGATGATTTAATTGACAACATTTTTCCAAAGCTGTCATATTGATTCAGTGTAGTGACGCTGAAAAATATTCATTTACAAGACAACCTTGAAAGCTCACTTGAGATTTTTTTTTTATGTATTTGTTTATTTAGTAAGGACCAATACATTTTAACATTGCTACATAAAAGAAGTAGATGCTGCGCATACAGGTGGCTACGACAACTAATTTACAACTCCTGCCCCTGGTTAGTCTTCCTTGATAAAAACAGATTTAACTGAATATTTATGGAAGCTGCTGCTGCTGATATGGAAACACCATTGAAATATCCACAGGAATCCATGAATCTGTGAATCCTAATGCCTCCAGACCTTTTTATTAAAGGCTGCCCTCAGCGAGTCTTGCCACTTCGCGTTTTGTCACTCAGAACTTGTCCTTGCAAATCTTTCCCAGTTGCTGTCTAATATATCACACCCCCTGACAGATATCACTGTAATTATAAAGTCAATACCATTTATTGTTTTACTGATGGGTGCAAACGGGATAGAACGTGTTCATTAATGAGCCTGATGCATTTTGTTGATCTGAAAACAGAGCTTGGCCAGCTGTGTTTACCTGTCTTAAAGAAGACATGCCATCAATCTTCTCACTGCCGTCAAATTCCCAGCTGCTGGCTGTGTGTGCTTTTTCTGTCCATAAATAAAGTTGTGTTAGATTTTAGCTCTTTTATTTTGATTTCTGAAAGAAGTTGAGAAAATGAGATTTTAACAGCTGTAAGTTGTGACTCAAATTTGAGGAGATTATGTCTTGATGTCTGACCAGAAGTGGGTCTGACTCGAGTTTTTTTTTTCCAGCCAGATTGCTAGATATATGATTACCAGAATGTATGCAGTTTTTAAATGCCATTCTTTATATTTATTCTCCTTTACTCCA
This sequence comes from Menidia beryllina, assembly GCA_013363375.1. Lineage (NCBI taxonomy): Eukaryota > Metazoa > Chordata > Actinopteri > Atheriniformes > Atherinopsidae > Menidia > Menidia beryllina. The sequence goes on along the minus strand of JABUIW010000152.1, from coordinate 3,936,622 downwards.
GCTGTCATAATGACTAAGAAATTACGTTAATAAAAATGGGATGAACATATTGGATAATGGAAACAACTTAACCTCAATGTAAACGTCCATACATGCTGTTTCTTTGCCCTGTTTTTAAATCTTAATAAAAGCATCATGCAGAGCTGTGGAGATCCATTTGATTAGTTTCCTGTGAGCTTCAGAATAATGACATACACACAGAGAGATGCTTAGTTATGACGCGTTCCTCACTCCTCATGAACCCCCACCTCCCCTGCTCTGTCACCATGGATACAATGATGCAGGTTACCGTGGCAGCCAAGTCAACCCTACACTTACACAAAGGCGCACGTGCATTTGCTTTTCCACTGACATCAACATACGCATGTTGTGACGTAGAAGAAATGAGTTCCTTTAAGCTATTTCTGGGGATGGCGGTGCATTGAGGAAGGGCTCCTTTTAATCCTGCACTCTTAAAGGATTTTTCTTTTTTCATTCTCTATGGTCTCCAGCGGGATCATTGCAGCCTTGTTTCTCACTTAAAAACTGACTCTTTTTAACTTCATCCACTATTTTAGTTTAAATGAAAATGGTGGGGAAAAAATCCTATGTACCTCTGAAAGGTCAGAAACTTATTAGTTGCTGCCAGTGCTGTGCATATGGCTCATATTTTCTCTTTCTCTCAAGTTTGTTTGGCTTATCCTCTCTGGTGCTTTGGAGCTATGCTACCACCCAGTGGTCATGTGACGCACTGCCTGACTAATTATGCACTCACATCTTTCCTTATGCCTTGGAGGATGAGCGGTCAAAAACAGGGCTTGAAATAAGAGCAAAAGCAACATTCGGTGACACCTGCAAAGTGATTGTAATGATAAGTTTATTTATAACATGTTAGTTTTTATTTTGGGAATACATCTTCCTGTTACACTGGTACTTCCCATTTCTCATTAAAAATGTTATAATTGTTTTTATTCCTTTCTGTCATTTATCATTGTTATTTTTAATAATTTAAATAAGACAGGAATTTTAAAAGTCATATTGAAGATAAATATTTATTTATTTATTATAAATGAAGTGAGAAATTAAAAAATATATAGTACCATAGTCAGTCTGAACCTAAATTAGTGTATGTGACACTTCCTGAAGAATTACAGTAAGTCTACAAACTAGCCTACTTACTCTGGGATATGTATATGTGTGCTAATCTATTCTACAGTGTGTTCACCTTTTTCCTTTGTGGGATTTACTCCAACTTCTTAGTAGTAATCCCATGTAGCCTAATCCAACCCATCTTGCTTGCCTCCAATATGCTCTCACACACACTCAGAGGCACACATGTAGACTACTTTCTCCCATTTAGACCAGCAACCATTCATGTTGTTGGACTACTGCTGTCGTTGCTGTGGATTCACACTTATAAAACGCCATGGACCCTTCTCCCTCAAGACTGCACCCAGTGATACCTTGGTAAGGACAGCAGAATGCTACTATAGCACTGTAGAATAAAGGTAAACCATGAACAAAGGACGAAGATATATAGAAACAGATATGTTCAAAGGACTAACTGGTGTAGTGTATATCTTCATAAATAGTTTTTATTTCAGTTTATCATTTGGTAGATGAATTGTAATGACAAAAACATGCATACAAATATTGCTAAGATAGCTTCTTACAATGAGTCTGCAACTACAACACTGAGAATAATCATCATAACAAATTACTCCATGCACTTTGATAAACAGACAAATCATTGACTTCTTAAATGTGATTTCAATTATAAATGATCATTGCAATCAATCAAAAATAAGTTAAGCACATTATATCATGATGTCTTTGAAATAATAAAGCTGTAGTCATTAGTAACAGTTCTGAGGAAATGTCTCTTCACGTGACAAGATTTAAAGATTCAAAGCTGGTTTACAGGTCAATTTTTGAAGCACATCCTGCTTTGCGATAGCAAACAAACAAGTTAGCCAAAGGTCTTAGCTGTCTCTGATGGTATTAGTGTGAGCTCAGGTACTTCCAGGTTTCAGGCACACCAACTTCTTTCTGACTGGCTGGAGATAAGTGGAAGAAATTGATTCCACATAGTCTACTGTGGAGGTGTCTTGAGGCCCTTTGAAACTGCAGCCAGATCATCCTCGATAATCATTTACAGACTATGACTAAAATTCTGTCTGAAATACTTCATACCCCAAATTAAAAGTTGTCACTATGTAAATCAGAAAAATGTCACACAAACAAGGGATATTTAAAAGTCAAATTGTTACTCCTAAAGTAAATGTATAATTATTTTAATTTGTTTGGTTAGTATCAGCATCAATACCATGACATCATCTCTAAACTATACCAACATCGTGTTTTGAACATGATGAAAATATCAACATGCAAATGTTCAATATGTAACAACACTAACATATAGAAACTTACCCCTATGCCATACTAACCCACTGGCGTTAAAGAGAAACATCAAGCTATACATAATCGTTGTATGTCAGTCTCATGCTTACTGACTAATTTTATTCAGACTCTGGAGTGGAAACATATTTTCTTTCTCTACACTCTCTGTCACCGAAATCATTTGCCCTATCCCAACAGCAAATCACAAGTGTAAATAATAAGATTAACAATGACCCCCATTCCATTGAGGTATGCAAATAGGCTAGTCTGCTCTGGCACTCCTGGACAGCTTATCAGGAAAGTGATTAGTTACACTTGAGATTGACAAGTTGAAACGTTGGCGGTAAGAGAAAGAGCTTGACTTATCTATCCTGCTGGGGAGTTGTACTTTTACTTCCCTAAAGAGGCAGCATGGGGTTGTCTGCGAAAGGCTTTGGCAAGCGTTCGTTGACTGGCTGCTGTCAGGAGGACTTCTGTTAGTTTGATGCAGTAGAACTGCAGGCTTGATGTTTACTCACCGCTTTCCCCTGTAGCTTTGTTATCGTCTTGTTTGTGCAAATAATTGCCACCAGATAGTCATGGTCATTTTTTAAGAGACTGAAGACACAGAATTTCATTTATCTTTTAAGGGCTGTTCTTGGTTAATTGACTCATTCATTCCCCTCTCTAAGTGTCATCATATAAACTTTTCAAACAAGGTAAATCCCCGAAAAAAATCTGTCATATTGGTGGTTGTATCTTCCATCATGGTTTTCTTCAATCTGGTTCAACCCCAAGCTCCTCATGTTATTATTCTTAGGCAAGATACCATACATTTTCCATGTGGAATGTTCCTCATTTGTATGTCATTATGGATAAAAGCACCTGTCAGATTGATGGTCCATGCCTCTCTGTACTCAGGTCGTCCTGCAGAATCTGCTGATGTGCATGGTGTGCTTCTACTCCCTCTATTACATCGTGGTCAGTCTTTGCATTGGACTGTTCAGGTAAACCCACAAACAGTGACTGCATATGTTAGGAAAACCTCTGTGTTTTCAGCTTCAGACAGAATGACAAAAACTGAAGTTTACAGTTTGGGAGCACCCTTTTTTTTCTTGTATCTTTTAGGGTTCATGAGATCAACAGCTTGTTGACTCCTTTTGACTACACAACACAGCCATCATGGCAGAACCCCAAATACTTGGGTAAGTCAAAATAAAGAAAATGAACCAAACATATTCACTGGAAGATGAAATGCTAACAATTTCAATGTTTCTAATAAAAAAATGTATTCTCTGAATGCTATATTCAACATGCTTTTATACGCTGTATTTTAAAGGCACAGCTTGTTTGTCACTAAAACTTTGAAAGTAAAGATAACAATTTATTTGCAGATTAATGTCTGATACAAAGATGAGCAGTTATAATATGAAATATAATAAAAGAACGAACACAGAACATTAAAGAAATAAAAGACAAAAGGTTACCGATGATAATGATTTGGATGTACGCTTTTCTTTGCTATGTTATCTATCTATATTGTGTTTGCAATGTTTACTTTCTGCAGGCCCCATGTTTACATCAAATTGAGATATTTCATTTTTTAAAAACAACTTGAAAGATCTTATTTTTATTCCAACCATTAGACATATATTAGACAAACAGTCTTTTGCTAACAGCCTGAGATGTAAGGTGATACGTTAAAGCGACTTGCATTCATGTATTTCTTACTTTTACCCTACAGTTGGAGTCATTTCCACAGAGGTGACGTATGTTTTGGGAGGGCTGGTGTTCGCTTGGATTGTGGAGGAGTGGGTCTGGGATTATGCCATAACCGTCACGCTGCTGCATGTTGCAATGACTGTGGCAGGTAAACACAAGCATGCAGACACAAGTGTACCAGTGGAACAGCTGATAGGATTGCAGGCCTGGTTATGTAACTCGATAGAGCGGCTTATAATGTATTTCAAAGATGTGTAGGACCCACACTGGTTGTAATTTTTTGGAATCTTCCACGAGATATTAAATACAATGTCCCAACATATTTTGCCAGTGATGTCAGACTTCCCTTCAGCGGAGCACTGGTGGATCGCCCTGGGTGAGAGTCATACTTTTCTGTTCCTTTCCTTCTTCGGGTGTGTCCTTATGTCTCCATTTCTGTTTGCATAGTGGACACAAACAAAATCCATTCTTTATGTCTATCTACCTCTCAACCTGACAACCTGAAATATGACTTTTTCCTTTGAAAATGTCATAAGACTCAGCTCTTGCTCTTGTTTGTATCACTCCTTGCTGCAGGTTCTGGCTTGGTGATGATGATCTTTGGAGGACAGCTCCTGGCCTACAAACTCTTCAGGAGCAACTTTGTCTATCCAGCTGAACTACAGCACTTCTAAGGAAAACCAGGAAAGCTTTTAACTGGCTTATCAGTTAATCCGCGGTCTGACGTATGCCGATTCACTTTGCACTTCACAGCTAAGTTCATGTGTAAAGCAACCTATTGACACACTTCATTTCTATACTTGAAAATGTGGTCCAGTATCTGATAGAGAGATCTTAAAATTGTACATATGGCCAACTTTGTCTACTTAGCAGCAGTTTTTTTATTGTTCTGTACAGTTTAGGTGTTGTTTTGTATTCTTTACAGCTGGAAAAATAGCAATAACCTGCAATTCACTGACTTTTATTTGTTTGGTGAAGATTTAAACCTCCTATTTTTTTTTATTTGTTATGTCACTGTAACAATCAAAATATGTCACACTCATAGTTTTGTATATACAGCCTTGTCAATTCATTCTTATTTGGAAAAAAAGTGCAAAAAGTAATAAAATCTCTTTTGAGTTGAATATGAAAGTTATTTTCTTCTTCACATAGTTAAACCTGCTATAAATAGCTCACATTAAAACAAGAATTTATCTATTCAAAATTTTCCTAACATTGTTTTTATTTGCATGCTTAACCATTTGCCATTTTTTCTCGTTTATGCCAAAACAATCTGTGGGGATTATTTTCACATAAGCAGTTGTTATATATTTTTTATCTTACTCTGGATGATGGTGTACAGTCACACAACTAAAAAGAGGTTGAGGTATAGTATTTGTAGATTTGTGTGGTTGTGTGGATTTTCTCAGGGTTTTCTGGGGCTGACTCTAAACTGATTGTGAGATTGTTGATTTAAGTTAAGAAAATGGACATGAAGTAACCTATCAAACGTTTTGTGTGATGACTTAAAATGCCTTTTTGACCGTGGAAAGTCTGTTGGAAAGTCCAGTACAAAGTAGCATATATCCATAGGAAGTCATTTTCAACAAAACAATATCATTTTTAGACATTTGCCATTGTGTGTGCTTTAGTGACACATAGAAAATGTTGGATATAGTTGTCAACGTTGTTGTGTGTTTGTGCACATTACGAATCGAAGTTGATCGGTCAGTCAACCGGGAACACACGTGGGGAACATGCTCACAGCAGATTCTTGTTTGTCAGATGGGTCACCTGACAGCCCACATGCTAACACCATAACACAATTGGAGCAAATGTTTAAAAAAGAAAGTTACACCTAGTTATATTTCAGTGGCCGTCACAATTATACAGCCGACCAAATGTCAGGAAAAGCGTCAACTTCGGGAATCTGGAGGACAAGAATCAACGATGAACGACTGTCATCGAGCACGCAGGTGGGTCAACGAGCAGCGGTTAGCTTAGCATCATTAGCTAATGTCACTAAATGAGGCCCGGGGCCGTGTTGGTCCACAATGTCCAGACCGTGCAAAAGTGGGTAGCTAACAATAGAAAACTCAAAGAGTCATGTGTCTTGAGAATGATTTGGCATATTACTTCACAAAACCATTTTTCTGTACCATTTGAGCCAACAGTGGCGGTCAATATGGGGTCAATGTTTCTGAACATTGCAGAGTCCTTATGAACTGCTCCGGCCGCGGATGGACGACATATTGGGAGATGGAGGAATCCTGAAGGAAGTTATCCAGCCAGGAGAGGGTCCACCCGTGCCCCAAAATGCTTCAGTTATAAGTATTAAAAAAGCAAATACCACACTAACACTCAACTTTCTAAATATAGTTAAGCAAATGAGTCATTTTTAACTTTCCCTGTAGTTCATTACTCTGGATTCCTGGAGTATTCAGACCAACCCTTTGAATCCACCACTAACTTGAAATATCCTCGGATGATGAAGTTGGGGAGAGGTGAGCAGTTATTTCTGAAGATTTGTTTTCAGGCTGAACAGTCATTTTCTTGGCTGAAAACCCCCAGTGACTAAAAATGCTCTTCAAACAGATGTGACTCTAGCTGGACTGGAGCTGGGCCTGCTGACCATGAAGAAAGGAGAGTTCTCTCGTTTCCTGCTCCAGCCCCAGTATGCATATGGAGAGATGGGCTGTCCTCCGCTCATCCCTTCTGCAGCCACGGTTCTTTACGAGGTTCAGATCCTGGACTTCCTCAACTCAGGACAAGTGGATGACTTCATTGCAATGAGTCAGGTAGGGCAAGCAAGCCGAATGCATGTCCATGTTGACAGAACTCCAACAACTCATCCCAGTTTTGGCTAAACAGACAAGCTGCAAGAGATCTGTGTCTGTCTTTTTTTTAGCCATTTTGACATAATTTCCAATATTCTACTTGTTTTGCCTTTAGGAGGAGCAGAACGCTGCCCCTTTCGCCACGCTGCTGGAAGTCGTTGCTACAGTTCGCAGCTTTGGCAACCGCTGCTTCAACCAGAGCCGATACGACAATGCCAAAGATCGCTATAAACAGGTGCACGTTAAGAGTTGAGAGACCATACTCTCATTTTATTTTAATCATATAACCCACATTTTTTTAATGTATTTTTTTATCTTGTTTAAAAAAAGGCAGTAATGCTGCTTGGAAACAGGGACACCCATTGCGAACCAGAGAAGGAGAAAATAAAGGCAGCTCTTCTCCCTCTCTACCTGAACCTGTGTCTCACTGAGCTCCGTTTGGACAGCCCACACAAAGCCCTGAAATATGGCAGCAAAGCATTGGGGATAGACTCCACCAACACAAAGGCTTTTTTCCGCTGTGGACAGGTCAGACCAGGCTTGTGTTTGTAAGCTGTCGGATGAAAATGCTCACAGGCTCTGAAGCGCAAGAGATTAAATGTGCCTTTCTCAAAGGATGCTACAAACAGTTCTTTGTTTTTTTCTTAGGCTTACCTGGAGCTGCAAGAGTATGAAAGAGCACAGGGATGCCTCATAAATGCTCAAGCAAAGAGGCCGTTTGACAGTGACATCAACAACCTCCTGAGGAAAGTTTCCATGTAAGAAGATAAACTTCAAAGGAGTATGATTAAATGGCTCTTTTTTGTTCCCTTTGCTAATAGAAATCTACCAATGCTGCTTAATGGATGGCTGGGAGATTAATTCATGCTATTGTGATATTGCAGATGCTACAAAGAAAGCCTAGACAAAGAGAAAGACATGTATTCGAAGATGTTCAGAGAGCCGAAACAGCCAGTGAAGATGTCGCCATCTGACAGCGGTGAGGGATTATGTTCAAAGACTGTTCCTCAGTTAGTCTGAAAGGCAAATGTAATCAAAGCTCAGCCTGTTTTGTGGTTTGTATAATACATTGAGCAACAACTCGGCTCAGGTCGGAAAAAGATAATCAACATTACTTTTAGCGTTGTCCTGTTGAATAGAGACACGTCTGTTTAGTAGAACAGCCACTGTTTTCCTTTCTGTTCAAATTACGCCTCCACCATCTCTGACCTGTTTGAACAACAATATTAAACATATCTGCCTGGGTTCATCATCTATGTAAACAGATGCCTCGGACAGTTTCGATGCAGTTGGCTCTGTTAACCAGCATAGGGTCCTCTTTGCACATTGTTTTTTTTTTTTTTTTTTTCCTGTAAGGTGACCAAATCCCAAAGCAGCAGTCTCCCCAAACCATGATGTTGTCACCACCATGCTTCACTGGTTAGAAGAGTGTTGGCGCTGGTGTTAGAAGAAAAAGCTTATCCCCCATTTTTGTCTGTAAAGAGTGTCGCACCAGAAGAATTTGTCATGGCAAATGGTGTTTTGTGGACTCCATAGGTGCTGCATGACAAAGTCTGTGGGACTTAATATAACAGACAGAAGCTTCTTTCAGGATGTAAAATTAAAAATGAGTTCTTTGTTCAGGAGGTTTTTTGAGATTGAACAGCATGTTTTCTTTTGGTTGCTACCAATGTTAAAAGTGGTGCTTTCCTCGTGTTCTGGAGGGATAGCATTGATGTGTACTTTCAGAGTATTCTTTTGCAAGTCTTTGATAATATTGTTCAGTGCTTTCTCTACTAGAATCTTTTTTGTTTGGTCTGATCACTTTGATGATAATGGAAAATGTTTTCACTTCCTTAGGTGAATGGAACATTTGTTTAACTTGAGGTAATATTTTTCGACAAACATTCTACGATGGGCTGTTTAATGGCAGTTTCCCACTGTAGTTCTTCAGATAAGAACTTTACTATTCCTGTTACTATTAAAAGAAAAACTTCCGACAATTTAAACTAGCACCAGTGGGAAATTTTGATGTGGTGACTCTTTATTCTTACTATTTTTTTAGTTTGCAGAAGATAATACAAACAGCAACAATGTTATATAATTACATAATTTACTTTTTTCTGAAAATTCTCAATTATTAGAGCAGGAGGATTAAATTACCTGTGATTTATTCTTGGAACATCTTATGGACTTTGTTTTTAAAAAAATTTTTTTATCTCAAGACAATCGATACTGCACTCATTCAATCTAATCTTTGTAGATGGGTGTGGGGAGTTCGCACTGCGGTAAGTGCAAAGTGTTTGTTTCACTTGGCCTAATTACCCCGGGTGAAGTTCCAACAACGGTAGGTGGTGCACTCGAAGATGATTTCGAGTGGCACAAGTTGTTTAGTGTGCCAGTAAACAGCGGAGGTGTGTACACTTACTACAGGAGCTTGTTTTATGCTGAATGGCGCCGTAAATGCCTGAGATACTGGACCTTAACTGTGAGAATGAGCAAATCCACTGTGAATAATCTCCTTTTGGATTTATCTTGATCCTTGGACGACAGTTGTCAGACTTCCTTTTCATGGAGCATTCCAAGCCTGCTGTCCAATTATTTACAATATGCAATAAAGATGTGTTCACTCAGCGTGAACTCTACTGGAAGGTGTAAGTGGCCAAAATCGTGAAAGAGGAGAAGGCCATGAATGGGATCCTGTGAAAATGGATAAAGGGGACAGACGAGAATAGGTAACTGTGGGGGTGGGATGCCAGGGGATCAGTCTGAGAATTTTACCCTGATCTCCCAGCACATGGCCACGAGGTCGTGCTCTGTAAAAGACGGTCAACCGGACACAATGGCCTCCAGAATTGCAGAGTACCTTCATCTCAGGTGAGGAAGTGATAGCATATCTGCATCCTTTTGTTTAACAGATAAAGTGACTACACATTACTATGTATTATAGCCGTTTAGTTTCACTTTAAGATTTGTACTTTTTTCCATACCATGTTCATATTTGTTTTGTAAAATTTCAGTCAGTTGAGAAACAAAAAATGTTTTGTTGTTTTTGTGTGTTTATGAAGGCTTCCAGCCTTTGCTGTTGTCACCTTTTTTTTTAATGACAGCTGATGTGGCCTCAGCAGCACATTCCACTAATTTACCTTCCATAACAACTTATTCTTCGAACATTCTCTTGGTCAGTGTCGGCTCCATCTTTGAGATTCCTTAAATTGACTTGCCTGAATCTATCCAGACAATATAGCCTATTCCTGTGTCATCGTCCATCCGCGTTTGTCTTCTATAAGTTCATCATTGAATATTACTTTGTTTTGGGAAAGCAATCTCTCATCAAAGTCTTCCCTTGCTATGAAATTACTATTCGAATGGCAATGTCTGCCCAGTGAGGTAAGTATACCCATACTTAAATCATATTTCTACCATATTAAAATGTTGTGCCATATACAGTATGCCCAAATAAAGACATATCCATTTGCATGCTGTAACTTTCCTCCCTCCACAACAGGAAGTTTGCTTCAGTGGAGAATTGTGTCAACGACTGTCAGAATGTTTTTTAAATCCATGTTGTTTTTTTAATATATATTTTTTGTTTGTTTTCTATTTGTTTTCTATATATATATATATATAAATAATTAATGGATAGTAACACTTTGATAAAGCAATGAATTGAGCTGTAATGCTCAGTTAGAAACTCATGTTAAGACTCTGTCACTCATTTTGCAGCTCTGGTAGGAGGTTGGCCGCGCCAGCAAATAGTCGGTAGCGGTTTAACGGCTGAGGGCGCTGTGAGCTTCGAAACTTTGACCTGCGGTTTCGGCCAATCCCCGGGCTGCGCAGAGCGCCTGTAACCCAGCCCCTGTCCTGTTCAGTGCTCGGTCAACTCGAAGAGAAAGACGAGAACGCGAGGAAGAGAGACGGAGGGGGACGAGGAGGAGACTGATGCCAGAATGAGTCGGTAGCAAACAGTTGAGCGATGGAAACAGCCCGCAGATAGAAGTCTAAAGAGGCACGCCGGTGGGCCGACACGCTGCCTATCGATTGGTGTTCGGATGTCAGCAGTGAGTGAAAGAGAAGAACGAAAAGGAGGAGAAACATGAGCCGACAGCAGCAGTCTCAGGGAGTGGTTTTAACGGGTTACCACAGCAACGCGGAACTGTTGCCGCAAACGGGCCCGTGTGCCCCCAGCTGTCCGCCGGTGCCGGAGCACGAGCCCGCCGTGCCCAGGTGGGAAGTGTGGAGCTGTGTGTGCGTGGAATGTCACCATAAAAAAACAAACACTTGAGCACTGGCAGTGGAAACTGAACGAGTGTGTGCGAGCGCGTGTGCGGGTGTTTATGAGCCAGTGGCCAAAGGTCACAGTGATCGTGGCCTTTTCCTCACTTTTGAACAGGAGCTGTGGGACTGCTGGCATAGCAAAACTGAATTTAACCCACTCATCAAAATGAGAAAACGTGTCTAAAAGGGGAGCTACTACCCAGTAGTAGGCACACATCTGTGTGTTATTGTCTGGGATGGCCTTGGGTTCTGATTTGTCTTACCCCCTTTCTAATGGCAGGTTCACCTTGGCTTTGTTACATAAGATCATTCTGCTAAATAATAAGTCCCCTGCACAGCTGTATATCTAAGAATTCATTTATTCTTCTTACATGAAATAACAGCATTTCCAGGGTTGTGTTATCATAGACTGGATACGTTTGGGTTAGGGTTAGGGTTAGTGCTTTGCTTCCTAACTGACTGATGAACTTGAATTTTTCTATTCAGGGGTGTCAGAGGCAGACAGAAGGTCTGCGAGGTGAACAAAAGAAGAACCGCACCAGAAACAATAGTGTGGTTAGCAAAATGCAAAGATGAGGGATGGAAATACCAGCTTCCCAACAAAAGTGTCTCAGATGTTGTGATGCCCAGCCCCATACGGTACCTCTAGGACAAAGTGATCGAACTGGAACGGAATCGTTCTGGTCTGAGCTACACTAATCACAGGAAGAGCATCTTCAATATCCAATAACTTCCTTATTTAGGTGTTTTGCTGAGGAGAGTTCAGAGTAAACTAACGAAGTTTAGTTTTATCCAATCATTCACGTCTTTAGTCCTGTGTCTTGTTTGACTCTTAAAGGGAAGAACACCCATGTTTTGGGTTACAGGCACATTGATGACTGCAAACCTGCCTCAAATGGGGGGCACTGTTTAGTTACACTCTTTTATTGATGACATAGTGCACTTGAGTGTTGGTCCAGGCCCAGCTGGCTGTGAGGTCCGTGTAGCTCTGGCAGCTGCAGTGTGCTAAAGGTAAATAAGTCTTTTTGCTCAGTGTTCAGACGCACACTGAGTGTGCGTTGTGTTGGTGCATGTGGTGTATGGACTGTTGTTGCATGCGTTCCAGATGGCTCGTTTTGCTAGCTGGGAGAAAAAAAGGGCAAGCGTCACATTACAGCCTTCTTTTGTCTCTCCTCTAAAAGCAGAGTGTGCATCCTGTCTAGGTTGACTTGTGCAAGCTAAGTTTTTTGCTCATTGTTTCCCTCTCGTCAGGAAATGAGAGACACAGACATATTAACAGCCTGTAAGCCTGGCCTCCTACCAGAAGTGGACATCTGAACTCAGAAACCTTGAGTTACATGTTTGCTGGGAGTCTTGCTCGCGGATATCTTTAGGTTTCAAATGCAAAAAAAGGTTCATAAGGTCCGTGGAGCAATGTTTATTTTTTGCGTTTTTGCTTCTTAAAATAATTAAAAGATGGCTCTTACAAAACTGAGCAAGCTCACTCATTTTAATTGGGGGCCTTCTAGAGCCAACAGGACTAAACAGAACTGTCAGCGAAGTGAAACCCACTCAAGCCAAACAGGGGGGCAGCCAACAGCAGGAGTACACCAGCAGAAACGGCGTACCATGCAGTGTTGATTCATAAGAAAAAAAGGGCTGATGATGTGTTCAACCAGTGGGTCATTGTTGTTGAGACCAGCAACTGTGAGAGGAGGAACAGGGACAGCTACTGTCTTCACAGGGGCCAGCTGGCATCTGTTGACCTGAATGGAAATACCACACACACAGGCACTTCTCAACCCCCCCCTTTTTTTTCTTGCAGTGGTTTATATTTCTAAGTGGACCCATTGTTCTTTTCTTTGTTTTAAGCTGTAAAAAGAAGTGTCCATCCTCACCTCAGTCTTTCTTCCCTCCCTCTTCAGCAGTGAAGCACACTTCCCAGAAAAAGCTTTACGCTATGGTCTTTAATCCCAGCACGTTAAAGTCGGTCTCAGATGTCATCAAAGTCAAAATTATAATCAGTCTGTAATGGTAACGGAATGGTAACATTTGTATGAGAGTAAAAATCATACTTCAGTCATATTTCCCTCTGAAATTGAGCAAATTGGATGAGTAATAAGAAAAGTGAGATAAAATGTTGCTATGATATCCTTCCTCAGCAATCATATCAGTGCTTCCATTTTTGGATGTAAATCTATGCTGCTCATAAATTTTGCTGTGAAAATTTGTGCTTTTGGCACTGGTGTGATACTCTGTGAGCACTCACAAACAAACAGCTCATGGGAGCTCAAATCATCCACTTCCCCAAAAGTGGACTCATACTCAGCTCCTCTATGCTTAACTTGCTCTTTGCTGGGTGATGTTGTTTCCTCTGTTCCTGTTTACTCCCTGCTGTGCTGGATTTAATCTCAAAATTTGTTTTCCATTCACACACACGTGGACCTCACACCTTCCATCTTTGTTGGTAGCTCTGAGCAGCTGATAAAAGGTCCATAGATGAAGGTTTAAAGAGTTCCGATTGCAATTAAAAGCAAAAAAAACCCAGAATATATAAAATAGACAGACCGTTAAATGATGGCGACCACTATTTTCCATTTACAATATATTATAACATTATATTTTCCAGTATTGTGTATTTTTTATTTGTGGCCCTGCGATGGACCGTCCAGGGTGTAGCCCGCCTCTCGCCCATTGACTACTGGGTTAGGCTCCTGTCCCCCCACAACCCCATTAGGGAATAAGCAGTTACGATAACGGATGGCTGGATGGATGTCCAGACCCGTTTTAGAACATTGGCTGTATTACATGTGTAGGTTTTTGTGAGTCAGAAAGCTATTTTTTGTTTGATCTGAGATGTAACACCTAACGCATCTTATAATTACTGAGTCATTATAAAAGCTGAAGAAACAGATTCCTTGTCCAAAGAGAGGAGTGAGTCATGTATTGGCGTCATTTGCTGAACTTTACTCCTATGACTCCATTACGATTCAAACTTGCTGGCTTGTGTAGCATACACACATACCCCTCTCATCCAGCACTGTGTGCTGATTTACAGTTTAGTCAAGTAATTCTCTGTTCTTCTGCTCTTAGAGGATGTGAATTATTAACTCATCATGGAATGAGTTGCTTTGAGTCTGCTTATTTTAAGTAAATCTGTTAGACAGGAACATTTTTGAAATTCCACAGAAGTGAAACCATTGCAGTGGTTCAAGTTTCCAGAGCTCTGGTCAGAGGAAGAGTGTATGCTTCCCAGAGCTTAAAGAAACCTATCGTGAGGAAAGAAAGAGCCAACGTTAATGTAAAGAGAAAGAATTTAAAACTAAGTGCCAAGCCCAGAAGAAGTGGTAACTGGAATGCTTTGTGACGCTGGAAGAGAGGAGAATCAGACAGATAATAAAACGAGAGGAGTGGGAGTAATCAAGTTGTGCTGTAAGGACTGGTCAAAGTGTGTTTTAACCAGTGTTTTTATTGCTCTGTCAGCATGTACTCGGTGTGTGTGTTTATGAATGTGGCAGCAAGTCTGCTTTGGTATGTGACTTCACTGTGAACCATCAGCTTAATGCTGATGGGTCACAGTGCAGATCTGATAATTCCACATTAATGAATAAAGTGTGTCAGGTCAAAGCTGTTCAGTCTGACATGACGATTGTTCCATTGGTTCAGTTTGTCCCATTGTTTTTTTTTTCCAGCCTGATATTCTAAACTATTGTTGTTTGTGTAAAACATTCATACATATATATTTATTTATCTACATTTATCTCTATTATTTACATAAATGGTTATGTCTATATGAATACTACCAATCTTCCCCTTTAAGTCTATGAATGCTGAATGCCTTGCCTGATCAGCATAAATCCTTTTTCTTAAAAATACCAGACTACAGGCCTGTCCTCAAAGCTTAATATGAACTATGTTTAATATAAAGATCTTTTGATTTGAGCTTGGCTTGTAAGAACTTGAGTCATACTGATATTTTAAGTTTGAACTGTTTCTGTGACTGGCCTATTTAGGCATGTCACAGTTTGGGTGACAAGTTTACAGATATGTGTGTTTTTCTTTTTGACGGCGTGTTGAGATGTGTGAGATTATACTGCTGATTCACAACTGGATGGAGAGGATTGTTGAAAGCGACAGCTCACCAGGAGCTTATTGAAATGTGGCAGTCGCAGTACAGAGCTGTAGAAAGCTACTCTAAGTTATGCAACTCATATTTTCATATCTATGAAGCTTGAGGTTGAAAAGAAATATTGAAATACAAATATTACTTGGGAAGGACTTCACTGCTCTTAGTGATGTGTTTTCATTTAGTTTCTGTGGCATTGTAACAACTGGGGGACAAATAGTGAAGCTGAATAGGCATTCAAAGTGTGTTTTTTCTGTCTTACTTCATTCCTTTGCTACCGTTTAACACCAAACACCATAATGTGAGTAGAGATGTCAAGCCAGGCACGTTCCTTTCCATTTTTGTGCTTGATTGTACAAAAACATAGTAAAATTTTATTCTCTCCATCAGGCAAAAGTAACTGTGACATCAACAGCGGATCTGGAAAGATTTTTCCCTGCAATGATTTTTAGATCAGTCCTCACAAGGGCAATTTTATATACTTATACAGTTTGCAATTTTTACTACAACAGCCAACCAAAATCAGTAGCTTAGTCATAACAGGAAGCAGAATCATGTAGTCTATCAGCAGCTGTCTGTACCGACACCAAACTAGTGTAAAGTATAGTTGGTATTACGTTGTTACTGTCATATGGACTGAGGAAAATATACTTAAACTATTACACTTCCTGAATGATGTCATTCCTTGCTGATCACTTGGTCTCTGCTGTATGAAACTGCTCTGATACATCATAATGAACTGTGTTGCACATGTTTATCTCGCAAATTGAAGTTCAATGTGCCAAAGAGCTGCTATTCTAAGTCTCAACAGATGTTCCCCTCATTAGCCGACTGCCTGGGAATTCAACATGCTGCTGGCTTGTCTTTAGTTAGAGCCTTTTGCCAACTTGTGGCTGTCTGACTCACTCTCATACTTGTGTCATCCCCCACTTGTTATGCTATTAAATCCCTTTATGGCATGGACAACTCTCAGGCTGTAATTATCTATATAAATCCAGGAAATTTTATGTAATCAGTGTTACTTTGTGACCTGAACATCTATTCTAAAAGTTGTTTGAACTCTTCACACCGTCGACAAACGCTACACCATCTGATTTGTATCTTTTTCACCTGTCTGACTGACCTACTTTTGTGTCTCATCGTCAGCCGCAGGACTGGCCACTACACTGTTCAGCAGGGTCAGAGCTCTCACCATGGACACAGAAAAACCAGCAGCGTGGACCTGTCGTCTCTCCCCAATTCAAACTCCACTGCTTGCTCCAGGTCTCTGCCTTCCTCTGGCCCCCAAGCGGGGTCCAGCCCCAGGCACAGCCCCAATTTAAAATCCAGGCCACCGCCCACATCTTTGCGCAGCAATTCTCAGGTAGGCTCTGAAGGATGAGATGAGGTAAGTTTGTACCTCACTTGTGACCAGATTCTTTTTTGTGTTCAGGGAGTTAACCTGTGCAATGTCAATTCACGCTCCCATTGAACTTTTTTGACCTGGCCTAAATAAGAGCAGGAACAAACAAATGGGTTTATCTTATTGTCCTAACAGGCTTTAGCATTATTGACTGTTATCTCTTGGCATCATGTCATCTCAGCATTTTTGCATGGAAAACACCAATGAACCCAAAATGAGGTACAGGACATAAAAATCAGCAAAGAGGGCCTGAAACTGCTGCTGGATGAACGCCAAACATCTTGCAGGACTCTCTGGATGACCTGGAAATGGACGACTACTGGAAGGAAGTGGAGAACATCAACAGTGAAGGAGGAGGAGCAGGCAGAGGGGAAGGAGAATCTCAAGAAGAGGAGCAGCAGAGAACTCCTGAAGGTGGCTATTATCTGCACCCAGTATATATAGACAGTGCCTCTATGACCTGCTGTTCATGTCGCTCGTGAGGCAGAGCATAGACTTTACAAACACGTCCGCTGTAGCTGAGGATGATGGAAAGCTATTTGGGCATGACACTTGTGTTTTTGCAGTCCATCTCTTCTTTGTAAACACGACGGGGGCTGAATGCTTGTTTGTCGTCCTTTTGAGTCTATCACAGAAAAGACTGATGAGGCTAAACCCACAGAGCTGTTATTCAGACATTTTGGATATGGTCTGAGACTCTTTATTTTGCACCATATAAACACAAAGTTTCTCTCACAGTGAACTCAGGCCTGTGCCAGCGGCCGTCACTGCATTGTACATTAAGAATGCAGTTGTTGTAAAAAGTTATGCTCAGCATGTCTGTAAAAGACTATTGTTCTCTGGAGTAAACATCCTCTTCCTGTATGATTTTTGTGTCCACTCCTGCATGTGGTCCCCTACTCATTTTTCCCCTATACTGCATCTGAAGAATTACGTTTAGTTTCTAAACAGCCCCATTTTCCTAAGTTCCTTTTTAAAAATATTTCCAATGATTGTTTCCTTTCTTTCATATCACCAACTGGAACTAAGTGGTGCACCATCTCAGCAGCAAACTATGAAGCTACTAACCATCCTCTTAATTTTGCTTCTTTCAGAAGGCGCGCATGAGGAGGCGTGGCTTGCAAAGGCTGGGCTATCACGTCTGGTCAATGATTCATTGGCAGCTGATGACCAGGACCAGGTGTTGATCTCTTCTGTTTATTTGTGTGACGCTTCAAAAGATTTTCAAAAATGGATTGCCTCATGTGTGATCCCGATTGATTGATAGGACGAAGACAGCGCCGTGATCCTATCCACCCTCACCAGAGCGCAAGCTGCTGCTGTAGAGCGCCGCGTGACATCACTGCAGCAGACGCTACGTCGCCGCAACCGACAACACCTGCCTGATGTTCGAGACATATTTAAACCTCCTGAAAAGGTGTGCAGATAAACACGAACTCATTCCTTTAGTTATTGCCTTATTGCTTATTCCCCTAGTGGGAATAAGCGGCATAGATATTGGATGGATGGATGGTTTCATGAACGTTCAATCCAAAGCAAAAAAGAAAAGATCTGTGAACAGATCTGTTTACTTTTACAAAAGATAAATACAATTTAGGAATGTAGAGTATCACATAGCACACTGGCCTGAGTGCACGTGTAGATGTGTTTTTTTTTTTTTTATTCACATTGAATTCTCTGAACGGTTTAGAGATAGCGCAACTACACCACTTCCTGGCAAACTGCTCCTGCTTCAAGCAGAACAAAAATGTGACTCCTCTGAAGTTGTTACATATTTTCTCTGAAGACAAGATGTGTCTTCTGACGTGTTTTTTAAAGTGATAAGGAGCTATATTCTCCATCAGTGGTGTAAAAAAGAGCGTGCTCCCACCCGCCATCCCTGAATTTAATTAAGCAGGTGTATTTTCACAGTTTTTTTTCACACAGTTTAGTTTTGATCACACTCTGTCACAGAATATGGTGAAAGCAGGCGATTATTTAAGGGGATATATATTCGATATACAGTACTCTTTGCTTTCATTTACATAAATGTAACATCCCTAAAGAACAACTTCAACACTTCCCTTTTTATCCTTCCTACTAAAGGAAGTGGCCAGAACTTTGTGTTTACCTTAGTAACAGTTTTGGCTCAGGAGCCTGTTACCAAGCTTGAAATCACACTGCTAAGTTCCAATATCATCTCGGCAAAATCACCTCCTGTAAATGTGTTTCATTGCTTAACTAGATTTACAATAAATTAGATGTTTTGAAAATTATTTTGGTAGTTTTAAGTTTAATAATGTCTGTTCACACTCCGTGAGGAAAGAGTCTTGAGCGTAAACACACCTTTTTGGCCACTAATTAAAAGACGAGATTATATTTAACACAGCATTCTATAAATGTGTGACTTATTAAACGTTCTGTGCTGTATGGTTATTTCTCAATGTTTTGTTGTAGTCATTACAGATTGAAGAACCTCACAACCTCAAAGAAGGAAGCGAGAAGAGGCAAAAAGATGTGCCCACGGCCGGTACGTGCAAACC
Source organism: Menidia beryllina (assembly GCA_013363375.1). Taxonomy (NCBI): domain Eukaryota; kingdom Metazoa; phylum Chordata; class Actinopteri; order Atheriniformes; family Atherinopsidae; genus Menidia; species Menidia beryllina. The sequence continues at coordinate 3,917,440 of JABUIW010000152.1, read as the reverse complement.
AGTTCACTACGAGTCAGCATGGAGAATGACTAACAACATGTGTTCAAAAACCATCACATGTGCAGGTTGGGATGACAAAAAGTATCACTTCAGTCTCATACAATGACAGATACAGCAAATGAAACAACATTGAAAAAAAAATTCTGAAAAATTGCTGTTTGTCATAAAATCTTAGAAGAAAATGCAGGATTCCACAAAGAGAAATCAGGTAAAGCCTAAAAATGTGGGTTCAGTCACCAACGGATTGGTTAAAGGAGAAGAAAACTTAACAGTCTCCTCTGACTTCCTTTTCTGCGGTTGTGACAAAACTAGAGGAAAACACATCTTTGCCAGCATAGAATCAGCTGAATTGCGTCCTGTGGTGCCATATTTTCTTTGCTACGTTTGTCCCTCCAGAAGCAGAGACAGAACTGGACGTAGAAGTGGCGTTTTCAGAGCAGGCGCTCTCTTACAGGGATGACCATCAAAGGTTAAAGGTCATCTCCGGCTCTCATTCACCGGACGACAAGCTACCAGTGAGTCACGCACTTTGTTCACGCATTATGCATACCGTACACTTTGAACATGTCTGTGCATGTGCAGGAAACAATAAACAGCTGTTTATTAACCCCATGCACCGATTTTATATGTTGCCATGCAAACTCGTTTCAAAGCTGTTTTGAGTTTCTGTCTTGGTAATTGTAGAGAGATATGGAGCAATAAATGAAATGCCATTGGTTTGTGTTTTCTCATCTCTTTTTGTTTTATATTCAGGATGAGTTTATATTACATCTCTGAAAATTTGATTTACAGCCTGTGATTGCAGACTTTAGCTAGGTGGTTTGGTACAAATATACATGGTATACGATGAAAATATCTATATTAAACAAAACTCTCAACTGTACCTCATGTGTCTCTGGAAAAGTGATGAATTGTATTGACATCCAGTGGCATAAACTGGTATAACAGCGCCTTTTCTGTCTCTCACATTATGCATAGTTTAACTCAAACGTGGAAAGTCTAGTGTAGAACATTGTTGTACTGTTTTCTCACACCATCACTGATAGCCTTCTGCTCTTTTTTGTTCAATTCTCTCTTTAGAACTTTAAGCTCCTTCGAGATAAAACAGGTCAGACCAAAGTTGGGGATCTGTCACCTCTGGATATGAAAAAGGTAAAATGCTGTAACAAATCTTTAGATGCAAGTTTGCTTATTATGCTGCAAACCTACAGTGTAAGGGAGAAGTGGCTTTGTTCTCAAAGCTACTCGTTATTTGATGCAATTTTTTCTAAATTTTTTGGCTGAATGTGATCAGGTGCGAAGGCTCGTGCTCGTAGAAATGACTGCTTTGTTTGACACGGCTGGAATCGACCTCAAGGAGCACAAAGCTGTCAAAGTTAAAACCAAAGGTAGGTAAGGAAAAGATTTATCAAAGTATCAAAGTATGTGAAGACATCTTGGTGCTTGTTTGTTTGCAGAGATTGGTCTGTTTGGTGTTCCTCTTCCCACCTTATTGGATCAGGACCAGAGACGGGCCACTGGTACCAAAGTGCCATTTATACTGCAGAGGGTAAGCACAGCAGCTGCTGACAATGCAAAGTTCCAGTGCTGATGAAGGGAAATCTTCTCATGTGACCCAAATTAAGCAGTGTGCTGAACAGGTGGACCTTTATTAACTTGACGTGTCAGACAACAAATAGGCCCACACTACCACTCTCAACAACTTTTATCTCTAACCTCTCTGCTTGTTGATTTTCCCTTGACCTAAGTGTACGCCTCTGATCCTCACAGCTCATTAATCATATCGAGGAAGAGGGATTAGACACAGAGGGATTGCTTCGGATCCCAGGAGCTGCCACTAGAGTCAAGGTATATCCCCCAAACGCAAACAGTCAAATGGATCAGCTGACAACAACCCCTGAACCACGCTGAAATCTGCTCCACTTTCAGACCCTGTGCCAGGAGCTCGAGACTTCTTTCTATGAAGGGATGTTTCCATGGCAACAGGTGAAGCAGCATGATGCTGCTAGCCTTTTGAAGCTGTTCATCAGGGAGCTGCCCCATCCACTGCTTACTGTGGAGTATCTCAATGCATTTATTGCTGTTAACAGTATGTATATGAGCAGTCCTTAGGGTTTCCTGTTTGAGATTACAGAAACATTATGGGATGGTGAGCTCAGCTCTTACTCTGTTTTTCCTTGTGTCATGACAGAGCTTCCCACAAAGAAACAGCAGCTACAGGCTTTGAACCTGCTTGTCCTTTTGTTACCTGAGGCCAATAGAGACACTTTGAAGGTAGCTGCACACTCAGTCCTTTGATATATGGGACACTTTCCCATACAGTGCCCAGTAAAGTGACTTTTTGCTTTAATTGAAATTTCTGTTTGCAGGCATTGGTGGAGTTTTTCCAGCGTGTGATTGACCATCAGGCCAAAAATAAGATGACTCTGAACAACGTCTCTGTTGTCATGGCGCCCAACATCTTCATGTTCAAAGGTTTTCGTTCCAAGGTCACAGAGCAGCAGGAGTTCTCCATGGCAACCAGCACTGCCAACATTGTCCGGCTGCTGATTAGATACCAGAATCTTCTGTGGACAGTAAGATAAGAGAAAGTGCTTTTACCTTAAAAAATTTGCCATTGAAAAAGAAGACAGAGCAGTTTTACTAGTGGAGTAATTTTTTCTAAATGTGTCCCAGTCACTCACTAAACTATGATGGTTTTTAACCAGGGAAAATGGTGAATGGTGCAGTGTTTGCTCAGTATTTCTGTGCTGGGTCTGTCACCTAGATCCCCAAGTTCATTCTGACCCAGGTCAGACAGCAAAACATGGAAAGTCATCGCAAACAAAACAAAGAGAGAGCTGTACGCAAGCTGCTGAAGAAAATAACCCCGGACAAACCAGCTGATAAACCCATTTCTGAGGTAAGAGGAGGCTTGATTTCTAGATAAAGCAGTTGTCAGAAATTGGAAACATTTACTGGAAAGCTAAGCAAACAATTACACCCACATACTAATAGGGTTTTTTTAAAAAGAAGACCCTGTAGTTAAACATACCTTGATTCAAGAAATGTTTCAAGAAATGTTAAAAGATAGTGTAGGTGTAAAAAAAAGCTATAGTTTTTTGGAAAATCAGTGAAAATTTGTGCTTCAGCCCAACTGCAGCAAGTCTTTCCCCATAGGTTTTTTTTTTTATTAGATAGTTCAGTGTGTTGAGGAAAAGTGACATCTAGTGGTGTTGTAAGAATATATTATATATATGCTCTGTTTTTAAACATTGCCACTGCCCTGAAACAGATTTTTTAGATAGATTACATGATTCACCCTCATGATTGTTGTCTTTCAAACAAAACAGTCATTTGATTAGAGGTCTACCAGTTGTGCTCTCAGGTGTCTGAGTGGGTGTAATTTGGTTAATTTCTGTCTGTATTGCTGGAAAAGCAACTTATAGTCTGAGTCAGCATCCTGAAACAGATCTGTTCCTCTTGACAGACTGTTGGTGAATGGCTAGCTACAGTAACTTGACCTCAGCGCTGTGATTCCTGACAGCGGCTTGAGTTTATTAAACAGACAAGCTGTAAATTAATCAAATCCACATTCTTTAGCTAAGTCTTGTTTTCAGTTTGAGTGTGTGTTGATGACAGTGTTAAGGAAGACGACCTCATTTGACTGAAGTGTTCATACTTGTATGACTGACTTTTTCTCACCTCTCTGGGTCTTCATGCATGTGTTTACAACCAGGAGAATTCACAGGGAATTATTCGAGTCCAAGCACCCCAGTTTACTAAAGTTTCGATGGCAGTTCAGCTTACTGAAGAGTTGCAAGCTGATGATATACTAACACGCTTCCTCAGCCAGGACAGGTAATGTCTACACTTATTCGAGTAAAGTATGCCCATGTAAAAAGACTCATCTGTGGCTGGCGGTGTCTCCCTGACTCTCTCGCTGTCTGTTTTCGACCCTGCTCTTTTTCTTCGTTCTCTTGCAGTTCCCTGACACTAAAAAAAGAAGACTTGAGTCTCTATGAGATGGGTGGAAACATCAGTAAGTCCTCCCTTCTCAAAAAAAACAAATAGACTTTAAATGATATGTTAGTCATGGTACCTGCAGCACATGATGAGCATCTGCTAAATGTCTGTCTTTTCTGTACCCGCTCTAAATGTTCTCCAAGAGGAGAGATGCCTGGATGGGGAAACATACATGAAAGACCTATTACAGCTGAACCCAGCTGCGGAATGGATCATCAAAACTGTACAACGATAATCTCCCTTCATGTGCAGCTGGATCTTCTGCTCCAAATCTCCCATGCTGTGTCCTGCTGAGATGACAAGACAACTGGCTTTCTTTGCTCTCCGCTGAAGATAGACGCATGTGGAATGTTTCATGTGTAGCACTCTAACAATTACTGAGTCCATAAAGCTTTTAGAAAAATGCAAGTGCTCCAAAAGAAGGTTTTAAAATCTTTGATTGATACAATGCTGTTTTATCTTTGACTGGCACTTTGCAGAATTTACTAAATGTGTGCAAAATCAACAGGATCTGTATGATGCAAACAATTTTGCCTAATTCCTTATTGGAATTTTGAGCCTTAAGTACAGCTTGGTTGTCAGGTTAAAGAAAACCACTTTTTTAAAAATTATTTTTTCATCACTTTAGACTGGTGGAAAACTCCCCTTGTTTTAAAACTGTGATTTACTGCATTTTATCACTTTATTGTTTCTGGAAAGGCATTAAAATACAGTGTTGTGCAATGGACATTAACAAATATTTAATCCCAATCAATCACATACATCAATCTGTAAATATTTC
>JABUIW010000152.1:3880491-3912254 GCA_013363375.1 Menidia beryllina | reverse complement strand
ATATATATGAGAATTGAGAATGATTTAACATGAATTCTTGGCATTAATGTCTTTCATTTCTTTCTCCCAAAACGGAACTTCTGAAGGAAATCTGCATTTTGTCTTTGCAGCTCATTCGGTTTCCCTGGCATAAACAGGATTCTTTATTGTTGAATCTCAAAAGCTTGTTGAATATGTCATCTGCCGTAAAAAAGTTCAACTTCACAATTTTCTCTTTTGAAAAGCTTTGTAAACTAAATTTTTTTTTTCATTTCTGGCAGTGGAATTGTATTTTGAACAGCCACTGTCATTTCCTATTCTTGTTTTTATTTACTGTGATTATTTTTTTCTTCCAATAATGATATATTTGTCTGGCTGCCTGTTAAGTAACCACTAAAACTGCCTGTAAATAAACATGCAGTAATTAAATACCAGATCTTCTTCTAGTTGTTTATTTATGCAGACAAGCCTAGATGGAGTTTACACATAGTAAAAACGTGCTTCTGTTGAGTTTTACATTTAAAATGTGACATTTTAATGACATATTTTCGTAATTTTGCTGTAATAATTCAAACATAAATAAACAGGGCTTGAGCCAACACAAAATTGTCAGATACAATATAAACACAACTGAGACACCTCTTCATATAGAAGTAGGCCTATGTGAAGTCTCAAGCAATATGATTACAGTATTATAAAACAATCATATAGTATCGATCAGTACAGGGAACCTCAACCTCTACCTGGGCAAAAAAATCATTCTTGATCTTGATAGGAAAAGTAAATTACTGTATATTCCCAGGCAATATGTTTCCTCGATTCAAAGAGCATTTTTAGAAGCTGTCATTATTTTTTTCTGGACTCACTGAACCATGCAGCCATTGTGAATTCCTCTTAATTGCATCTGGCCCAGGTTCAAGCCCGGACATGTTCAGCACTTAGATGCATGTTCTGCCATCATCTCCCTGTGTTCCTGAAGGCCATGCCAAATAATCTTTAAACAAAAATAGTAAAGCTTAGCTACGGGAGAGCATGTACAGTATAAGACTGTCATTATAATTACACAATCAAATATAATAATATCCCCAGAACTTACCCAATGTATGTAAGAAATCCACAATTAATCAACTGAAACTATGTTTCACTTATACAACGTTTGTTTTATTAGTAAGGAATTCACTGAATGAATATATCAGGGTATCCGGCATGTTCGCAAACTGTGCCTTGTGCAAGGAAGTGCTTTTCATTTGTTGACGTAACAGTATAACCGACATGAAAAAAGCCCCGCTGCCTTGCATATCACTGTCATCTTTTTTCTTTTTTTTTTTTATGTTTTGGTGTCGTGGACAAGCCTATCAACTGCAAATATAATTGTGTATGCATCTGATTCGCTGAAGGATATTTGGTCCACTCTCATTGGTTTCTGTCACATTGAGCACGCTCTGATTGGTGCAAGTGCTGGAGGAGGAAGTGTCTATCTGTAGTGAGAGCTTAACATGGTTACCTACGTTAAGTAGTGAGTAGATATTATAACATGAAAATCTACATCGTCTGCCTCTTGTCCTTTGAACTATACGTCCAAACATATCGGTAGTTACTTGGAAATTGTGTCTTTTAGACTAAGAAATTCCTACTTTGGTAGATATTACGTAGCATTTAAATTTGTTCTGGTTGTGTAAAACTAGCTTGTTAGCTTTACGTCATTTCAGCTGTTCAACACTGCTAGCGTAGCTTTGCACTGGAATTTGTTAGCTTGTTTTATAGCTACAATTACGAAAATTAACCACGTTAGTGTTCAGGGCGGCTTTTGCTTGGTTTGGTCACGTTGTTGTGTGTGGGTTTATTTATGCTACTTTTCGTAGTGTGACTCGACTCTAACTTAATGTGTGGTGATAGAAATAGAACCAGCTGCAGCTAGCAAATGGTTAGCTTGGAAACAACAACAATGAGCTGTACGAAAGGTTTTAAGACGTCGAAAGTCCTCTATCTTATAGCTATTTTCTTCATAGTCTTCCACAAAGGATTGACAGCAGGTAGGCGCAAAATGTCATTTTACTACATGATAGCTGGGCGTTACAGCATCAATCCCAACGTGGTCAAAATCTTTGATCACTTTGAGTTTGCAGTGTCTTTAATACTGTAGTATTATTGTTGTCTTTTTCCAGACGAAGAGCAACATCAGGACAACGGACCGGAGTTAAAGGTGCGCCACACACTATTAATAAAAGTAGAAGACAAACAGAGTACTTGTTACACCCTTTTGCTGATATTGTTATTTGGTTTTCTATTTGCATTCAAGTTTAACAACAAACTCAATGATTTTCTAAATAATTTGAATAATAGTGTCTTCCAAGAAAAGATAGTGATGGTTAATTGGGAACTGCTAGAGTTACTTTGTTTAGAGTGGCAAAATGATTGAAGTCTGACTTTCATCCAGGCTTGCAAAGTCTGTATGCAAAAGTGCATTACATGTCAGTATTGAAAGTAAACTACCCAAAGTTTTGCAACCATTGTGCAATCGCTTTATTTTTAGTATAAACTACAGTGCGAGTTCTCTCAATCTACTATTTCTGTAAAATAAGCCCTTGTTCGTTTGCAGTCCTATCATGATCCTGAAGCTGAGGAGGAAGATGCTCGTGTTACACCAGAAATTGTGGCTGGTGCCTCAGTGACTCATCACCACAAACTCTCCCAGGAGGAAGAAGAGGAACAGTCACCTCTGGAAGGAGAGGAGAAGGAGGACCTCCCTGAGCAGCCTCCTCCTGTTGAGGAGAAAGCAAAGGAGAGTGAGTACAATCCATCCATCCATCCATCCATCCATCCATCCATCCATCCATCCTCCTCCGCTTATCCGGGGTCGGGTCGCGGGGGCAGCAGCCGGAGCAGGGAAACCCAGGCTTCCCTCTCCCCGGCCACTTCAGCCAGCTCCTCCGGGGGGATCCCGAGGCGTTCCCAGGCCAGCCGGGACACATAGTCCCTCCAGCGGGTCCTGGGTCTTCCTCAAATGTTTTATATATTTTAGATTTGTCCTAAGCAATACAACGTGATAAATAAACAAAAACCAAACTTGATATTCAACAATTTCATAATGAACTTCGATAAATAAATATCTATAAATAAATAATTTCCCTCTGGGATTATTAAAGTATTTCTGATTCTGATTCTAAAGAAGACAGATCGACTGCCACTTTTTCATTTTTGGTGGTGCTCACACATTGAGAAGCTGCAGAACTTAAACTCACCAGGATGCGCTTTACATCACTGGTTAATTAATATAATGTAAAATAGAGATATCTGATTATTAACGTCTTCCTAAAAAGGAGGATTTGAAGTTCACTTAACGTTCTGGTCCTTCTTTAAAGTTGCTGATAAGAAGTCATTTTAGATGTTTCGATGAGAAAGTTTAACTGTGTGATTCATAAAAATGAAAATATTTCTGTGTGTTAAATGACTGGAAATTTTAAACATTTATTTGAAGAACATGTTGTCCAACGTTACAAAAATATGAACGCTACTTTTAGAACTGGCAATCGTTAGCAGGAATAGTGCAGAGTGCTTTACCGACTCATCGGTTGCCAGGTTTTCACTTTATCTTTAATAATAACTTTCTTCTCTGACGCTGTAATCTCAGTTGATTCTTGGTGTTAACCTGCTTTCTCTTTTGCTAACTCGGAGACAAGGCTCACGGGGTTTCAGTGCTGTGGGGTTTCACTGGGTTAACATTTAAACCTCATGAGAGATTAACTGCGTCTTACACCTGTGGCTTCTCTTGCAGTCAGTTACATCATGTCACTCGGGGATCATGTGTTCCTGCTAGCTCCTCAGACTGTTGCTGTCTTGTATGACAGTAGGGATGTATTGTTAGTTGACTTCTGAATGTTATATTTGTTTTTTAGTTCCTGTGGTGAACGGAGGTACAGCCCACGGAGAGCCCTGCCTCTTCCCATTCTTATTCCAGGGAAGGGAATACTCAGACTGTACCACTGACGGGCGGGGGGATGGTCGGCTGTGGTGCGCTACAACCTACGACTATGATCAGGATAAGAGATGGGGTTTCTGTGAGAGTAAGTTTTAAACCTGGTATCGGTTTCATTAAAGTAAGCACTTGCCCAAGGCAAATGCGACATTAATGCCGTCATCATGCAAACTAAATTTCATTAGTTGAAAAGTCTAACCAGTTGTCGAATGGAAAAAAAGAGACATGAACACACACAGACACTTTCTTTCAGTAAAACTCGACAGCGGGGATGAAAACCAACATAAATACAATATGTTGCATTGTCTCCAGATTTTTTTTAACCAGCAACATTTGCTAGTATTTTGAAACCTTTACTTCCTGAAGACATTCTTTTTTTGGTTGGTTGCTCTTCCCTCAGCGGAGGAGCAGGCACAGCAGAGATTACAGGCTGAGGAGGCTGAAGAGCAGTATCAGATCATCCTCCGCATGCTGAATTCCACCACCAGAAAGATGCAGAAAAAAGAGTGAGTCTCTAACGACGGATTGTTTTCTTGTTTTTTTCATAATTATACATCAATCTTTTTCAGTCCATTTAGTTCACCTCAGAGACTATATCTTATATGATATTAGATGTAGATAACTACATTCTGTAACCCCATGTTATTACCATTTTATTACACTGAACCTCATTTGCTTCAGATGTCAAGACCCACTTTGTCATTTTATAACTTGTAAATCATCCTCCTCTGTGCTGCTCCTGTCACTCCTTCAGGTTATATGAAAAGCTCCGGAAGGTAGCGGAGAAAGGCCATCAGAAAGCCATAGAGAAGGTTGCATACGCCATGCTGTTTGGAGACTACATAAGCCAAAATGTCACAAAGGCGAAAGAAATGTTTGAGAAACTTGCTGTGGAGGGCTCACCAAAAGCTCAGATGGTAAAGGTCTCCCTTAAAATTTTAATATGTTACATGAGAAAATTTTAGAAGGCCTTCTGAGCTGACATTTATCTAAATATGCAGATCAGTTGTGTGTTGAAAGTCAGCCATTTGACACTCAACTTTTCCTTTAGGCTCTTGGCTTTCTGTATGCAGCAGGGCTTGGAGTCAACTCGAGTCAAGCGAAGGTATTTTTTGTTTTCACTTTCAAGCTATGCCATGCTCTAAATTCATTCAGTTGTTCATCATGATTCTATGCACTGTTTCTTAATGTTCTCTGATCTACAGGCTTTAGTTTACTACACATTTGGTGCACTGGGTGGAAACTTGGTCGCTCATATGATTCTGGTGGGTTAACTTGTTGATGAAATAGTTTCCCTGACAGATATTTTATTTTCCCAGCATAGAAAAAATTACTATTCTTCATTTATTTTCTTCTTTTTTTCAAATTTAGGGATACAGGTACTGGGGAGGTGTTGGTGTTCCCCAAAGCTGCGAGTCAGCACTAACACACTATAGACTAGTGGCAAATCACGGTAAGGGTTACGTGCTTTTGTTATACCTGGTTGCAACATTCCCATGAGCAAATAATAAGTAAAAGAAAAAAAAAGTCCTGATCCATTTCATGTCTGTGTTATGTTCTTCATCACATCCAGTGGCCAGTGATGTGTCCCTAACTGGAGGCTCTGCTGTGCAGAGGATCAGACTGTTGGATGAGGTGGAGAACCCGGGCTCAACCAGTGGCATGTTGGAAGAGGACCTCATCCAGTACTACCAGTTTCTGGCTGAAAAAGGAGACGTACAAGCCCAAGTAAGCATTTTTTCTCTTTCATAATCTGTCAGTGCCTTTATCAGGAGAAATCCAAAGATGGATAGAATAGCTTCAACAGGGATTCCAAGTATCCTGAATATATAACGCATTATGATACCACTCCAACAATCCAAACAGACTTCATTGTAGAGCTTCATCCCCCTGAGGTGAATAATATATGAATGAACTGAGTTTACTGTGTATGTTAAAATGTGTGCCACATTTTCTGTTTGAGATGATTACTTTTTCTTCTGAACTAAACGTTGTAGTGAACTCTCCCTTGTTTCTGTCAGGTGGGTCTGGGTCAGCTTCACCTTCACGGAGGACGTGGAGTGGAACAGAATCACCAGGTAACGCCTACCCTGTGCTCTTTTTGTTCTTGTCCTGAGGCTGTCACCGTGTTTCATGTGTTTGTGCTGCTTACTGTCCAACAGAGGGCGTACGACTACTTCACCCAGGCGGCAAATGCAGGGAACACGCATGCTATGGCTTTCCTTGGAAAGGTGGGGAAAAGGAGGGTTATTGACCAAAATCTCAGTTTTCTCTCAAACATATGTTTTTTTCAAAATCAAGCTTTATTAAATTAGATTTATTTTTATTTTTGGCTTGTTGCTTATCTTTGCTAATTTCCTCCCCTCAGATGTATTCAGAGGGGAGTGATTATCTCCCTCAGAACAATGAGACCGCCCTGCAGTACTTTAAAAAAGCCTCTGATTTGGTAAGTCTGATATGGAAGACAAATGTTTGCTGGGTGATTTATTCTGATATATATCATTGCATTTCTTTTTGGAAGAATTTCTTTTTAAAGTTTATTTCAAAATATTGTTTTTAGATGATTTATTTCAATTTCTGTCCAGGGGAATCCAGTAGGACAGAGCGGCCTGGGCATGGCTTACCTGTATGGAAGGGGTGTTCCTGTGGTAATGGACCTTTAAATTTGTATTTGCATTTTCTGAAACATTTTGAATATTCTCCATATCTTTTGTTTGCCTTGATAAATAGGAGCTTTGGATTTTCAAACAAGTATTCATATTCATATTAAGCTGATTCAGCTTTTAATTTTTTTAAAATCTATTTATTTATTTATTTTTGTCACAGTATACAAAAAACTTTCAGTCTTGCTCTTTTTGGAGAATTTATCAAATTTTTTTTTCGTCTTAAGAATTATGAGCTGGCACTGAAATACTTCCAGAAGGCAGCAGAGCAGGGCTGGGTTGATGGACAGCTCCAGCTGGGCACCATGTATTACAGTGAGTCTTTGGGGCTGTGTGTAACTTCATTCTCACAGTATATATGTTGTCTGTTACTGTGTCTATTCACATAATCGCATTTTTGTCCCTCTTTCTCTCGTTCCCCAGATGGCATTGGTGTGAAACGGGATTATAAACAGGCGCTTAAATTCTTCAACCTAGCCTCGCAAGCTGGCCACATCCTGGCTTTTTACAACCTGGCCCAGATGCATGCTACCGGTACAGGTGTGATGCGCTCCTGCCACACAGCCGTGGAGGTGAGCCATTCATTCTTTTTCTTTTCTTTCTATTTATCGCATTGAAATGAGGACATAATGGGGTGGTCACGTGATTTACACTGGACGGGTCCCATTTTTATTGCAAATTGTAATCCAAGACAATGTTTCCAAACCCTCAGAGCCTTTTCCGTTCCAACATTGTTGTCTCCAACTTGTTTTTAGCTTTTTAAGAATGTGTGTGAGCGCGGCCGCTGGTCTGAGCGTCTGATGACGGCCTACAGCAGCTTTAAAGAGGGGGATTCCGATGCCGCTCTGGTGCAGTATCTGCTGCTGGCAGAGCAGGGCTACGAGGTGGCTCAGAGCAATGTCGCCTTCATTCTGGATCAGAGTAAGAAAATAGATGTTGGGTCTCAAAGAGAAGACTGCAAAACTTTGAAGAATGAGTTTGTATGCATCACTTCCCGTTATCTCACATGATCCTTCTGTCTTTGTGGCTCATTACAAACAGAAGGAGCTAAGATCTTCAGCGAGAATGAGACCTACCCTCGTGCTCTTCTCCACTGGACACGAGCTGCGGCACAAGGTGAGTCCAAGATCCATCTGAGAAATTGGTGTCCTGGTCCAGCCCAGTTAAAATTAGGCTGCATTTATGGTAGGATCTGAGATGATGTACTAATCATTCCTTCTGTTAATCTTATGAACAGTATACAACAAAAACTGTGTGAAGGAGAACAAATTGTTATCATGTAAATGTGTGCAATTACAGTCTGACACCCAGACAAGACCCGACCTCACATATTTTGTCATCTAAAGGTTACACTGTGGCACGGATAAAATTGGGAGACTACCACTTCTATGGATACGGAACAGATGTGGACTATGAGACGGCTGTCATTCACTACAGACTGGCTTCAGAGCAGCAGAATGGAGCTCAGGCCATGTTTAATCTGGGCTACATGCATGAGAAAGGCCTGGGTATCAAACAGGTGAGTGTGGAAGACTGGGTCTCTTATTTTCTCTTAGACACCCTATTTTCTAAATGCGTGTAGGTGTAGTTTATATGTTGGGTCTAATTATTTGTGGTTTGTAATTTCTTTGTTTCTTGCAGGACATTCATTTAGCCAAGCGTTTCTACGATATGGCTGCAGAAGCCAGCCCTGATGCTCAGGTTCCAGTTTTCCTTGCCCTGTGCAAGCTTGGTCTGGTTTACACTTTACAGTACCTGCAGGACCTCAATGTAAGCACGGCCCCCTAGCTTCTTGCAAGTTCTCAAACATAAGTTCTAAAAAAATTTTATTCTGTATTTGAACCTTTCTATATAAGCTCAGTTTTGTTAATCACAAGTGTCCTTGACTCCCGTCAGCTGAAGGAGCTGATTACTCAGGTAGACCTGGACCAGCTTCTGGGCCCAGAGTGGGACCTCTACCTCATGACCGTCATCTCTCTGCTGCTGTGTACAGTCATCGCTTACCGGCAACGCCAACTCCAAATCATTGTGCCCCCTCGCCCACCTGCCCCCACCCCTGCGCCTCCACCCGTACCAGCTCAGGAGGAGCCACTAGCCCAGACCGAGCCTGAGGCTCAGGAAGAAACACCGGCCCGGGAGCCCGCCCAGGAGGAAGAGGAGCAGCAGTGAGGGGGAGCCCAGATCGGGGGGAGGGCTGTAAAAGACAGACAAGTGGCTCTGCTAGCCCCTCTGCACGAGGCAGCTGGTGCTGCGTTGGAAACCTGCAACTCGAAGCATCTCTCACACCCCGCTTGCTCCTCTCACATATTAGAAAACTCTGTCTGGCTGCAGAACCGTTCAGTCTTACAAATGCCTTTCTTCATTTGGAAGGTGATGAAAACTGTTAAAGACACAGAGCCGTTTGGAGAGGAGAATGCAGGCTTGGGACCAGTTAGTCTGCGGCTCAGGACACTGACAGAAGCCCCTGCGTCTTCTCCATGGAAACGCTCTTGTAGTTGACAGATCAAAGGCGTTTTAGACTCCTCCGATTAGAAGGGTGGAATCTTGATTTGTGCATTTGTTTCTCGTCACCCCTTGTTACTCCTTGCCCCCACCCACCCCTCTATTTTTTTGTGTGCGTGTTTGTTTGGGGAAAAATTATACTGAGTTCAACTGCTTGATTCTTAATTTACTGCAGTATTTATAAGAAAAAATGAGGCACAATGTGAATTGAAGTAATTTAATTTTTCTAGCTCTTATCTAGTTGATGAAGACGGTCAAGATTCTGCATGTGGTCTCTGATCCTTGGCAGACTTTCAGTGCAGACACTTTTTCAAAAGTGAATAATTTGCATTAATTTTTTATGCAGTTTTTCATTCATTTATTTTATGTCTAGTAGACATGTTGGACAGTACCTGTTGCTTACCTTTACTCCATTCAGCATCAGTCAGAGTTCTGTGACACACTAAAGACGTGCTTTCATCAGCCAAGAAGCAGAATTTATGTTAGGTGCTTGGATTTTGAAAAACAGAAAGACGGGAACTGGATGATGACAAGTTCACTGTGAGCAGGTGGATGTTTGTACAGTTCTTAACACAACTGAAGTCGGTCAAAAACAGGCACCAAAATCTAGTCCTATTCCAGAATTTTTTTAATTTTTATTAAGGGGTTCTGATACCACAGTGAACAGGAATTCAGGAACTCTTATAAAAGAAGCAGGTGAGCTAAAATGGCATACAGTAAACCGAGGATAGCCTTCTTTTTTGCTAATACTTTCATCATCAATCTTGAGTTCAGACTGAATCGATTTTTGGAACAAAACTCGGTAGTTTTTCTCATCTTAACTGAGGCAGAGCTTAGAGCAGTCTTGAAGATATGTAAAATTGATTTTGCTCAACTTCAGCTTTTGTGAAAAAGTCCACCCCCTCACCAAAAGGCAGAATTGGAGTTCTGCCCACACTTTTCAGCTCAGATGGCTGCTAATCGCACTCTGAAATAGAAAACAGAATCAAGCCATGGTTGGGCAATTTTAGTGTTTGTCAAAACAAGCTTGAAACAGTTCTCCAAAATGTTTTGTTCGTTTCCAACTATGGGCTCGTTGTAAAGGTTCCAACGTCACTGCCAAAGATCTGCATGAAGTGTATCAATGAGCAATGAGAAGAAAAGGTGTTGTATGCAGGATTATAGGAGCCTTTTCCCCAGATTTATACATTGATTCAAGGACAGCTAACCATCAGATCAAGATTAAGACTGCATTTTTACCATCCCGAATACAGGTTTATAACAAAATTAATAAACAATATATGGATCTTCAACTATTGTTTTG
Source organism: Menidia beryllina (assembly GCA_013363375.1). Classification (NCBI taxonomy): domain Eukaryota; kingdom Metazoa; phylum Chordata; class Actinopteri; order Atheriniformes; family Atherinopsidae; genus Menidia; species Menidia beryllina. The sequence goes on along the minus strand of JABUIW010000152.1, from coordinate 3,901,831 downwards.
AATCTTTGATATAACAGAAATGGAAAAACAGAGGGAAAAATCAATGAATAACTTGAAATCATTGAGGATTTTGGTGGAGTTGTGGTATTCCGCTTCAGCTGGGGAAAAGCAGTCCGGATGGCTCTTATTGGAGCTGTGCGTTGTCACTCAGCTTTTGATGGGGTATGAGACAGATGACAGAGCTGTACAAACCCAGCATCACATTGTGCAGTCTGCGGGGGTGACCTATTGACTGGTCCACACGCACTACTATGGAGTGGCTTTGCATCGCCGTGGCAACATGTGTGCTTGCGTCCTGCTCTGTCAAAGGTAAGTGCTAGAACAAGCAGAGGGACTCTCTATTCGCTGTTGGAACAGCCTTTAAAAAACATTTTTAGAGTGTTATGTAATCAAATAATTTGTGAGCAACTGAAAGTATATAAATTAGAAATAAAACGGACTGGTCTAACTTTCTAAAGGTGAGCATTAGATTAATCTTTATATGGCCACTCAAAAATACCAATTGGAAGTTCTGAATATGATCCATCTTTCAAAGGCAGTGACTGGTTGCGAGAGTATGAGGAGGGGATACGACACTACAGCAAGGAGGCCCTCAATAAGGTACTGTGCACCTGGTTTTATTCTTTTAAGGTTGTTGTCGAGGGAGCAGAAACATTGGGATAGATGTTTAAATGGACCTTAATTGACAGACTGATCAAAGTGACACACACGAACAGCCAAAACATTTCTGAATAACCAGCAGTTAACCCTCTGAAGACTGAAAAGAGGGTCACCATGTGGGGACAAATGACCACACCACGTACAGCTGGCATCCAGACTATGTGCAGAACAAGCACGATGCGCACACTCAAAACTTCAAGCGAAATGAGTCATTTTGCAGTCGACTAAGCAAAAATACACTGTATTGAACTTGTTTAGTCTGAGAAGGGAGGCGGGCAGATTTAGGAGAAAAGGAGCTCAGAGAAAAGGGAATTTAAACAATGCCTCTCTCATTACCTGTTAAGGAGTTTCCAGAAAAGACTCGGCCTGTGAACTTCAAACACCCTGAGTTCCAGTGCCCTGACATGAGGCCTTCCCACTCGGTCCCCTATTCAGGTGTGTCCAGCTTCCAACAAACAACCCATATTCATGTGTCCATAAACTTGACTGGATTAAACTGACTCTCTCTTACACTTGTTTCCTTTCACTTATATTGCAGTTGAATTTGTGAAAGCAGCTGACATCAAAGTCATCGCTGCTTTGGGGGATTCTCTGACAGTAGGTGTATGGTTGAACTAGAATCCATTTAGAATGGAAATTTCTGAGACAAATGCTTCCTTCTAATGCCGGCCATTATAGTTATTCCTATTAGTTGTGTCAGAAATGCATTGAGGTCAATCAAAGTGATCTGTTTTAACCGGACCCTTCTTTTCAGACAGCCATAGGGGCAAATGCCACCACGGTTCTTGGCATACCTATTGAGTTTCGACATGTGTCATGGAGGTATGAGAAGTCCCACAGAACGACAAGCAAGTCTGTTGATAGGTTTAGGAGTTTACTAATTGGACATCTTCATATGATATGCTTATGTTTTTCTCTCTGATTAAAGTATCGGAGGCTATGGGACATTTCAAGATGTCATTACTTTGGCAAGTAAGAAGCTGACAATGGCTAAACATCTGAACGTAACCATTGCATACACGTCAAATTTAAGCCCTTTGCATTTTCGTTTCAGATATCATCAAGTTATTCAACCCAAATGTGCTCGGTGCTGCTCCTGGAAAGACTATTCATGGGATGCAGGCCCATATTACTGAAACAGGCTTCAATCTGGCTGTGACTGGACACAACACCTTGTAAGATCTAATCATCTTCCTAATTCAGAGGGATCCCTCACAGTCGAGATTTTGTTTAGCTTTCAGGCCGGCAAATAAAACGCACTGTGTGAGATTTTCTGTTGACGAGCGATGTATTCTTGACAGATGCTGTTCTTTTTCAGCAACCTTCCCGGCCAGACGAGGCACTTGATTGACACGCTGAGAGGTTACGAGGTGCAGCAGTGCTTCTGAAGAGTACAGTCATGAAAAACAGGGCTGTCGTTTTTTTATAGCCTCTGTTTTCCTGTGTTTCTTCAGGGTCTGAACTTTGAGGAGGACTGGAAACTCCTGACCATTCTCATGGGCATGAATGACATCTGTGATTACTGCAAAGATAAGGTCAGCTTTCAGCTCTTTAGTGTGGGCTGACAAAAGCTTTGTTCCCCCTTTCTGAACTGATGAGTCTTCGTGTTCCTTCCAGGCTCTCTTTTCAGTGGATAATTTCATTCACTATATGACTGTTTCCCTGGAAATGCTTATGAATGAGGTAAAAAGAAAAAGGTTATACAGTAAAGGATCGTCATATGGCTAAAATTCACCACATTGTGGATCTCCATTCTGTAGGTCCCCCGAATGATCGTAAATGTGGTTCAGATTCTACCCATGCACACTCTGAGAGAGGTTCGGAAGCCCACCCCGGGGTGTCTCCTCCAGAGGTGATCCAGTGTGTGGGCAGCATCTACATCCAAATGAGTGTGAAAGTCCTCTGCATGACTACATCCAAACTATCTTGTATCTCTGCCGGTTGACTTATTTTTTTGTTTGTTTCAGATCTTTCTGCTCATGCCTGATAGAGCCCGTGGCGAAATCTCCTGAACTGCAGGAGCTGGTGGAGGTCAATCTGGAGTTTCAGGTGGCCTTCATCTCTATTGGTGGAGTTATTTACACCAGAGGATAAGTCTGAATCCAGCTTCCACTATTAATATTTGAACAGAGCGGAAATCTTTACCCCTCCAGAAAGGACTGATTTATTCAGCTTTTTTTCATATGTGTCCTCCCAAGCTGTGGAAGACTGGTAGAAACAAACAACCATCCACACATATTTGTATATATCTATATTATTTTTACAGTCTGACTTCTGCTTTTGCTGCTCAGATTATCAATCAATAATTAGATAACCGAAAAGCACATGTAAAGTATTTTCCAATATGTGATTTATAATTATATCAGGCGTAAATGTCCAGAGTGTCAAAAATCTAAATCGGGTCCATGATTATATTTTTTTGCTTTCAGTGAAGTAAATGCATTGTTTAAATATTGCTCTCACATGCAGAGAAGACTTGAGGAGCTGCTATACAGCGATCGTTTCTTCAAGACAGATTTTGCTGTTGTTCTCCAGCCCTTTCTGAAACACGCAGACCCCCCTCGCCTTCCGGTAATCTATCACCCTTCCTCTCTCTCCCTCCCCTCTCTCTTTCTGTCTCTCTGCAGAAGCCTTATACATTCGTATCAATGTGGCACAAGTGCCGGCTCTCGGGAGATGAATCAGTGTGAAACTTTGAGCATATCAGACTGAATCACTAGGATCCCTAGTGTGACAGCTGCCGCCTTTGGCTCTGCTAGTACAAGGCTGAAAAGTCACGCCTCACCCACAGCCCACTCCATTAGTAAATCTGCAAAGTGTTTGTTTTTCTCTCTCCAAGCAGAACGGGAAAATTGATATGACCTTTTTCACTCACGACTGCTTCCACTTCACCATAAAGGGTCATGAGGAGCTGGCCAAGGGACTGTGGAACAATATGGTGAACAATCACTTACACCAACAATTACAGATACAGTATATTAAAGGTCAACAAGCCAGTCAGAAGGGTTTAATAGGAGCTCATGTAACACCAGTACTAATAAACAAGGAAAATATAATGAACAGTCAAAGTAGAATGCAAGTGTTCTGTTGAAAACATTTTTAAATCAGGATTTTTTTTTTTTGTTCCAATTTTGTTTCAGTATTCAAAGTGAGGGTAAATATTGTCACTTTGGTCCCGAAGATAAAAATAAGTGTTTCTGATAATTCTTGTTTCTGTATCCTGCAAACAGTTTCAGCCTGAGGGGGGAAAGTTGACTGTGAACAGTTTTTCTGATCCCATCAGCCTCATTTGTCCACCTGCGGTAAGTCTCAGTAAAGTACAGCCGTGCTTTTACACTAAGAGATACGCATGCAGCCAGATCTATCAAGAGTGGGTAGCTGAGACACAGATGGGTCTCATGCTGGGATTTTATCTACGTTTGCGCATCTGAAAAATGACTGCTTCCAATCAGAATGTAAAGAAAATGTGATATCAAACGAGGGATTCAAAACTTGTCTCCCTATGGATTAAATACAGAGGCTATGACACTAGAAAAAAAATTCAAAACATTCCCCTGTGTGATTAGTTTATAAAGGTGCAACTGAAAATGTCATTAGAAGCATACTAACTGATTTGTCCTAAATAAGTCCTTTTGTCAGTAATCCCTCCATGTGCCCCACCTGCAGGAGCACCCATACATCTTCACTCGCCCGATTGCTGCCAAGTCAGGCCAGCCTCCCCGTCAGTCTCTGGCAGCCATGTCCCTGCTGCTGTTGCCCCACGTGGGTCTGGCACATCTCGGTTGCATGTAGCCTCGGCGTTACTCCTCTAATGAACGAGTCAGCCGCTGTTATTCGCTGGTTTTTAATGAGGCAGGCAGTGCAGAGGCCAAAAGTGAGTCATCTCTCTACTTTGAGTGCTTGTTGCCCGGGTTCACCAACATGGAAATATTCCCTGCTGCTTAAAGATCCGAGGACGTGCAGATGATGTGACGAGGAGCAGGACACAAAGTATGTCGTTTGTAGCAGCTGTTGGAAATGGGGTTGGTGGAGTTTTAGTCATTGCCGGCTGCGAGATGACGGCTTATCTTTAGCTTGTATTCACCACACCTTCATGCTAATGGACCTATTATTTCTGCATCTCTCAAACTTTGGATCCACGCCGCTATACATATGAATATTTGAATGAAAATCTAGCCTTGTGCAGCATAAATTCTGTTTATTGCTTTGCACTGATTGCCAAAGTTGTTTCTTGCAAAGCAGAAAGTAACAACTGATTTGTTAAGTGTCAAATCTGTACTCTGTACAATCATGAAACAATTAAATGTTTGGCCCCTAGGCTGAAGCTGAGTGTCTCTTTCTGCTTGCTGGCACAGTCTTTGATTCTTTTCTGTATTCTAATTTGTGAGATCTTGTGCCTTATAATTAATGGCAAAATGCTTTTTGCATGTGCACACAAAGAAGCTCTGGTTCACAGTCTTAATCGACACAGTAAAAATGATTTGAATATGGAAATTTGTAACTCATCTCATCCAACATCGATCTCCACAGACGGCATTGGCTTTTTAAGCAGGCAACTTCTGAGTCACAAATCTGTTCCTCGGCCCCTTGGAGCTGCTGTCGGCCCACTTTGACTTCCCTCCCTCTGGTACTTGTACCCTTACATGCTGATTGTTTTAAACTCTGAGCAAACACACTCAGTGGGAGCACCTGCTACTACATGATGAACCACTAAGTATGTACACACATTATATACTCTACTTAGATCGGTGTGGCATTTAATGATCTATGACACAAGACTTATATTCATTTTCTTTCTTGGTAAACATAGTGCACAGTGCATTATGTACTAATTTTGCCTAATGGGTATGATTGTAAAGGCAGGTGGAAGCTATTTAAAGCTTATCTCATGTTACATGGCTGAGCTCTGAAACTGTACGTCAGCTTTTGAATGTAGAAGAAAACATACATGGGGCTTTCAGTGTGGCTGAGCTAAAATGGAAAGACAAGAATGGGATAGCTTGCTTCAAAGTAAACACGTACTTAAACATGGTTTTAAAGTTTAGATGTTGGAAACCCAGATTGAGTTTATAGCCTTTTTCCCATCAAGTCATAACTTTTTTAGATATCACTCAACACGCTGGAGAAATTAAAACACATGCCTCCCGTGTCCACATTTTCTTCCATCCTTTTTGGATGTTTCAGCAGGATAAATTTCAATCAGTCCCTGTGGCTGTCAAATTTCATAATACACTTATTATCGCTTTCAAAGAAAACCCTCCTCATGTTCAAACAAAGCCGTCGCCTGGTTTGTGCAGAACAATATGAATCCATCTCTGACGCAGATAGGTCTTTATAGTCTCTCTGAAAGCATAATGAGATCTCTGGGTTCTCAATGGATGGTGCAGGGCGAAAGACGAAAGCGGCAAAACAGGCCACCCCCCCACCTTGGAAACCTCTTTGTAATTTATTTTAATGAATGCATTGCTAACAAAAGATACAATTGCCTCATAATCCCTTGTACACCTGTGAGTAAGTGCTGGTAAAGGTATAAGAGTACAAACAATTGCAGAATGGTCCACAGTTGATACATCTGCCCCTTAAAAATAGAGCCCTAATGTGATGTACTGTTAGACCTGATTCAGAAAAAATATTTATATTGATTCATTTACTATGGTTATGATCAGGACATAAACATGACTTGTAAAACAAAGGATGATTAAAACATTTGTTCACATCTTTTGGCTCATGAAAGGGATCAAAAGGATACACAAACAGTGTTCACTGGGTCACACAATTGGGTTTAACAGCTCATGTTCAATCAATCCCTCAAAATTAGAATATCTGCACCACATTTTAGGTAATTCATTCCTGATGTATTTACCTGTTATCAGCTGAATCACTGAGAAGTGAGGCCTGCAGGTTGGGCTACATAAAAAGTCAAATACTTTATAATGATACTAGTTTTGCTTTGCAATAATGCTTTTTGAAATTATATAATATGTGCTCAGTAGAAGCTTATTTATCAGCTCAGTATTTCTGATTTGTGCTTAATCCATCTAACAGTAAGTAGACAAAATCTAGGTCCCATGTCATCATCCTCAAAACCTTTTTACACATTAGTTTTAAGGCAACCTACTTACATGAAAAAATGGTTTCTTATGACAAACACAAGACTAATTCTTCAAAGAGTTGTTGCTTAGCAACACATGAGAAGCATCTGAAGATATAGTACGATGACACAGCTTTTTCATGCATGGAAACCCGTCATGTTGGAGACAAAGATGCAATCTGTGTGTTTGTTCACTGTCTAGCCCCTTTGTTGTGAATCAATTTCCCTGTGATACACACAGTGATGTGGACCAAAGGATGTTTGTAGAAAAATACAAATAGATGTCAAATATCTGGAAAAATGATGGGCACCTTTGTCCATAAGCACCAGCTTTGCTTTGAATGGGCAGTGATGATGCTTTGAAGGCATATTGCATATCTTCAAATGTCTTTGGCTCCATTTTTATGGAGATTACCTTACCGACTAAATCAATTCCAACTCTTTCTGATATTTCAATGAGCTTTGGCTCTCATGTTTGCCTTTCTCATGTTGCCCTGGACTTGTCATATATGAATTTGTCACTGTTGGGACTATCAAGCTTTTGTTTTCCCAACTTTCAGACAGATAGCTTCACAATATATACAAAAGCTTTTTGATTTAATTCAGAATTGCAAGTGGAGGCAGAAAAATACTCCAAACTATAAATTTCCCCTCTTGTTTCTCCCTATTTTTCTAATCTGAAACCCTGATTAAAAACATACAAATCCCTTTTTTTCATGTGACTGCTCCTTTTATATTTTAATGTCATATGTATCACATTTATCACCAAATGTTGTCAAGGGTTCCTTTTTGTTGTAACTTAACACTCAGACAAAAATCTTGACACAATGATGTGCAAATAACCTGGACAATCAAGCCAGCCCCCCTCCTCACCTGAGCCCCCGGAACGGTGTGCACACCCTGACAAACATCAAGGTATGATCAGGTATAGTGGCTGTCGTTTGTCCATGGATGATGTCATTTCCTCCGCACACCCACATCCCCAGCCCTATGAAAGCGCCGCTGTTGCGTTCAGGTCCCGGCAGAGAGACCGGGTCGGACGGAGGCTGCCAGTTCACCGATGCAGCAGAAGATTTAGCTCTCCAGAAATACCGAAAGGCGGCGAAGTTTTCTTCAGAATGCGCCAATAATCCACCCATCTGTCTTCCAAAGGGGGAAGAGATTCGACTTTCTGAGAAAAGCTTGGCTATTTTTGTTTTATTCCTGGAGAGCTCGGTTTGATTCGTATCGCTTTCAAGATGATCGGGGTAGAACTGCTCCTCCTGACTCTTGTGTCCAGCTGCGGTAAGGGAAGGCTAAATCTTTTATCAAGTTTGGCGCTTTTCAGGGCATTGACAGTGTGATGATGATGATGATGATGATGATGATGGGAGGGGGGGGGATCTGCATCTGCATCGAGAAAAGTGACTGCAAATGTTCAGCACCAAGGACAGCGACACGCACGTCTTTCGTTCCGGGAAAGACCGGAGTGAATCCACCTGCACCTCCGGCACATTCGGTCACTTTTAGTCACACAGCAAATGTGGGAAGGAAAATGAAATCCATCTCCGGCGGGATTATAAAGCAACCGACAATTTAGTTTGAATTCACATGCCTCTTATCTTAATTATTTCTTTATTTTTTACAGTTCTTTCATTGCCAGTGACTTCAAGTCAGCTGGAGAATGAAGACGTGGAGGTATGATTTTCTCTTATGGACATCACTGTAGAAGACAGGGCTCTCAACACAAGACTAGCTGCTTCTGTTTCATATCTGTTATAAACTTGGCATATTAGATGCATTTACAGATTTTCTACTATTTGCATCTCAAAGGAAAGCTGTCATTAGAAAGGAACCTGTCCTTACAATTTTCCTTTAAGAACCTTCTCTGTTGGAGTGGGGGCTTGTCTCAGTTTGACTTTGTTTGAATCAATATGCACCAATTTGAGATCAATGGAGCGCCTTGACCTCTGCTATTTGGCGCGGTAGGATCCATTTCACAGAAAGAGACTTAGACACAGAATGGAGATGTAGCTTTTAAAGGCAAGGGAATGATCTCTTCAAAGCTCTGGCAAGCAGATATCAGAACACTGGTTTAACAAGAGTGAAAAACCTTCAAGCGTGGGGAATTTGCTTGCACTGAAAGCACAAAAGAAACAGAACTGTTTTGATCTCTTATTCTCGGAGTTTTGCATATTTTAATTATTTTGCTAATCCAATGAACTGCACCCAAAAAAATTGGGTGCTAGACTCCACCCATTGGAATAATGGGATTCTTCCCATTTCCCATAATTTAAGCTCCAATGTGGAAAAATTCAGAATGGTACAGTAAAGGGTTTTTAGCTTTTCTCTGCATTGTCTGTCTCCTCAGGTGATGAAATGCATTGTGGAAGCGTTGGCAGATGTGTTATCTAGGCCACACCTCGTGCCTATCAGTCAGGAGTGCTTGGTCACGTTGAAATCAGGTAAGAACTAAAGGACAGTTCTACAAGGTCCGTTGACATAAAACACCGTCACCACCCTGACTAAGAGTGATGCATGATGCCTACAGCATTAATTTAGTTAAACATCCTGGCTGCCACCTATAAACAATGTTGTCATGCATGATTTAAACATCGTGACATTGTTGTAGAATGATGTATAATGCCTTAGGAATGTGTCTATGTGTGATGTTTGCTGAGCGTTCCGAATCCACAATAGTCAGTCTTGTTTGCCACATTGCTCTCTGTCTAAAATATTATTTTAGACCTCACAAAATTCTGCCTTCCTTGTCATTTTTACTTTTGGCATATGGAAGCCTTTTATAAAGGCTTTTGTGCAAAAACAGTCATAATGAAATTAATCTGGAACCATGCTCTTATAATTCTTGCAATACAAGGAAAATATCCTTGCTGCTGTGTAGTGAAAATGAAAAATCTGTACACATTTCAACAGTGATAATACCTAGTGTTTGTATATATTCTGAGGATAGAAGCAGTCAATTTTATCTGCTGTTTCCACATTCTTGCTTCCAAAGGATTATTTTTTCATAAAGTTAAAAGCCATTCACCTTATTACTGCGTTTTGCTTTTTATAAATAGCAGGAATGCTCGGAAAGTGTCACAATTCAGTTTTTGGGGGTGGGAATTATAATAGAGACACCACTGCAAAGCCATAATTATCTTTCTGAGTGCTGTCACTGTAATGCTGGAGTGGAATTTAGAATGGACACTGTGTTTGGAAAAGAGACCCTTTACATGCTGTCATCAAGAGTACCTAATGCTCACATCACAAGGTTAATGGATTGGTGCAGTGACGGCTAGATAAAAAACCTGGTGCAGAGTATTATCCACAGCAGGCTGGGTAGCACTTAGTGAAGACTATTCAGTTACATGGCCAGCATTTTACCTTGATGCCGCCCTTGCTATAAAAAAAAAAAACAGAAAAGGAAAGGAAAGGAAATCAATCAGGGCAGAGTTATTTCAGTTAGCCTCTGCGCGGTCGGCGTAGGAGAAAGAGAGAAACTGGACACTCTCAGATGGACGGAAATAAAAGAGAGGGTCAGTAAAACAGAAGACAGAAATCACAGAGTCATGTGAGGGCACAGAATAGTACAAGCGGGCATTTTTTACCACTGTTCCTACGGTAAGCGATGCTGTTTGTGGGTCAGCAGAATGTCCACTGCTCACTGCTGCTCTAATTCACTGGGGGGAGCCTCCATGAGCCAGATGATTAATTTTGCTCTTGCTTTGAAAGCAGTAAATTCTAGCGCAATTAACTCTGATGAAGCAAAACGCTGAGTCCTCTGAAAAAAGTGAAGGGGGAACGACGTACAGCGGCGGTGAAACCCCTGCAGGACTGCTTCAAAGCCTTTCATCATCGGTGTGTGAGCCACCAGCCGCTTGCATTTCAACACGTGTTTGTGCGTTTGTGCAGATGACAGGCTCATCATCATCCTCCGTCACCATCACTTTCTGAGGGAGCTGCAGGAGATAGCTGTTCAAGGTGAGTCAACAATTACTCAGAGTGGCCTGTTTGCGTGCTGAACGTGCATTGCTGTACACACCGATGAAGACAGCTGAGTGAACAGAGAGCTGAGCACCTCATTTTCAATTGAAGGGGGTCAAGAGCGAGCTCAGCTGCAGAGACACGATGAGACTCCAACACCTACCACACAATCCCCTCACAGTGCTGATGATAACGCCGGTGAGTCTCCTCACAAACCTGAATAAATGATGAATTCGTATCCAGTCGATGTGTTGAAATGCACCAAGTGTCAAAAGTCTGTATCAGAGTTCTACATTTTCCTCTGACTCGCTCCACTAGCCACAAAAAAAACAACAACACATAGGTTTGACTGTTATGACACAGCAAGGACCCTGTATTAAACTGTGTTGCTTTCTTATGAGCACTGTCTTTTAAAATAAGTGGAAAATCAATGCCTGTGAGTAAATTAAATTGCAGCCCCTCTCTGCGTTCAGATCGATCCATGTTGGAAGCTTTGGGAGGCGCTGGTGAAAGATCCATTCTCTCTGAGACGAAAAGGACCGGAGACAGCGGCAGAAGACAAGAGAACGGGGAGAGCAGCGAAGATGGAGAGTCACAGCGCGACACTGAGGCTGAAGAGGTGCAAGTGAAGAGGGGAAAAGATGAGAGCCAGGGTGAGGCCGAAACGACAGACAAGGACTCAGAGGAAGAGGAATACAACAAGAGACGACCAAACTCAGAGGAGAGTTCAGAGGAAAACGAGACCATGGATAAGAAAGGCAAGCTGATATTTCTTTCTGTAATTGAAGGGCATCAGTGAGAAATTTCACAACACAAGTACACAGAATGAAATATGCATGCTAAAATACTGACCTTGACATGTTTAGCACCCACTCTGGTCTGATTTATTTTAAGTAACAAAAAATAAGGGACATCTTTTCAATTTTACAGATAAAACACTCACTAAAAGTCGACAGCCGATTCTTTAGACGGGGAGAGCACATGAAAAACTACCTTGTAAATGGAATCACCCGCCACCACGCAACTGGCTGATTGATGGAAGTACTTCCATCTATGTGATGAATTTCTTCCCTCTCCAGAGGGGGAATGTAGCCAATTTAGCTGGCATACTGACGGGTCACTAACACAAGTGATTAAGTACCTGCTCAGCCTGGAATCTAAATAAGCAGATGCATATGGTTGTAGCAGGAAATCAAACATCCAACTGTGTCCAAAGACCACATGAAAACTGCTGTAAAGATGCAGTTCCGCTTTTCAGAAGATTCTGAGTACAATGAAATACGCACAGCTAAGCTTTATTTTATATCAAGAAGCCTTAGCCAAGTCATCTGATTGCTCCAGTTATGCTGCTGATTCCCACAAAGCACAGCTAGCACTACTGGGGCCATCGCTGCCAGCTGGCTGGAAATACTTCATTACAAGAAGTGGAATCCTGCTGATGGTGGAGTCTTTTCTGCCCCTGGTCTGGATTTATTCTTTTTTTTTTTTTTTCTTTTAAAGGTGATGAGCCCGATGAAGAGGGAGACGCTTCCATAAAATATTCAAAACAGAAGAAGTCCGATGAAGAAGATGAAGAGGAGGACAACAAAAGAGCAGCTCACTTCTCCCCGAAACACGAGGGCATCAACGCAAACGAAGAGGAAGATGGGATGAAAAGAGGGAGCAGGGAGGGCCTGAAGCGCTGGGCCAAGAGGGCCCAGACGCTGCAATTGAAGAAGAAAGGGGTTGAAAAGGAGGCACGACAGCTTAGCAGCTCACACGAAGTGCCTCATCATTCAAAAGAGGCCGTAGAGGGAAAGGAGGAGAGGAAGAAAAAGAAACGAGTTGTCCTGCGAAGTCCAGAGGAAAATGAGCTGCAGATGATTGCTCGTCGAGCACCAGGGGAAAGGAGGTTGATGGAGGAAGAGGGAAGTGCCAGTAGAAAGTCAGAGGTGTGCTTAATTTGTTTCTGTGTGTTTTGATCGTCCTTTTTTTTTTTGCCCCTCCATATTTCAACATTTTTTCATGATCCTGAAGTCCCATACGTTATTGTTTCCCTAGATACACAAGAACTGTCTACAATAAAATTGTATGCAGTCCATACAGACATTAGGTCGAAACAAGCTGTTCCGAACATAATGCTGCTCTGGAAATGGCTTAGGCAGAAGTGTACGGGGGCAGCACACACTGTGCATGAGGTTGTTAGCACTGCTGGTGTATAATTCTTGACATACTGTTTTCTCATTATATCTGCAGGAGCCTGAAATTGAAAGCCTGGCAGCCATCGAGTCGGAGCTGGAAAATGTTGCCCAGAAACTCCATGAACTGCGGCGAGGCTAAGAGAGAGAGAGAAAGAGAGAGAGTGAGAAAGAGAGAGAGAGAGAGAGAGAGAGAGAGAGAGAGAGATAGACTGACATGAGTCTGACATTGCAGCCCTTTCTGCCTCCTCGTCCTCCTCTGCTTTACCAGAATCCTGGTTTCCACAGATAGATTGTGTGACAAGGTTTAATCTTTTGCTGTTTCTCTTGAGGATGCCACAATGCTGCGGTCTCAATTGTGACATTCCTTCCCCCACGTAGAGTAGAAAATGTTAGATTGCAGCTAGACTCGCGTAGTAACACCACACAAATGCACTCGGGTGCTGTGCATTCACATGCATTGAGAACACACATGCAGATTGCTTATTAATGCGAAATGTATTTTTGTCTGACAATCATCTCTACATTTTTTGCACATGTATCATGGTTTGTCAGATTATTTTAACAGAACATTTATTTGAGTGAAAGGTTGAGGCCAATCCAGATATATACTCGGGGTGGGGTTGTACAGTAAGCGCATGCAAACGTGTAGAAAGCTCTTTCTGCGAAACTCACTCAAAAAGTCAAAGAAAAAGAAGTAGATACTTATCCAATAAAGTCCAATCAACCTAAGGCAATAAATGAACATTTTTAGCAAATTAAAGACTGGGTTGTGATCTTAAACTTATTGAATTTATGTAAGAAAATAAACACATTGTGTCTAAGAATCTTTTTCTTGGTAAATCATTTCAAAACCTCCTAATCAAGTTATGTTTGTAATAAACTCATCCTACTAACAAACGTGCAGTATCTTAATGAGTACCTAAACCTGTAGAGTTTTCCGTACGGACACACTCACTCAAACCAGATTGAAACTAGTGTCTTTCTGCTAAAACACATAACTTGTGAACTTCTAAAGTGTAGATGCAGTTTGCACTAGTTTGTAGGCGAGGAGGCTCACGCTATGATTCACTGGCATGACGCATATGCTGTTGACACAGTCTATTCTGCTCCAAAACAACCCTCATATTGTAGTTTTTAGAATCAACAGTAAAATTATATTTTTTTCAAGGGTCAAGCACCAGTTTTAAATCAGAAAAACCCAGTGTTGACAGTTTATGTTTTGTCACAACAGTGTGGGCAGAGAAGATTCTCAAAAGCAAAAGTTCAGCTTAATTTGGCACCTCAGGGGAATATAGTGACTATGGAAACGGTCAGAGACTGGTTAAAAATTGAAGACTGAATCTGTGTGTGCATTACACAGAGACAGAACAAGAGGCAGACACTGTAAAGATTTCAACCAGTAAAAAACAAGCTGGGAAATGTTGGACATCTGCAGATATTTTAGATTCACTTACAAAAAATCACATAAACCCTGGATGCTTCTATGAAATAGATGTTTCATTGTGTACAGTTTATTTCATATTTGAGCTTTGTGAAATCTTTCTGCCTTTTTAATAAGGCAACAAAACAACTCTATCAAATGGGCATATGATGCTTTCTAAATCTAACTTATTTGTTGTCTCATAACAAAGACAGTTGTTGTTTTCCATTGATGGTGTGAGTTAAAACACTAATGTTAATCAGATAGAAACACCACTAGATGGCAGAATTAGACCGTCTTAGCTGCTTTTTAAAGGGGAACTCTGACAGGGAGCTACCTCCAAAGTTGAGGTAGAACGTTTTGTTCTTTGCAACCAAGGTTCTGTTTTTTCCAAAAATGTCTTTGGCCAAAATGGTTGTGAGACTGTAAAATGTCTTTACTTACACTAGGTCTGTGAGCTGTAGGCAGTTGCATTTCATCGAATCATATTACATAAACCCTATGCACAAACACCTATAATGAAGTAAACTTGATCAAGCACAGTTCATTGGAAAGATTTTAAAGCTAGCTTATCCTTAACAAATTGACTGTATGATGATGTTACTGTTGGTAAATGAGCCAAGCTTATCCTTTGTGACAACCATTCAGATTTAGTACAACTTGTTGGATGGTGTAGTGTATATATATACATAGTGCGTTTTATTTTGTAAGTAGGTATCGGCCATTAGATTTCCTCAGTTAATCAACAGCAGGACAAAAAACAGCTTGAGAATCCATTTGTATAAAAATATAAGACTTTATTTCCAGCTACAAACTGAAACATGTAACATTTTTAGTCACACTTCTCAATAAAATAGTAAAAAATACCATTGACAAAGAAATAATCACTATTAATGCATTTTGAAGCACAGAACAATTTTTTGCTTTTTAAATTAACTTAAGCTGTACAAATATATACACAATTTACATATCAACAATATAAAAGGAATGAAAAATTACAATTCCTCCAGTCTGTTGTTCTATTTTTGTACAAAATAGATGTTTGTTTCTTTTTTCCTCTCTGACCTGATTTGGAAATAGTCAACACGTTTTTTTTTTCTCTTTTTCAGTGCCAAGGCAAAGCCCACAGTGTTCCATATCTAACCCTAAACTCTGCGTGCTGCTCTCTTTCTAATCCACATGTTGGGCGGAAACTCTGACCTTTCCTCCACTCTAAGTGGAGTGGACAGCGTACACACAGACAAGGCCAACATTCAGGCCCGTGCTCTCACTCTTACACACACGCACGTACACAAACACAAGGACACATTGAGACCCATTTGGACAGTAAAACACTGACTGGCTGTGGTCTGCCTGCTCCCTTTTTACAGCTGCTTCGAGTTTACAGGTCTGGTCTCGGACTCAGGGTGGAGGGATTAATTAGACACCTCATTTTCAGAGGTCATGTTTAGATATGGCGTAAAGATTCATACAGTGAAATGTATGGGTTTGTATAGGGGAACGGGCGGAAACCTGACAGTAGGTTTGTCATGATAAAACAAAAAAAAGTTATAGTGCAGGAATCTCTTGGGGCTGCAAAGCAACCCTCTGTCTGAGTCTATGTGGCTGACGTGCATCAGCCATGCAAACAAATCCAGACACTAAGACAAGTGCCTGGGCTACTTTTACATTACAAAAAATGAGAAACGTAAATACATATATATCTGTATACTTATATTGAGCTGCAAATTGAGATGGAGTTCTGTTTTTTTCTTTTCAAGTCATAAGATCTGATTGTTCCTCAGTGCCTTAGGCCATGTCACCTGTCATCTTCTTGTAATACATGGACTCGAAGATGTCGTTCTCCCCGGGGCAGTTGTAATGGCAGGCACAGGACTTGATGAACATCATGTGCTTCTTCATGACCTGCCCATCGGGGCATTTGAACTCCATGGGCAGGGTGGTGGTCCTGTGGGGGGTGCAGCAGCGGCCGTCCAGGCAGACGCCGCAGAACTTTGGCCTGTAGGACTTTGTGGTGGTGCAGCCAGAGATCTCAAACTTCATGGGCTTGGAGACTCTTGGGGTACGGATGCACTTTTTGCCTTTCTGTGGTGATGGAAAAAACAATGACTTTAGCATGTATTCTTTTGTATGTTCGTGCATTTATTCTATTTTGGTGGTTTTTGAGCGATGATGATGTATAGGAACTCACCCTAATGCTTTGCTCCAGCTGTGACTCGCATGGTCGCACCATACACAACCGGGTCTGTTTCTCTAGGCGGCAGTCGCGGTTGTCGTTGGTGACCCTTGTAGATATTCCAAGGCCACAGGTCTTAGAGCAGGCGCTCCATTCAGTAGTCTGAACCAGGCAGTTCTCTCTCATCATGTTTGGATCGGGGCCGTAGATCTCCTCTTGCCTGAATGCTTTAAACACAGAGGGATTCACTTGATGAGTTAAAGTTGCTGTTTGCATTTCATTTTTGTATGAGTAAAAAAAGAGGAGATCTCTTTCACTGACAAGAGACGCACACTCACCTGGCAATGCAGAGCCCACAAAGGTGTTTTTGTAGGGAGATTCACACTCCCACTCCTCGCAGCACTTCCCGGGCACTTTGACCCGTCTTGGCATGGGGCAATCTGGGCTCGGCAGTCGGATGTCCATGGAGCAAAGTGGGACACAGCCGACAGCTCCATCCAGACAGGTACACTGGTACTTGCAGCTGCTCTGGAATGTCTCTCCACTCTTGTACACTTTGCCTCCAAACACACAGGTGGCTCCTTCCTGAGCTGTGGGACGCACAATACAGTTTGGAGGTTACACTTTGGCTCAGAAGTACATCGGTGTGCAGATGTGCAGGTGGAAACTGTCCACTGTCAGGGGCTCACCTGAGCACACGCCTATGCGTCTGTTGATGGGTGCTCCAAAATCACAGAAGAGGTTCTTGTGTGGGTCACAAACATCCTTCTCAGTGCAGAGCTCCCCCATTTGTTTGGCGCACACCCTGCAGCACCCACAGCCGTCCAGCACCAGGCTCACTCCTGCCGGGCACTGGGGGGGGGTGGAGGGGCACGAACACTGGCCGCTGCACTCCTGAGCTGCAGCCTAAAAACAGAGGCACACAGATACACATGTGCAGATAAATATAATGAACACACAATCTACCACAGACACAGACCGGCAATATTCGCCATGTACTGATGTACTGATGAGTGTAAAGACTGAGGGTATTTCCTACTAAATCCAGACATGAAAATGAAATCTTTTTGGCTTACCATGTATGACAGCATGACACACAACAGAGGCAGCAAGATCATCTTCTTGGTTCCAGCAAACATCTTTTCTAGTTTGTAGTATTCAGTTCAGATTCTTCCAAAACCGTCGAGCAGAAAGTCTTCCGTTAGTTTGAGTTTGAGAACTCTTCTGATCAAGTTGATCTCTTGTCTCGGACGCCTTCAAGTCTTAATCTGCTGCTCCAGTCACAGTCTGTCTTTCCTTTCTTGGTGAAAGCTAGAGTTTAGCTTCGGTAGAGGAGCTGATCTGAGTTCTGACTGCAGAGTCGAGCTGCTTTTATACTCGCTGGTCCTCGCAGCACGTCACTGGGGGCTGAATGGAGAGCCAGCCCTGGACAAACATGGACATACTTGGCATTCTTTCCTCGCTTCCTGACCCCCACTCCAGACATCCCGCATTCCTGCTGTCTGAAGGCAAGGCTCTGCTGCTCGGCCAAACAACACCGTCTCTCTCTCAGAGCAGCTTTCATCTGGAATGAGAGGTTAAGTCTGGTTAGAAGCCTGGGACCCCACACTGGGAATTCCTGAAGACTGACTTCACAAACAGACAGTCAGTACCTATAAATAATAAATTTAAAAAAAGAATGAGCCAAAGGGAAAAGGCAGCATGGTTTAAAAGGGAAGCCACATAACAAAATATGAAAGAGGAAAAGTTTAAAAATCAACACGCAGAAGCTCATTAAAATGCATACAATCATAAAATAAACGGATTGATGTGTAGCAGGTGGTTAAGACTTTAAGCCCACAACAGCATTCCACAGTCCTGGCTTCAAAGGTGCACAGACAGTATGTACTTTAGTAAAATTAACAGTGTGCGGTTAGGGAAAGGAAATGATTAGACTCATTAACTCGAGCCTGGTTATCTATCAAGGTGCTCCTTCCAGCACTGAGACTTGGCAACTGTTGTCTTGTAACTTTGTATTCTGTTCTCATGTGGTTAGGTCTGGGAAACTGCGGTTGCATTTTTCTGCACTGACTTTCCTTCATTTAAACACATTACGAGAACATTATGATCACTTTAACATGAGTGAATCATTTTCAGCAAAAATGCATCTAATTGAGCAGCAATGGATATTTTCATTATTTTCTCTTGACTATCGTTCCTTTTTTCTTTTTTTTAAGACATAGAGCTTTTTAGCTGCTTTACTTAAGGATCAGACATGTGGTATGATGCTCATAACTGTGTTTGCATCAGAGTTGTATTCCATGACAAGAAGAGTTGTTGTTGTAGTTACAAATGGGTTTCCTTTAAACCTTCCATGAAGTTGCTGTGGTTAAACACAGAATCTAACATGAGTCTTACAGGATCATCATGGTTTCTCCAACACACCACGAGAGGAAGAGGGAAAATTCAGTTTGTTGTAATCTGCACGTTCACCACAAGGTATCATTAAACTTGCACATTGCCCCTCCTAGCAACTTTAGATCTAACCTCTTAGTTAAAATACTCTATAAAGGCTTATTCTGCAAGTAGTTTAACTAAGAACTGCTTGTTATATAACGACAATTATATCAATTTACTGCCGGTCCAGCAGCTGCTGTCTTTTGGGCATAGATGCCTCTGCAATCTCAGATTCTAATGATTTACTGTATAATGATGAAGTGACTTTGTAACTTTTCCAGCCTGTTGTTGTCACTGTCCCAACTTTTGAGACACATGTTCACACCATCTAATTTCAGTAATTGCAGTAATTTCAACAAAAATGTGCTATTCTGTTATGCAACAGTTTTCAAGTGGGCTCTCAGTATATTTCTTAGTAACTGAACATCTATTATTCTAAACAAAAAGTACAAGGCGCTGCAGTACTTTAATGCTACTTTAGTGCATTAACATATACCGGCATATTACTGGAAATGCACTATATTTGTATTATTATTTGAAAAATGTAGTTTGACTTGCAGAAAAAGTTTGTTTAGGTTAACTTAAAGTACAGCTTCACTTTTTTTTCAGCATAAGTTCCACGTTCAGTACATGAAAGGAAAAATGTCCCATGAGTTTACTGAACTGAACAAGCAGCTCTGCCAAGATGTGTCCAGCAGACTAGAATTTTTGCTTTTCCAAATGATTACTTGTGATTGGCTATTTGGCTGCTATCATTCTCCTTTTTCTTCTTTAAAAAAAGCATTTTTCAGAAGGTTCTGTCAAAGGCAAAGACAGAATATCTTATAACGGGTTTTACAGGACATTTTGATTCTGCTGAGCTTTGGTGTGAATAAATGATGACAAAGATTTCTCTTGTCAACCTAAATGAAAGTGCAGCCCGACCCATCAAAGCATCGGGAGCAGATACGATGAGAACAAAAACCTACATGTTCTTCTACTTCTCACCTGCCTAATGAGGTTTAGTCTGAGATGGACTTGAAAGGCCAGGTGTGACCTGTCCCTGGCAAGGCTTATTTTACTATATCAAACCCAAAGTGGAGGTTTGCAGGAAAGAGGCTAGACGGAGGTTTGTGTATATTTTTTTTTCTGAAAAAAAGGGGGATCACACACCAGGCTAGACTCTTATGAAAGGCGGGCCTGCTCCTTTTCTAGCCAGCAAATCGGAAATGAAAAACTCCCAGAGAAACCTGGAGCACAAGGAATGTGAGCGAGAAGCCAGTAGACTGGGCTGTTACTACAGAGGAAGCTTCCCATATAAGGGTGTATTCTTCTTTCCTAATAAGGATATGTTCTCTGTATGCTGGTTCAGTACAGTAGGAACTCCTGCTTGACCATCAGACCGCAGCTGTCAGCGAAAGTGTGGCGGTGGTGTGTGAAGTTCTGCGTCTCCCTGAATTGTCGAGAAAAAATGTGTGAGCTGTCTGTCATCACAGCCTCAGGGCCCAAACAGAAGTTCCAGCATATCTAACGGAAACAGCTTGGTGGAGGAACATGCTCCCGCCACACTGCAAACAACACTTGCACATAGCTGACATTGTTATGTCACGTGTCCAGTCATTTACAGTAGCTTCTGCCAGGCTGCCCAAGCTGATTCATCTGCCGTCACGGGAAACGTCTTAATGAAGGCCATTTACAGAGACAGTGAAATCCCACTGTTTTGAGTAATGGGCAATTCAAATTAATTTGTTCATAAGCACAGCACAATAGAATGGAAATTATATTTTTATGACAACTAAAATCTGATTTCACTGTAAAACAATTCCAGTGAAAGACAGACGCTTCTACATCTGACTGATTATGGTGAAAAGAGTCCACAGACTCTTTTGTGGTCAATCTTACAGACATATCAGAAACTGAAACTACTAGGGGATGTTCCGCTGGTTGTTGCTGTAGTGATGCTATTTATTTGTTTATTTGTTTACTGCTGTCAGACTGAATGACTAAGCTTTGCCTGTGAGAGTCAGGCTTTCCCATGCTGAATATCAGCAGGCAGACTGGCTGCACACTCACTGTTTTGCAGATCTGGATGTGTGGATGGGATAGTTGTGGCCAAAGGAAACATAAGGCCCTGTGTGTGGTAGGCTCAGATATGTCAAGGCTAAGTATAGACGGGGATATTTGTCTTTGAGAGTCGCTGTGGGTTAAAATCAGTAATGGAGCTGTGGTTGTGTTACAATATCAGGGGAGTCTGCTCAGCTTTGTACTTGTTGGCATCAGTGTTATTAAACACATGTGTGAGCTAACTGTCTGACCTCTTAACACACTGGAAAATGTGTAGCTCATTGTGCTACATCTATATCACAGTTGCTGAGAAGATAAAGATGTGTGTGTGTGTGTGTGTGTGTGTGTGTGTGTGTGTGTGTGTGTGT
>JABUIW010000152.1:3850736-3880481 GCA_013363375.1 Menidia beryllina | reverse complement strand
GTGTGTGTGTGTGTGTGTGTGTGTGTGTGTGTGTGTGTGTGTGTGTGACCCTGTTAGGCATTTGTATATATTATGATGGGACTTGTGAGGGTTTACATCTTTATCAGCATGGGACTTCACCTGATCCATGTAAAACTGAAATGAAGTGGACATGGTGAACTGATTTTGAAAGTTTTCTCTTCTTCCAATCCAAACGGCAAATTCTCAGATGAATGTGTTTTTCTGTTATTCTACTTTATATGTCTAGTCTACGTTGTGTTTTTTGGAGAGTTTGTAACGTGCGTGTAGGTATGCAGCGCTTACATAGCTTCTCATCAAAACAATTCACTTGTGAACTGAGACTAAATGAAAACCAGGAATGACATCTGATCAAAATGATGATCAATCTCTAACATTATTAGTGACATTTTCTGATCAGTTGAATGCAGCCTTAGCAGGATCAGGACAGGAGTGAATGCTGGCATCTGTCTCTGTTGGTGTCGCAGTATCAAAGAATATATGATAATCCTCAGCACTTCCTGCCTTACAAGAGATCAATGAGATTAATGGACATTGCTCAGGTCATCATGACATCTGAGGTCACATGACTTCCACAACATTTGCAGGTCAAGGCCGGCCTCGTTTCCCCGTCCATATTTACACAGGTTACTACCTGCTGGTTATAGCCTCATCACGTTAGGACCTTTTCATAGTTAGTGTGTGACACAAGCCCTCAGAAGCACGTCAACTGGGAGGCTTCCAACTTTAGGATCTGTGGAGAAGACAGACTCGGTGTCTGAGCGGGCTGCATTTCCACATGCCAACGTCAGGTCCTGGTAACAACACCTTCCTCTTTTAGTCTCTCCCTCAGGCTCAGAGAGTGGAAATGACTCACAGTTTTCTCAAGCACCTTGAGTGTGTGTTCCATCTCACCATGGATGATGATGTCATATTTGAATTTGACGCTATAGAGCGTACCTCTGTGTCCAGCAGGGGCTTCTTGTCACCGTTTCCATGGTTTCCACACACTGCCTGTATTCACTGGGACTACAGTCATACCTTCCCGTCAGTTTAGAACCAAACAGAAAGGCAAACACTGAAATTATAAGTCACTCTAAACATTCTGTTCTGAAGTTGTACGTTTGTGCAACACGGGGCCAGACTTTGATTCCTTTGTGGGGTATTTTTCGTAAAAATAACTCCCCAGAAATCATCTGTCCTTAATTTACTTTTGTTTAATATCCGTTTAATGCCATTTGGCAAAAGCATGTGATTTAGTAGATCCATTCATCCAAGCCATGCAGAAGTACTTAGTGAAACTCCTGCTCTCCGTTGCCAATTTATTTGGTACATCTGGCTGAAACTAATACGGTCTAATAAAATAGGTCTGCAATAAGGATGGTCTTAATTAAGTTTGTGATCGATTGTTGATTCCTTAATTTTTATAGATGTAGATGTGATGTATGTGTACAGGTGTGTATCAGTGTATGTGTTGCAAAGGGTTTAACTAAGCTGACCCCACTTTTAAAGCTTCAGTGGCGTTACCTACATTAAGATGAATTAAACTGAATACCATTAGTGGTAGCTGGCAGGCTATTTGAAGAATGTTCCATGGCTTTAGGCTTCAAACAAACCAGCTATACACCACTGTACAAACTGAACATGAAACCAATATCTCAAAATGATTTTCCCTCCTGCATATTTCTGCCTCTTTGAACTTTTTGGCAGCCTGCTGAGAGATGGTAAGAGTGGAAAAAGGAGAAAACACCATAGCAGCAAAAAGCAGATCATTTACTGTGTTGTAATTGTTAACATTTTGGGGAATTTAGCTGTCTTTGTTTGTGTTAGAATGCAGCAACCAGCCAGTCATAAAGAATGCAGAACGAGGGATCAGGTCTGCCAAGACAGTAGAATAAGTTTATAACATTCCTGTGTCATCTACAATACCTGAGTTTGATCAGCAAAGCAAAACAGGCTAATCAAGACATCCTGGGAAAGTGAGCTGCTGCTCTCTTTTACAGTTTGGAGCCAGTCTGTTAAAACACTTGTGGGGAAAAGTTTTAAATGTTTTGGATGGCGATCTGTGGACATTTAACAATGAAAGAGAGACGTGCCAATCACGGACAGATGAAAGGTTTGGAAGCTGATGGAAACATTCTGAGGCCCATCTATTAAGAGACAAGCAGTGGAAACTAATAATGGATATGGAACCTGGGGCGATCTGTAGAGATTTAACAATGGGGTTGGTGGGCAGATGAACTGTCAAGATGGAAAGTGCATCTATTTAAAGCCCACGGTGGTGGAAAATGTTCAGCCTGGAAACATGCATGAGACCCAATCTTTTTCAAGAACAGCCTGCACAAAATAGTTGGATATGAGATTACATGGGCTAATGAGCTGAGGTATTTTATATTTTGTTGTTGAATTGCATTGCTGAAAGGGGGATTGCATTTTTGGCCAAATGTCTACATAAATAATTTGGTTAGGAGGAAATTGGGTGGATATCACTTTCATCTGTTCAGGACAAAGCATTTTTGACTGGTTGTAAAAGAATCTCACAGGTGGAGACTAGCTATAGACTGCCGACGACCTTGGAACATCTGTACAGATATAATGAGGGGGACTGATGGGTGGCTGAGTTGCCAAAAACAGAAAGGGAGAGTGGAAACTGCCTACCTCCTGGGTCCAGCGAATTGTTTAGACTAGGGACACTGATGAGAATTTGGGGCTGTAACTCTTTCAACAAACAACAGAAACTCATCTCAGCTGTAGATTTACTGCCACACACATGGCTATGGAAGTCAGGTGGTCTTTACCTAAACACTACTGCATGTAGGTCCAAAACAGTCTCTGTTCTGTTTCCGTTCCATCCAAACTTAAAGTCAAGGCAGTTTCTAATCTTGGACCTTGCCGGCCTGTTTCACACTGTCAACCTCTTCCTCTGGACCTCACACTGAACTTTAGTGGTTAAAAAAAGAAAGTTGTTTATCACCCTGATGACATCATAACCATGGAAATCCATCTTCTGAGATTCAGCGTGATGGTAAATAACCCTTTCAGTGCTGAAGGTGAAAATCTGTCTATTTCAGGAAGGACTGTCTGCAATCTATATACATATGTACAGTATATGTATACATATGTACAGTATATGTATACATATGTACAGTAGATGTATACATATGTACAGTATGTGTGTACATGGACTTTCATGCAATTGTTACATTCCCATGTCACAGTTATTTAAAGGCAGGGCAGACTGTTTTGGAAGTATTCAGGCATTATCCATGAAACTTTAAAGCAGAAGTTAATGTGCTGCAGTCATTCACTGAAACTTTTGCTGGGTTTGTTATTTTGTGCGTTTCTGGAGCACTGACTATTGTAACTATTCCCTTTTATTTCAAGTGACTTTTATCATGCCATAGCATATATTCAGAATTCTCAAATTTTACACACCCTGCGGTCCAGCATGCCTGACCACACCCTAACTTTCCGCAGTGCTTCAGTCCGAGTTTTGAATAGTTTGAATTGTGGCCCAAACAGAACGGGCCATGAGCGTAAATACATATTATGAAGTTCTCTGAGGCCACGGCTTCCCTGCAGGAATGGCAGTTTCCCCCGTATTAGCTTGGCACACGACTGCATACCTCAGCTAATTAGCTTCCTGTAAAAGCCTTGAATAAAAACATGGGCTTTAATCACACGGTGCAGCTTTGTCTTATTCGCTGCCAAGCTAAATGTTTCTTAAAGCAGAGAGAAAAACAGACATTCTTCTATGTGGGTTTCTGCTTCCCACACAGGTGTTTCACTCTGTGATGTGTAGCGATCCAGGTCAAGATGTTACCTTAACATTTCGCAATATCAAATAAGCTCAAGGTATTTTTCTGTCATTAGACTTTTAAAGGCTTCATTCAAGTTCAAGTCATTTCTTTCCGATACAATGAGGGTACCTGAGATATCAAACTAGTCTTTCGGATGTATGTTTCATGTCTTGTACTGGATGGTTATTTTCTCTCTCAATAGGAGAACTGTGGTATAACGATGATTCATATGATTTTATAAAGTATGATTTGCTCTTTGTTTGCTGATCAAACTGTACCTACAATAAAGCTTTTAGGCTGGTTTCTGGTATGTTCCAGATGCCTTTCAGTAACACAGGTCAAGATTATTTGTACTGCAATCAAACTTATTCATAAACTGCTGAATTAATTCTTCACTCTTCAAATATCCATTTACTGTTTAAATGGAAAGAACACTTAAAATGTCCACTGTTAGAGGAACTAAATCCTAGTATCTACAAATCGTGTAAGAAGGTATTTTTCTTGGAAAGAAATTGTGATTAACTGTGAAAGGACTTCATGCTCTCATCCTCATATAAATCATCCCACCATCTTCCATGCATTTGTCTGTTTGCCATCAGGATTACTCAATTGATGCGACTGAATGTGAATATCTGCAAAACTGGCGGAAAGAATAACATAGATCATAGCAACCTTATATTTTTAATCTCAGCCAAATAGGATATATGAGGACATTTCCTCTTCCAATTGCTGAGACAGTCACCAGCTAAATCATCCAATCCCCATTTGCATTGGAGTGGCAATCCATAGTCTATTACAAGAAATTACCAGAAGTTCATGAACAGCTAAATTATAGACTAATATATATCATATATATACCGACATAGATATTTGCTAGGTTGGGAAACTTTAAGAAACTGAATGGTCAGAAGTGATACATCTAATTGGGTCTGAGCTCTGCGTGGAGAAAGACCAAACCTACATTCTGTATCTTGCAATTTAGATATTTTTGTAAGACCCACCCTGCTTGGTCAGCAGCCACATCTGTTTAACATTGCAGATCTGATCTGTATAACATAGCAGTTCTGATTTGTAGAGCTGACTGTCTGCTGTTAAACTTTAGCTGAGATAAGCATTACATCATCCTTGGGATTATTCTATGAGACTTGACAAAACCTCTCCAGAAATGAAGAAGACATAATAAACACGGCCAAACAGTGCAGACTCATACTGGCTCAGACAGTTTTCCTGTGATTATGACTTTGATGCTGAATAGTCAACAGAGAGCAACTTTCATATGATATTTTACTGTGGAGGTAACCATGTTTTACTATTTTGACAAACACTGATTTTACTGCCCTTATGTAAGACACAAGGACATGTAATAACACCGTATGACTCACTCAACCGTATGACTAATCACTCAACCCCATAAAGTTTCAACTTCAAAGTCTTTTTTGTGTGTTTCCGACATAAAATCACCACACAGTTTCATTCTCAGCTTCTTATTTTGGAATAAGGACAAAGAAAAAAAACAACTTTTAGACGGAAAGAACAGTGTTCAGTCCACAAACTGTTTTACTGGGGACGTGTGATGAGTGGCTCTCTGTTGTGTTCCTGGCTTTACCCGTTAAACCTGGAATTAATGAGAAGACAAAAAAAGCGAAGAAGAATAAGAGAAAAAACAACAGCTGAAGTGTAGAGATATTGACAGTACCACAGAGTGCAGAGGGAAACAGCTTTTGGGTGGCTGATGTGAGGGGACAAAGGGTGACAGATGAAAGATTTGTTCAAGGATAATTTCCTCTTCAAGATCGGCTGTGAAAATATTGCTTTTCAAACATCTATCCCTTTGAATAAACTGTCGGTGATAACAAAAATGTGTGCTCAATGAAATCAAGGATTATAAAATAGCTTCGTTAGCAGTGAGAAATGATGTTGTAATCAAAATGGCTCTCACACGACTAGTGGGGTTTGGTGAACAAATGAGAGCAAAGTGTTCCCAATGAGCTGGTGGAAGAATCGTGCTGTGCCTTATAGAAAAGCTTTTGGCCAGGGTTCACATCGGAGCTAATTGTTTCCAGATATGCAGTTTCTGCACAGTGGCTGAGGGGACCCCTCCCTGTCTGTACCTCTGGA
Organism: Menidia beryllina; assembly: GCA_013363375.1. Classification (NCBI taxonomy): domain Eukaryota; kingdom Metazoa; phylum Chordata; class Actinopteri; order Atheriniformes; family Atherinopsidae; genus Menidia; species Menidia beryllina. The sequence goes on along the minus strand of JABUIW010000152.1, from coordinate 3,874,566 downwards.
ACGAAAGGCCTCTCTACATCTGTCTGCGAGCTGCAAGGTCAGGCAGCAGCCTACACCCTCGCCGTACTTCTGCCTGTTTGTCTGTCGGTCTGTTGGCAATCAGATCTTTCTGGTTGTCGACATGTGTACTGACTGGAAGGCCACAGCTGGTTCTGTTGCTGCCCAATGTTGGCCTAACAATAAGAACGCCTCCTCGGTTAGTAATGTCATCAATGTCATCAGTAGAGGACATAAGAACAAGTTCAGGGGCCGACACATAAATAATGGATGAGTAAGGACAAAATCCATCTGTCCCATTGTCCCGGAGTGTTCTATCCCTAACAGCATGCCAGCTCGCTGTAAACTGACAGTGGAAAATATATTCTCCCATCATCTTCTTCCTCTTCGCAACAACATGAATTTTTCCACAGCTGGAACAGTGGAAGGTGAATTCCTCAGCAAAGTGAGGAGGAAGTGATGACGCAGGAGGGAGCTATCACTCAGCAAGCTGCCAAACCGGCAGCAGACAACGTGAGTTTCACATGTTTCTGCTACCTCAGCCCAGACGGTGAGAAACATGTTTTCCACCCAGACTTTGAGGGAATCAGGGCATCATTGCAAAAGTTAATGAAGCGATGAGTAAGTGAGGAGACAAAAACACCACTGGTGACTTTTAGAGCTCACGGTGAACCAAAGCAGAAAGTTATTCCTAGTCTGTGTTGATGTAAACCACGTGGTGATCCAAACCATCTCGTTTTTATACCTAACCAAAACGAAATTGATTGATATGCAAAAATTCCAATGCGTTTTCTTTTTCATTCTTGTCATTTGTCCCTCAGGCCCCTATGTTTCTACAGATGGGTAGTTTGGTGTTAATATTCATGCAAATACATTTATCTAACTTTGATTTAAAAAAAAAAAACTCTTTCCTTAATTAGAACATTACTTTCACCAATACCATCTGGCTGAATCACAATCCACCACATGGATATGTTATATTCTGAGGACCCAGCCATTCTTGATCTACTGATCAACGTCACTATCAACATCCGGAAGAACCAAATTTGCTCAGCTTCATTCATTAAAGGCTAAACTCCATTTGTGCAGAGGTGGAGAAAGCGAAGATTCAGCCAGAAACTATCATTAGGCTATATCTTAAATCAATGGCAGCAAACTAGTATTTCCTAACAACAATTTCATGAATTGATGTGTTTATGTAAGTCATTAGTCAAGTTGTATATACGATTTCAGCTTTAGGGATCATTGTTATTGTCCACGTAACCTTATTGCCTGGGTTCCTACTACATCAGCAAAACCAGAGGGCGAAACTACTTTCTTCTGCACAGTAAATATTCGGAAAACTAAACTAAATCACTTCTTAGGGACAGTTCTAAAAATTTAATGGGGAGGCCCACTAGCTGAAACCCGAGCTCTCGTGCAATGGAAGTATGTGTGTCGGGGCCCTTGTGAGGTCTCACTTACAGTACAATGATTGAAGGTTGCGACAGTTACGTAACCATGTGTGTCTCGTGTGATGTCGTGTGAATGTGAGGCCTTGTCCTGGTGAGAAGAGCCATTATGGCCATTATTGTCTGACAGGTAGGTGTTTTGTTGCAGCGTGTCAATCCATAGCCTGTCTCAGCAGCTCGTTTCTGAGTCTCTCTGATCCCAACACATTTTTCCTTTAATCCCTCATGTGCTCACTGTACTCGATCATCCATAAAGGTTCTGAGTTAATGTTCTCACCCAATCTGATTTAAGTTTAACTTTTTTTCCCTTCTCTCTGGTTCCTCCACCCATCCGGCGTTTTACTTCTCACTCCTTCACCTCTGTTGTGTGTCACACATGCACACAGTATTATTTTAACTCAAACCAACTGCCTTTCATTTAGTGTGTATAAACCAGAGGTTCTGCCTCCCTCACCCCGCTTTTTTGCGCGTGACCCTTTGTGGTAAACTGTATCCTATGTTACCTTTGCTTCTCACGGTAACTGTTCCCAGGTATGTTATTCTCCTGCCTGTTGGACATGTGGTGTAGTGTGCCTGGCGGGACGGCGTGCCACTATCCTGGCTGGATGTGTTTGTGCAGGTGCAGGACATTCAGGGCACACCGCCCTTCAGAGTGTTTGAGAGGTGCTTTACAGAGCAGCTTACCCTGCAGTATTAGAAGGGGCCGCCTATATGTGGCATTTAGTGGGACAGCCCAGAAAAGGCATTTCCTCGGGTTACTGGAAACTGAGAAGTTAAGGGTTTGAATGAGAGTCAGACACCTCAAAGTAGGAAAATGTTTGAATGACAGCAGAAAGATGAATGCTAAACCTTAACATATGAGGAAATGACTTGATAAACAAGATCTACATTTCATTCCCACCATATTTTCAGCCCTCTTAATTTTATTTGTCCGGGTCAATCAAACACAACCTGTTATTTAAAAAAAAGATTACTTCTTTGATGGTTACATATCCAATATTTCAAACCTTGAAACAGCAGAAAGCAAGCACAGAGACATCATGATCTCATGCAGTGGTGTTCTACCAGGTGAAAATAGTCCGTTTCTGCTTCTGTGTCGTAATCTGAGCTCACGAGCCTGTCCTCGTGTCCGTCTTGGTGCAGGGTGCTTGCATTCCTCCGAATGTACCTGTGTTACATACTGGCTGTGACAGTTGTGTTGGTTTCACACCAAGGGCATTTCAGAGAAGAAGCTTGCTGTCATCTCAAGTTCAGAGGACCACATCCAGTAGCTCTGAGTCACATTTGTGTCAAGCATCTTGATTGTTTACCTTCTATTTCCAAAACTTTTTTTTCTGCCAGATGTTATCATATATTCCCTTTGTTTGTGTTCTATTGTGCCATTCATGCCAAATAAAGCTAAAAAAACAAACAGAAAGTAAGGCTGAAAAGAGGTAACATTGACCATCCAAAAATTAGCTTTGAGTTTTGGTTTGAATTGGTTTTAGGTTATGATTTTTCAATTGTGACACACTTTCATGGATTTGATATGGCACTTAATCCAGACTGTAATCCATTTCCAAGATTCTCAGTGGAAGTGGATTGATTTGATATCATGTACATATGACTTGTGCTACTCTTTGACTTGTTGTTTTGGGTTCATGGTACCCTTTAATAGGTCAGGTTGATAGATGCAAAGGTTTATACGATTTTTAACTTTGACCAATATTATGAATCCAAATCTTAATTTCAATGTTAAAGTCAAACCATAAAATAAATCTTGAAGACCATAAGGTGTCTATAAATATAAATAAAAGCAAATATTAAGATATCACAAAGTTTTTAGTCTCAAACTAAGGATGTTTATCTGTGGAGTACTTTCCTTATAAGCAGAGACTCAGACTAATCAGGAAACTGTTTTCCAAGCAGGTCCAAGCTGGCTGAGATAATGAAGGCTTCCTGATTACCAGGGTTACAGTTCATATGACACGGACAAGAGTGGTCATGAGAACAAAAAATAACAAGCCAATTGTTTGGCATAGTTTCATTGTCAGGAAGCGTCTGGTCGGCTCACACTGTTCTGCAAGATTTCTAGGATAATGACTGGTTTGATCAGCCAACAGTAAAAATCTGGGTAAAAAGGGAGGAGGATCTAAATTGGGGTGATGGGAGGCCTGTTAGTCCAGTCAGCATAGAGGGTGTTAACAAGGAATTTTGTATTGTGGATAATTGCAGATTACTGGTTAAGTAAGTAGATTGACCGTAATGACTACGTGGGAGAGCAGTTATCAAATCAGACTTTGTTTCTCTCTTTTGATCATGTCAGAAACCTTGCCATTTTCATAAGACAAAAAAGAGAACCAATCAAACGCATGCAAATGGAACACCCTGGCCTGGTGACCACAGAAAATCTAGTTTCATTCCAACAAGCCTCTATATGTAACTCCCCTTTTTCACAGCCCTCACAGGGCCTAATGGATCTACATGGGCTGAAAGTTTATAATATTTTCACTCTCAACTATGTTCCACTTTAAAGCTTGTAAACCTTGGCACCCGTTTAAAATGAGCACATGCTCAAAGAGCCACACTGTTGCTGCACTGATGCAAACACAGATGCACACTTTAAAGCACAGTGAGCATATACACACGCAGTACAGAGCGCTTCTACATCCAAGTGCACTAGTTTGAGATATTTGAAAGAAAACAAACAGGATTCCAGAGCAGTGCGGTGTGGCATGAGGCTGCTGGAGTGAAACACAAAGAGAGGCCTGTTCGCAGCATGCAGGAGCATTCCAGTTAACAGAACAGGCTCTGGGACACTGTTGACCTAAGCTACTTTAGAATGTTTGTGCAATAGCTTTTGACCACTTGATTAAAAATATCGTTTGATGCAGAAGCGGCTGTGTCCTGGAGAGGGGCAGTTCAGACTGGTCTGAGCAGAGCAATGCGTTGCAACATCAAGAACTCTAATAAAGGAAGACACTAAACACTGAGCCACAGTCAGACCAATGAATGAGGATCATCAGCCATGCTAACTCAAACTTGATTTCATTGTGTAATGTCTTATAAACAAGTCTCATTCTAGACTTGAATGGAATTAATGGAATTCACCTGAACTCATGGTAACGTTCTTTAACAATTTTAGCCATTATCATTATGGCGCCTATGATTATAGCAATGTCAACCCAGCTACAAGATTTGTTTTAACAAGTTGTTGGGTCATTGCCATTTATTTGGGAGTTACATTTCTCACCTCGGTCAGGGTTGGGAATACTTTGTTCTCACTTTCTCCTTGTAATGTGTGGGTTCTTCTGCAGGTACTCCAGCTTCCTCCCACTATCCAAAAACATGCATGTTGGGCTGATTGAAGACTTTAAATTGCCCCTAGGGGTGAATGTTTGTGTGGGTGTGGGGGGGTGTTGTTTGTCTATGTGGCCCTGTGATTTATTGCCATCCTGGACAGGGTTAACCCCGCCTCTTTTCCAATGTCAGCCGTGATAGGCTCCTGGCCCTCACAACCCTGCTAGGAATAAACAGTATAGACAATGAATGGAAGGATGGATTTCCTACCTCACTTGATATCTACATACCACTGTCGTTTTCCAACTGCTGTTAATATTTTTGTTGACTAAACCAAACCGTGTATAGTACGAAGAATTTTCTAATTACTCGCAAAGTATGTCTATTCCACTTTAAATCCCCTATTGACAAACTATTTGTATCCCTAAAAGTGCATTTTCAATTTTCATTTACTTCCCATGATTTTGCCAGCATTCTGAACCAAAAGTGGCTAACAAGAGAAACAATATTCAGGCTGCAGTGCGTTATGAAATAATTGTCCTGAAGGGATTCTTGAGAGTAATGCTCAGTCTGCCTTGTACCGCCACTATGAAACCATAAATGAGTAGTCGGGACAGACACTGCCTTTTGTTTAGGGATAAAAGCAATGAATGACATTCCTGAGAGGAACACAGTGGACCAGAGGAAGAATGAGAACATATAATTTAGGTATGATTTAGAAATTTGGGTGCAGACCCTGAGAGGATTAGTGGCTCAAATATGATTTGTGTAGTTATGGATTGCCAGATAGCTCAATAGTCCATAAATACTGAGGTGTTTTTTTAAACCTCATCCTAATCAGAGTCATTGGGTGCGCATCACCAAAAAACAAACAAACTCTAATTCAGGCTCATTTTGGCTTTTTTCTGTGATGGTAGACTGTGATTTGTAAAAATTGCAAGGTTGTAGACATTTAACATATTTTCATTACATTTGGTTAACCAATGGTGTGCACTTAATTCACAAAGTATGCATCTTCAGCCATTGCCGTTGCCTTTACTATTTATCCAGTAAAACTTCCAGTTGGTACAGCACATTATACATAAAACTGCTCATTCATTTATAACCAAAATGTTCCTTTCCTTGAATGCTTGTTTCCGCTACATGTCTGTCATTACAGAAATGATCTTATTCCAATATGTGCTGCCTTAAGTTCAGACAAGCGGGCTGATGACAAGATTGAGACCTAGATTCGCCAAGAAAAATGCAGCACAGGAAGGTGAATGCAAATCGCTCCACTCTCCCCCAGCTAATACCATAGAGATGCCCTTGAGCCGGTTTCTGAACATTGGAATTGCTCTGGTGGAGCTGCCCACCAGACCAACAGAAGACTGTGGTTGGAGTGGGCAGCTGCCAGTTATAAATGTGTGTTGACCTGTGTGTTTGTATGTGGGGAGCTGGGTGTTGATGAAAGAGAGCATGTGTTCTTGGCAAATATTCCTGAGATAAATTAAAGTAAAAAGCAAAACCTGTGACGAGATCAAAAGAAAAAAAGAAAATCTTTCATGTGGTGACAGATTTCTTCCTCTGAAGGTCCGATTGAAATGGCGTTTAACTAGATCACCTCTGTAGTTGTGCCACATTGGTTAAATTCGACCAATACTTGAAATACTGGAAAAAAATAGATGAAAAAAAATCAATATCCTAATCAATAATCAATCAATTCAGGAAGTCAAAGTTTATCTGTTTCCCCACTTTGATAATCTAGTTCTTCATTAAAAAGACTTTTGTTGTTTGTCTGTGTTAAACACTTTTTAACACTGGCTTTGATGAGTACTTCACAATAAATAATAAGATATATTTCCAGTATCATTATAAAGCTTGTAAGCTTAACATGTGGGGTATATGTCTTGAACCAAATGTACTAGTCACAGTTTGTCAAACCACTAACTTCTGCAGAATCTTCTGAAAAAAGACAACGTCCTTTCAGTATCTGAATCAGTCTTTTTTAACGAAGAAATTACATAAAAATGTTTTCATGAAAACTGATGTTTAAGCAGCACGTGCTAACTCTTAATGTAAGACCTGCATGAATATGGATAGGGTTTTAGCTATATAACTGATAGGTGCATTTCACGAGGAAACATCAATGTTAGGGAAATAGTGAAGGGTTAATGATACAATATTTAGTCATTTTATGGAATTTGTTTCTAATCTGTGATTTATAAAAAATGAATGGCAAAAAGTCTTGCACCATTCAATATTTCATGCAGACAGGCAGTCCTCTCCCAGAGTTCCAGCGTTTTTCCTTGTTAATGCTTTAATTTGCCCCACCATATCTCCCCTAAACACAGGGGCGTTTCATTTCAGATAATCTAATCTCTTGATCTCGAAATTCATTTCACGTCATTTTATCTCCTTACATAATATTCTGTATGCTCCCTTAGCACAATCATTTCTTTGTTATCTCATCAGTGGAGTGATCCAAACTCATTCACCAGCTTTTGTCATTCCATTTCAACACAATAATACCCATTCAGCATGCCTTTAAACTTCACCTTGGGGCCTAACTGATCCACTTAAATTACAGATGATAGTTTTAAATACATGTCACTTAGTTACTAATGTTGATCAGATCAGGTCACTAAATTAATTTTCCATTCAATACTTATGGTCTCTGCTGTCTTTGGACTTCCTAACAAGGTTGAATTGGGATCTCATTTGGCTCACAAAGCAGTTGTAATTAAATCAGCTTTGAGTTGCATCTTGGCAGTTGGAGGAAGCTGTCAGACGTGAGAATGGAAGCAAACAGTCTGGAAACATGACGAACATATCGTAACACTGCGAACACACCCAGGGGCCTCCCTCGGTCAAGCTTTCTCCCACGTGAGCACTCTGTCTGCTCTCTTCATCATGCACTCATTCTCTTCCTATTGCTGTTCACATTGCTGCTGTGTTTGTGATGGCAAGCTGTGTTTGCAGACCGTGTTTCACCCTGGCACCAATATTCCACCCATCAACCCCTCTTAACATTTGACCTCGAGAGCCCCACCTGTTTACTCAAACAAACCCCTGCACACATTCTTCACACTTCTTCTACTGAACGCTTTGTTGAGCTCTGACGTCAAACCTTTTTCAGGCCTGCAAATTAAGAGTCATAATTTACACTAGTTCAGGATTTTATTCCTTCTCACATGAAGTTGTCTGGAGATTTGATTGCACTGAGATAAACAGAAATCTTTCTTTGTTTTGAGTGTAAGTTAAAGTCTATGTGAATAGGAAATCTCCTGGTTAGCTGGTAAGCCCTGTACAGCAGGAGTGCCCTGTACTGGGAGAACTGAAAATCTGACTTCTTCACACGTTAGGTTAATAAGTGTGAGGATGGAGAGGCTCCATATATGGACAGATACATTCACATTTTCTGGTTTTTCAAATGATTTGAGTGCACATAGCAATGTGCATAGAAGAACAACAAACTGAAAATGTTGTGGATTTGGTTTGCTTAATGCCAAAAATGACTGCTGAGCATACTAGTCTGGTATGTTTTTCTTGCTTTGTCTCAATTCCCTAATTGTGGTTCAACAGGAACTTCTTACCCAGAGCCAAATTCCTCCAGTCCAACCAACACATAAACCTTCAATTTATAACTCACCATCAGAAAAACCTACCAGTGGACCGGTCCACATTCTACTTTTTCAGGTTGTCCACTGTGGAGTTCAGCCTTACTGCTGCAGAACAATAACATGGACTTCAATTTGGCATGACCTCGCTGCTTCTACTGTATTTATGTGTCGTAATGTGCATCTGTGTTTGTGTGTGTGTGGTCTGACCAGTGCCCACATCCACCCAGCACAACAACATGGCCACCAGGGAGGCACACATCCATCCCCTCCCCTATTCCCACCACTGATGAGGCGGCTGCCCATTATGACGTCTGTAAGTTTGTCTTCCAGCATTTTTCCTGCTGGTTACATTCCTCTGTACAAACGGTCTCCTGCATATATAGTTGGTGATTTCAACTGAGCAAACCAGGATGGTATTTAAGCTGTTCGCAGAAGATGGAAAACAGAGTTTAATGGGAAATTTGATGAAAGCCTTCATTCCAGTTCCTTTGTTGCAAACAAATAAATCAATCCGTTGTTAAGGTTGACTGAGAAACAACTCCGTTTTAAAAGTCAGATTTCTAATGAAGGGGCTAATAATTCATGAGTAACAAATTAGTGTGAGAGATGCGTTGTTGTATGACATAAGGTATTTGTGTCATGCAGAGATATAGAACGGACAAATGTGAACAGAAGTGAAAAGGGAGTAGCAGTTTATTTTATAGAGTATCAGTTAAGGAAAAAGGTATAATATAAGCTTTAAATGGAACAGCGAACTATTGCCCCTTCTTAAAGATGATATACCATCAATAGCTATTAAAGGGTGCACGCTTGTATGATCAACAATCCATTTCAGGTCCAATTCAGAATAAAAGACCATGCATACTCAAATTCCTTGGCTAAGTTTAAAATCTTTTAAATAATAAAAAAAGGTTGACTAGATAAATGGACTTTGGTATTTTTCAATACTTCAGAATATACCAACTAATACTGCTTGGTGTTGACTGACATCACATCACAGTTTTTCTGGGTATTGAAAATATTCAGAATTCAGATCAAGATCCAAGATCTCAACATATTTGGTTACCCACTGCATTCTTAAATATGAGAGGATGTAAGAGTTCAGGGGGAAAAAACCCTCCTTAACAACTTGATGTCAGTCATTCCTTTGTTATTCAGTCCAAGGAGGCATAGAGAGTTTCACACAGGTGCACAGAGGAATTTTGACTTTGAAAATGCAGGCGAACGCAGCCGTTTCTTCTCAGTTTGGAACATCCTGTCACTTACCTGAGAGCTACTTCCTTTTCAGAAAAACATCAATATTTACAAGAATACAGAGAAGCCTCTAACTCCACCATGCCTCGCCTCGGCCCCCAACCTCCCAAACCTGCAAGCAGATTTCTCTGTTCCAGTTCCAGATGTCGTCCCATCAGCACCAGCTGTACCTCATCTTTATTTATGACTTTTCGCACTTAATATTCGTACATCGCCGACAGGACATTTTCACAGCAAATACCACGTTTCTCCTGCTGGACTCCAAAGTAAAGTTTACATTCCTGGGCAGCGGGGAGGAATGCTTCCCTCTTCAGCCCCTGAGGATAACAAGTGAGTAGAGGGCAGGATGCTCAGCGACAGGTAGGTTTAGCACATGATGTCAACAGAGCAGGCTTTATCTAAGCTAGACTTAAGTAACAGGACTTTTGACCATGCATGTATTTATATGATCTACAAACCTGAATGACTTTGGTTGCTTAAATTGTATCAGTGGTGCTGATAGGAAAGTCATTTTGTGGTACGTTTAAACTGATTCATTCCAGAGAGGTTTGATACTGACAGAACTATCAAATCTATTCCGAACTACAGTGGATTATTTTTATATTGATGGTTCAGCAACAACATTTTGAATCCAATTTTGTGACGTGATGGAAAATTTGAAGCCAGAGCAACGACAACCAAATTTCCCAGTGACTAAGTGAACAACAAAAATCAGGATCCTGGCCCATACCACTGAGACCCGATGTCATTGCCAATGGGTTAGTTTGACCATGCAAGACACAAGGACAGACAGAGAGCATCGTCGTAGGCAAAGTCCACAAGAGCAGCAATTCCAGGATGTGTAAGAACAACCCACTCGCCAAGCACTTTTTCGGTGAAAACTTCATACTGAATTTCTTCCACACCACAAAAAACATGTCAGGAAAAATTGAGCTTGGTCAATTTTAACCCAAGGTAAAAAGTTAAACTGAAGGGCACTGCAAATATATCCTTAGTAATGGAAAGAAGGATGGGGCAGAGCATAACTAAAAGAGAGATTAGGGATATGTGAGAAGACGGGGATTCCCCGTTTCCCTCCAGGAAAATTTGTGCTCTGACTACTGAGGTGCTTGAACCTGAATAACATTTTGATTCAGGGATCAGACCCACCCAAAAAAAAACACAAGAGGGAGAGATCAAAGCTCACACTGAAAGTGCTGACACTCTGATGCAGTTTGTAGAAACCTAAATCTTCAGAATTCTTTTCATATATGAATTGATGCGTGCAGGAGTTTACCATGTGAGTGCCAGCATCACAAAGAGGCAATGTTGAAGGAGTACTTTATGGCTGTCAGAGGCAGATATTTTAAAACTATTGTTTTTCTTATTTTTGGCAGAGCAGACTTGTTCCCTGATTCATAATCTCATACATATTGTGCCATCCACCTGGAAACTACTAGATCTTGTGTAAAATAACACTGCAGTGTTACATTTGCCCGAATAAACTACAAGAAATTTTACATCTGAATTTTCTGAGCAACATACATATGTTCTTAGTTCTGCTAAATTTTCATTTGCCTCTCTCCACTTTCCTATTGCCATTATTCATATACAGTATCTTGTGGTGTAAATGCTTGTAAGGAGGAGAAATGAAGGCTGCAGTGTCTCTGGTAAACAGTACAGCACTGTCCTCTAGTGGCAAGACCGTCCTTGCAACTGAACAAGTAAACCGCTCAATTTCTTTGTTGCTATTACAGTTGGTTTAAAATACATATTTATGACATAAATCTGTATTAAAAACTTTGGACATGGAGTTTTTATGTGACAAAATATCCAATACCGTCAAAGTTTTAGAGACTATTGGCAGGCACAACTTCAGTTTAATTTATAAATGTCACTCATCTATATTAAACTTTTCATGTTATCATGAAATATTAACTTTTGTTCATTATAATAATAATAATAATAATAATGATGACCATGACAGGCCCTTGTAATTTCATGTTTAACCATATCCTTAATCTTATTGGAGCAGTGTGGATGAATCACTTTGTTGTAGTTTTACAGTCAGGATGCTTTAAACTTCTAAGTATGTAAGTTGGGTTTTTTTAGGAGTTGAATAGAGATATCAAAATCAACAACTGCAAATAGAGCAATAAGTAGTATTTCGGGGCTGAATGTCTTTAAATAGTGTCATGCTAAGTCAAGACATTGTCTTTTTTCTATATTTCTTGGAGAATAATCTCCTCAAGTATAAAATGTGTAACTTCTTATAAAAAAAAAAAAAAAGAAAGTTCATGTCTATAGAAGAAATTCCTCCAAAGCTCTAATGGAAAGGAAAACTAGCAGCAGCTTGTCATTTCCCCTGTCTTTTGTCTGATGACGCACCCCCACACCTGATGTCAGTGAGCTTAGAGTTTTCCCAGACAAACTAATTCTCCAATTCATTACAACTTTTTTTCAGATTTCAGGGTAACTTTTTAAGCTGTTACATGAGGTCCCATTCTTTAATTATTTGTGCTTTTTTACCTCTAAATAACATGTCAACAAAATCCCATTTACCATCTTCACACCCAGCTTCTGTTTCTGTGCTGTTCAGACTGTTAACTTAATGAATCACCCTAAATAAACACTGATGAAAATATTACTACATCGCAGTTATCCTTCTCTCCGCCCAATGGAAACCACTCTTACTGTAACTTTGCACCCACTTAAAACTTCCCTCATCTTCCACAGCTCTCAAAATCTGGTGAGAGGAAAAAATATACTGCTTAGCTTTTTGCAACAACCTGCAATGTTCAGTGTGTTTACCAGCCTAAAATACTCCCTGTCCTACTGACGCCCAGTTCAACCCACCCTGTGCCAGACACAGAATTCACAACCCTGGGCACCAAATCCTCCTGAACCGTCATTCTGCCAAGGAAACTTTTTCCTTCTGCGTCACAGGAGTCTGTTACTTCCACTTCACAGTCCAACCTCAACACTGTCTGCTCTGACATATACAAGCTAACTTCAGTCTGTTCCCTGACCTTATCCTCTCAAGAATGTCTTCCTCTCAACTATATAATAAGCAGGGAAAAGACATAATGTACCATGTGGATTTTAACTTGTTTTCACTCTTTAGAATCGTCCAAAAGGCTCAACTCACGGCCCTCTTTTGTTCGAATAGCCTTGTGCTTGCCTTAGCCCCATCAAATAACAGATGATACAGTCAGTAAGCTTGTCTTAGACTAGTAGAAAAATGCTGAGTTAATGCTGTTAACAAAAAACAGGAACCAACTCTTGCATAATAAGTAGATGAATTCATGATTTTTCTTGCTCATGAGAATAAATGCTTTACATCTCTAGTTAACATTTTGAGCTATCGTTCCCTTTTGAGCAACAAAGTCCAAATAGATACAGTCCTTGCCTAGAATGTGCTTAAGATACCATAGTGACCTTTTAGATGAACCTGCAAATGTACGAAAGGGAGAAATAATAGTCAGCTACAGCGACCAAGAGGAGAGAGAATATGACATATTTCCCCTAAATCTGCTCTTAAAAGTCTTCATACAACCCAGCTTATTCTGAGCAGACATCAAAGTTTTGAGTCAATGTCACTTTCCAAAAGTAACTCTAAACGCTGCAACTGCTGCGGGCATGTTGAATTACATTAAACTCAAAAATATCAAATGTGGAGTGTATGAGAGGACAGACAGTGTTACACAACAGACTGGATAAAAGTCACAGCCACATCCGGCAAACAATGCTCTCAAACTTTTCTCTTTTCATCATCTCTTTCATGCATGTTTGGGCTTAAATATTGATTAAAAATTCTGATTACTTTTAGGAATGAATGCACTTGGCTATACATGGTAGCAGATTATGGAAATCTCTCTTACAGGCATGACAAAAGGCAGTGAAAATGTTTGGCTTTACTGTAAGTCAGCTGTTTTTGACAGCTGGACAAACTTTTTATTTTTACCTTTTTCTCGTGAAACAGCTCTGCGAGATGCAAGCATCATATGCAATTTTTGTGTATGATTAAAAACAACTCTTTCCACTTTAGATCCAATCATTTATTCAGCAAAAAGTGGGCAGTTTGTTTCCATATTAAAACAGACACGAGATTGGAATTGTTCATAGCTGCGATGTCGTGGTAGTTTTAGTGTTTGCCTTAACCTGCAAAACGTACTGTTGTTTGGAGGGCTTTGGTTGGTTTAGATTCTAGATTGTTCTCACGTTACTTACAGCAATAAGTTTTTTGTCAGAAAAAAAATTACGAAAAATCTCTCCTCTCACAAAAGAAACACACAAAATTTTCACTCAACCCTATTGATCAGATCTTTCCTGAGCACCAAAGACAAACAGCAACCAGTAATGAGGTCCGATCAATAACAGATAGAAAATGTGCTCAGGAATCTTGCACAAGCGACATGAGTGGATTTTCAACAAATGATAAAACAGAATTCCAAGAATGACTTGACCTTTGCCTTTGCTCACAACTGTACATTGTATTTACATTCTTTGTGTGCCGAACAATTAATAGGAAACATTTTCCTTGGCAATTTGGGAGAAATGCAACACCTGCTTAAAGGATTAGACAAGCCTCTCCCTTAACTGGCACCGCGAGGAGTGCAATTTAATATCCTAAGCATAATATTTAAGACAGGTATTTTGAAATATTATCATAAAAGAACTTACTAATGTATGATTGAGGATGAAGTGAAGATGGCAATTAATGATTGATTGAAATATGAGAAATAAAAGTTAAAAAAATGTCATTGGTCTCTTCAGGTGCTGCATTCAGATAAGCTTAATGTGGTTGATTACACTGTTCTATCAACCAGGGCAAGCTTTTGTTTATTTGCTGTTCATTTGCATACCAGGCTGAACAAGACGCGTAACTTTCCAAACTAAAACTGAAAGGGGATCAACGTATAGGCTGCTTCATTTCACCTACACACATCTATCTGTAAAGTGTAATATTTAACATTCGGATCAATAGAGAGACTGGACTTTGATGGGGAGGTTGCTCAATGGTATGAGAGAACCAAGCAAAGTTCCGATCGTATTTACTGCTTAAGGGGAGAGAAATATCTGACAGAAAAAGTTCACCTAAAGCCAATTACGAGGATAAAGCTACCAGCGCTGGATTTGCTTCACAGTACAGGAGTGTGTGAAAAAGGCCTCAATTTTTGACAGCACCCCAGATGATAAGTCCTATTACAACTGCAGCTACGGCCAACACAATCATCAGGATACACATCTTCTTCCGGGAGCTCCGCTGAGGGAAAGCAGAGGGGAAAGTCATTCTAGCCAGTAGATGAAGAAGAGAATTATGAATTGACATTGAAATGTTTTTTTATACCAAGCTAGGTTGTGTTTCTGAGTGACGCACAGTGACTCCAAAAGTCCTTGTTTTATTTTCACCCTCATTTATAAGAGGAAGCCGACTAATCACTTGCTTTTGTGTGACGCTCAATCTTAGGTTGTCGGTTGCTTTTTCTTTTTTAAATCCAATTTGTTTCCCTTTCCTGTCCTCCTTCTCATTTACCTGGTAATCTGCAGCACGTGCCAGCTGCTGCGTGGCATTCTGGACATTGACATCTGCATTCTCCACATTGGCCTCTATGCTGTCTGCAGAACAAGACAGAATCCCATGCAAATCGTTTTTAATCACAGAGCATGTATGATGTGGGTTTTTAATTGTAATTATAACTAACTGTGAAAATATTCCAACAAAAAGAAACGCAATGCTTCATTTTCTTTCGAATTCCTCGGCCGTCTTGGTTTTCCTGACATTAACGGTGCAACAAAAGAGCTCTTCTTCTGACCTGCACTCTTTCAGAGTTTCATATATACCGAAGAGCACAAAGAACAGGCATTTATACACCAGGAGGTTCCAGCGCTAAAGGAAAAACAGACAGGTGACGGACGCTCACCTATCATGTCCCCCTGCTCATGAACCATCATCCCCAAGTCCTTGAAGATGTCATTGATGTCGGTGATGTCAGACTAGATCAAAGATTAAAAAGAGATAGCTCAAGTTAAGCTACACTGTGGGGGTGACTCATGCATGTGGCTTGCAGGTAAATGCCAAAACTCAGAGCCGGTCAGTGGTGCTCATGAGACCAAGGCTATGATTCATACCTCCAGCTGCCTGATGGCCGACTCCCTCTCCTGGATCAGCCTCAGGTCTTCTTCAGTGATGGCCTCAGTTTGAACCTGTACCTGGGAGTAACTGCAGACACAGATGCAAAAAAAATCCACTTAACAGCAGCTTTAATAACAAAGAGGATAATAAATGAAAGGCTGAGTCAGCGGACTTACCTCGGAGGTGCATTTCCAAAGCTGTCATCAGGCTGGCCTCCCTGTTAAAGATATTTCATATTTAGGCACTCGCTTGAGCTCATTTTAGCACAGAGGCCAACATTTTCTGTCACCTATGTGCAGCAATGGTTCAGCAATCCCATTCATTTAAAATACTTGTATTACCTCATCAAGGTTAACTTCATTCACTATAAGGAATTAGGGTTTAGTATCATATTTTTCAAACTTAGTTATGTTGAAAAAGGTGCATCACTAATGTTTGAAACCATTTAAAGGGGAGAGTTACTGACCCTGTTTTTTGGAAAGAATAGATACTTTTCTGTGTGGTGAGATAAGCTGAGAGGGAGTATTGCTGCCAAGCAAGCAGGTTCCCTCAGAGGAATCTGCACCCGAAACGGTCCAATTAAAAGGAGCCGCTAAAGGCTCAGTAACTTGAGAGCTTCTTGTGGATACCGATTTTAACAGGGAGAATGAAAGAGAAGCTAACAACTTTCTTAGACATGATAGGTAGAATTTGCCATGGAGAGATACTGCAGATAAAACTTCCAAAAGACAAAGTTGAAAGAGATGTCTGTATCAGATATTTTAGAAGTTTAAGACAAACTTATGTTGTGCTTCATTAAGACATTGAGAACTGATGCTTTTTTTTTAAGGTTGCCACTTTATTTGTCCTTTACTTTCCCATTTTGTCACAGTGTAAAAGGACATAAAATACCATTGCATGGGTGTCGAACCTTTATCTTTGCGAGGTTTCATAGATGAAGCCAAAACTGATTATGTGGTGTGGAGGTTTGTACTTTTGCCTCATGTCCCGGCTGGCTATTTTCGCTTCCTTAACAATTCTAAACTTACCCCTTAGAGTAAGAGCGAGTCTTGAGCGTACCCAGTTTTAAAGCATGTTTGTCAGGCCAGGGCATTCCATACTGTACATAACATGGCAGCAGGGAAAGATTCCAGCCCCCCTGTGACCCTGAACAGAATGTTTGATGGACTGATCCAACAAGAAGCTGATAACAAAGCTCACTGATATCATTTAGAACTGTTTTTCGGCTAAGTTGTCAGTCGACTGTTGATAAAACAGTGTTTCATTCTTTGCGTTAAGAGGCTTTTCATGCTTGAAACAATTCATAGATTAATATTAAGTGACAACTTTTTTTTAAGAAAAAAACATTAGAAAATAGGTGTCTCCTGACTTTTCCACAGAACTGGAGCAGCAGACAAAAGCAGAAAAACTTGAACATTGCGAATAATTGTTCTATTTCTAATAGAACAGAAATGTAATTGAGAGGCAAAAATAAACTATCCATTACATTCCTTTTAATGGGTAGCTCTCTCGTGGTCTGACCAAACTATCAGAAGACTCATACTGGCAAAAGTGAGTGTTGTTAGCTTTCTCCCAGCTTTAAAATCATTCACATGATTACAATCAGTATCAAAGGTGTGCTGCAGGAGTCGAAGGCTTTTGAATAAATCTCAGGTGGAAAAACAGCTTTAATTAACCCTTCAGAAATGTGTGTTAACAGCAAAGCTGAGTGATGACAAAATGTAGCCGATATTTTCAATCAATGTCGAATGTGTGATCTAAAAAAAGGCCTGACATCTATTGGCTTGCAGTTGCCTACCGACACCCTGGAGCTGGCTCGGACTCTGGCCACAAACTCCCTCTCTTTGTCGGCCGCCTGCCTCTGCGTCTTCTGGAAGCTGTTCAGTGCAGCGGAGAAGTCGTTCAGCAGGCGCTCTTTCTGGAGCTTTCTCTGCCGCTGTAACACGCACACACACAGACAGACATTACTAGAACATCTGTGAGCGTCTGGGACAGATGTGGCATTCAATCTGAGTAAAGCCGCGGCCGAGGAAGAGTGAGGAGCGTGGTACCTGGTCGGGGCCGATAGGAAGTGCACTGAACGCCTTGATCAGTCTGTCGGTGTCCTTAGCCAAGTGGTTACCCTGCTGCTGCTTCTGCTGACTGGTGATTAAACACAAACATTTCATTTTCATCAAAGATGTAACCTAGATATCTCTAAAAAGAAAGCAGACATTTTGACTCCGGGGAACTGTCTGAGCGTTGCACTTTTTGACATTGGGATTAGGAAGATTGGTAAATATCTTGGCCTTTTCCATTTGTTAATAATCTTATTCAATGCAGAGCAGTGACTCAGCTTTGTCTGTAAATGACCTAATAACTATTCCCATAAGCACGGGCAGCCACGGTTGCTTCTATGAGATCATCACTGATGTCTTTCCTCCTTGACATTGTGTTGAAACACACCTGAAGACTCCAAACCAGCAAACTGCCCAAATCGTTTGTTTTTCTTAAGTGATCAAACCAGTTGAAAATCAATTAATTTAGCATATTCAATGAGCAACACATGGTGTTATTCACCGTCTTCTTTTAGCCTTTCATACTCTGCATCTGCACATTTGCTTTTTTACTTTGTTTAAAACTGACAGGTGTGCGATATCATAGATGTTGGTCAACTTTGGGGATGGGGTAATAGTGCTATCTCTTGCACCGTGCCCCCCATTTGTAAAAGCTCTGAATCAAACGAGGCCACACTATTTCAGTTCTAATAGAGAAGACATGCAATTGAAAGTAAGTCCTGGTAACTCACAGCGTCTGCCTCAGCTGGCTGCTGTCCTGCTCTGTTCCCAGCAGAGACACTGCCCTTTGCAACTCGGAGGCTGAGAAAGAAGTGAGAAAGAAGCATGGCTTATTTGAACTGAATCATCCCTCTTCCATGAATCAGATTGTTGCAATGAGTAAAGTTGGTGTGACATGAACAGTGGAGCTGGTGAGGAGGACTTTTCTCATATGAATGTGAGTGCATTACTCAGCAGCGTGATCCTCTGGATGTTGGAGCTGATGTTCTGAACCAAAGCACTGGGCTCCTCTGGAATCCCAGCCTGGTAGGCCATGATGAGAGCTGGGAGGACACACAAAAGCACAATTGCAGTTTATTCAGTCACACTCTGATCCAATTACGACACTTACTGCGGTCAGCTCCCTGCTCTCATGACTGGCATGTGAAAATACCTTTTGGCATCCAAGCTCAAGCCATCTGTTTGGGTGTTTGGTCCATACGTCACCAGTGTGAAGAAAAAAAAACTAACGCAACACAAGAACTTTAGTGGCCGTGTTACCGTTTGCGGCAGCTTTATTATGTATTGTTATGTCTTTAACTATGCACTTCAGGCACAATTTGCCTTCTGTTCACAACATATTACGCATAGCTGTCAAAACATTACAGGCAGGAGGAGATCCTGCACAGCAAAAGCAGCCGCACAGTTCACCTTCATAGCTGACCGCTGCGGGATGGAGAGGGTCACACCTGCTTTTGTGTTACACAAGCAAGCTACAAACTGTGAAGCAAGAGGTTTTAATGCCGTGCCCTACTGGTGTTTCTTTGCTCTAACCCTCTTGATCCTGTGGTAAGACACCATTCACGACCTCATCAAGTCTGTAGTAACCTTCAGTTCCAGCTCAAGCCCAAGCTGACTGGTAAGGTCATGCAAGTGGACTCTCCCATTATGTTTTTTTTGTTTTTGTTTTTTGGGTAAGGAACATGTGACTTTGTTTCAAAATACATATCTACATGATGAAAATGGACTTTTAAAGCTTTCAGATAAGAGTAAACAGTGTTAAATGAAAGAATAGAATAGGCTTGAAAAGTTCAGTTTAGGAAACTGGACGTGAAGTTTTCTAGAAGACGTTTCGCCTCTCATCCAAGAAGCTTTTTCAGTTCAAGAAAGGATAGTGGTAGATAAACACTAATGGGGGAAAAAAAGAAGAACAATGTCAGATGGTATGCAGTGTTTTTTTAAATTCTTAAAAATCAAGAAGAAGAAAAAAATGACTGCGGGGTCGGTGAGGAAGAACACATGACAGCCCACTTCCCAGTTGGTCCAGTTAAAGTTCATTTCTTAATGGAGCGTTTGTTTTCGCTGCCGGTGTGCTGAGGAGGAGCGGGGTTGGGGCAGTCATGCAGAATTCCTGTGACTGAAACTACTGCCTACATGCAAATAAACGTTTGCTGTAAAAACGGGGGGAAAAAACAGATCCTTTCATACAAGTTTCGTGTCGTTTTCTTGTACAAAAGCCGCGTCCGACTACTGTCCGTGGACTGTCACTCGGTCATGTTTTGCCAAGAGAGAAAAACGCGGAAATCAAAGGAGCTGTTTAATGCCAACGTCTGGTGAACGCGTCTAATTGATTATTACCGACTTATGAGCCTTTTACATCCAGAATCTAAGCTTTTCTTCGGTGATTGTTTTAAATGTTTACTCGAGCATAAAGTCTTGAGGCTACAGTCAGAGTCGGAGCACAATCTGAAGATGTTTACCTCCCGTTTTCCCGGAGAATCGGTTCTATTATTTGAGACAACGCATGAAACGGGTACCGTCAAACCTACGCCTGTCTCTCTGTGTGTGAGCCTGTCATTCCAGCAGAAATGATCGGCTCCGATGTGGAAAAGTTTGGACTTTACCTTTCTTTGGGACTTGCAGCGGCGGTGTGTTTCCTGCTTTGCGGCCACTCCCCTGTCACATGACGCCCGCCGCGCTCCGGCAGACTCACAATGTGACCAGACGGGCACCGGGAGGCAGCGAAACGAGCAGAACAACCCAAAGAGGGAGTCTCTAGACTTTGCTCTCTGCGTAGACATGGTTAGAAATTATGTAGCAGCCTTTAAGAGGATATATATATATATATGTGTTGTTGTTTTCTTTTTTTATATATACAGTATATATATTTTTTAAGATAGCTGAAAAGGTGAACTAAAAGCATAAACATTTCTATAGAAATCTTGCTTAAACTTGGTCTTTTATTCCAGTGAAAATATATTCTTCATATGTAAATGTATTGTTATACTTTCTTTCATTAAAAAATAAACAAACGTGTAATGATGTGTCCATTTTTATATTTATATATTTGCTTTGGTTCATTTTTTGCATCCGTGATGTGACACATGTAAGTAAGCTCTACATCATCAGATTCCTCAGATTGTCAGTATTACTCAGTAAGATAAATATATTACCAGTTATAGTTCTGCAATGTAGATAAAAATACAAAACGCTGTTAGAGCTCTGACCTAACTCTTCCCATAACATAAACTATACGGCCCAAAACACAACCTCAGTATTGTCAAATGGGGTTTTGCACTACACTCTCATGAGCAGCACATACTCTGATGGCCATGCTGACAGTCTACAATTCCATAGGACAACGCAGCATGAGGTTATATGTTATTACTTAACATCGGCTGCCATGTGAAAGCAAGTCCAGACACAGAGTGTGATACATCAAAGTTCACACAGTTTAACCAAACAATTCTGTCTCGGACTCCAATGTGGAATACACTTTGAACTTTTTCAGTCCAGTGACATAAATAACATTTCTAGGCTAACTTTTACGAAACAGCCAAGAAAAAAATCAAGGTGCTTTTTGGAAAACTTTAGATTATGTTGACAACACTGTGTGACATTAACACCGACTGTAAGTTTTCAAGTTCAAAATCATGGTTAAAGTTTGAATGATATTTGTACCCCTTTTTCAGCTGGTGTACTCCAAATTCCACAACTGGTTATTTAGAAAAAATGTCCCGAAAATGATAAAATCTTAATATCTTTGAAAAAAACTGGCCACGTGTACTTTGCTCCATGCTCTGTCAGAGTTTTTGGAAACTATTGAGCTCTGTTTACACAGATTCTCTTATCTTTCTGCCAGTGAAGGTCCATCGAACCAGTTGTCACATGGCTTATAAGGGCAATGTGTGCGCTTGCTTGTGGTCAGAGCATGTAAGTGTAAACAGCAAGAGTACATAAGCCCCGCATCTCAGACAACTCTCAGTCCAGAGAACGCGCTCTTGACTCCATCTTTCTCCGTGATCCTGACACCTTAGTCAAGATGCGTCCAGTAGGCTTTGGCCTCATCCTGGCATGTGCAGTGGCTCTCAGTAGCGCTGCTGTTATTTTAGAAAATGGCATGCCAGTACTTTGGGCTCAAACCGCTGGCCAAGTAAGTGAGCTCCCAACTTCAAACGGGATTTTGACTCCTGATCCCTGGCATTTTCTCCACCGTATGAGCTTGTACCGGCTGATGATTGCTGCTACAGACCCCCTCATGGGATCCACGGGAATGAGCTCCACATTAAGTCCCCTGTGGGGTCTGCCACTGCAGCTTGGGTGGATGCTGACTTCTGGTATGATTTTTTTTTCTCCTTCAAAAGTAATACTTTCTTAAAAAGCTTTTACAGTAAATGCCTGTCTCAAACGTTACAAAAAAAGTTCCCTAGCCACTCAGGCACAATCTTCCTTTGCAGACTAAAACATATGGAACTCGAGCCTTTAAGGGTACGCCATGCAAAGCATCCTGTCACCGGCTGATGATTTGTTGTTTCTGCAGGGCGACTTGCTGACCCGACGGGGGCAACAACCTGTGGTCTGCAAACAGGAGATCCCATGTGTATTTCAACTCAGAGCTGGTGGGGCTGTAAGTATGACAGACTAATAACTAATACAAACCAACAGAAACAGCGAAGACAAAGCATCTTTCTGTTTCTCTCAAGGTGTGAACTACTTCACCTCCGCACTTCCCTTCTTGTCTGCCGCACAGCAGGGCTTCTTTGGACCAGATGTTCAGGTACAAGTGATTTTTTGATCAAATTTTACTAAATTGTTTGCGATAATGTTGATAATGATGAAGACCACTGTGATGATGATTTCCATTTATCACCAGGTCCAGCTGCAGGTTCCTGCAGGTGTAGAGGACTACTGTACCACCTATGCTGACTGTTCAACTCGCTACCCCGATGCCATGTCAAAGTGGGATGCCTTTTTCCAGGTAACACAAAGAAAACATTCACACAGTCACCTACATGTCCAGAAAATTAACTGCAAAAGCTCAAAAAGCATGCTACACATTTGTCATTAGGAGCAATTCACCAGATGACCAACTTCACAGTCTGAAACAGGAGTGTCTGTGTGAGCCTGTGAAACTAACTGCTTTAAATATATTTTCTTAAAGGCTCTCAAGGCTTCCACTGAGTCTGTCCTGCCAGAAAATGAGAAGAAAGACGCTCTCCTTGGTGTCTACTGGGCCGCTCAAATGGCTTCAACCTATGCATCTGCAGCTTGCAATGCCAGGTAATCATCTACAGTCCGATGAAGTGAAAAAGTGTCCACTCTCAATTATTTGGGTTTATGCATCAGCTCAGAAGTTAAAGACATAAGCTCCTGACAATCTCAAAATGAAGTACAGAAAACCTTTAGATAAAAACTTTTTTCATAATTTTTATGTAATTTCATGAATATTAAAGTTTTCACATATCATCTTAAACTTGTAAAGTTAAAAATATAGCTCTAATTCTTCAACAGTCCAGGGCTGAAGATTGACAACTCTCAATATGTTTGGAAATTTATTGTAGATTGAAATGAGAGCTTTTCTGATGCTCGAATTATTTGCTTTTCCATTTGGTAAAATGCATTTTTCAGTGACCATGCTAGATGGAATGTACACTGTCACTACACTATACTATTAATGTACACTTCCCTTTACCACCTTCTCCACTTGATTTAGTTGTATAGTTTTTAAAGAAAGCATATGGCTTTACATTTTAAAATTTCTTAAAGTTTTTCCTGACCACAAAATTTTCCATACTGCCTATGTGAAGCTGCTAACTGTATCATGTGTAAAGGTGAATTCTATCATATAACATGTACCCACTTAAGATGTAACTGCCTTAAGCAAATACAGACCTTGGGAGCATGTTTTTCACATTCACATTATTTTTTGTTACTTGCGCTCCCATACAATACCATAGCTGCTCCGCCTACACTGATGGTTTTAATGTCATATGAAAAATGTACCCTGCAACTCCATTAGGGAATAAGCTGATACAATAATAGATGGATTGATGGATGGATGGATGGATGGATGGATGGATGGATGGATGGATGGAT
>JABUIW010000152.1:3831320-3850726 GCA_013363375.1 Menidia beryllina | reverse complement strand
ATGGATGGATGGATGGATGGATGGATGGATGGATGGATGGATGGATGAAAAATGTGTCAATTTTATAAAATTCGACATGCCACAAACACCACAAGGCTGCATTGTGCTTTTCACCTTTAATCAAACACCATATTTCCTTGATAATTTCTTGTTTTCCCTCTAGGCAGAGCCACTATTCTTCAGAAGAGCTGTCCTTCGTCAACAGCTGGTTGAACTCAGCAGAGTATGTAGCTGCAGCTCATTTCCAGGCCAACTTGGAAAAATCTACAATGTTCCTGACCCCTCTGCCAAGTAGAATTCTACGGGTAAATACATTTTCATCTATGTGTTTACTTTCCGATTATATTTTAAGACATTTACAGACAAAATGTTTTTTCCCCACATGGTGCTTTAGGCGGGTGATGTGGCACCTAACATTGCTGATCTGAGTCAGGAGGAGAACCACTCACTGTCAATCTTCTCCTGGATGAACAACATAAATAATCTTCTTGGTAAGAAATAAACACACAAAGTTGAATTTTTTTCCCTTCTTACATTAGAGTTTGTAAGCTTTTAAGTGAGATCATTACCATGTCATCTACTAGGCGGGTCACTGGTGCGTATGTGGAAAAGCGCCATGTGCTCAGTGGCTACAAGAGAGAAAGGAAGAGATTTGTTGGAGCAACTGCTTCTGAATCCCGGCTTCGCCACCAGCACTTTCCTGTCCATCATCACTGAAATGACAACAAGCTGCTGATTCTAACACACAGGAAGAGAAGAAGACATCAACTCCTTCCATACATTCGTACCAGGACAATTAATTTCCTCTTTGATCCATGAGTTGTTTTTTGTTGTTGTCACACTGTTGTTAATATTTCTATCCCAGTAAAGATTCCATAAATCATGACTTCACTGTGATTAAACTATTTTCTTTTAAATTGTGTTGCATTTCTACTGTAAAATCTGAATCAAGACGGCTCACACACCAACCAAGGAGTTCAATGTCCTTGCCTCTACTTTGTTTGGCATAAATAAAATTCAAACTGATACTCATATATCAGCAACAAAAATCCAATATGGCATGTGTATGATTTTCCAGAAATATTCACTATTGTCTATTTTCGTCATCTGTCCACTAATGTCAGGGAAAGTAGAAGGTCCATTTTCGTCACAACAGACCTCCCTCAGCCCAATAGCGCTCTCTTATGGACATGCAGGGTCACGGCAACGGTGTTGTATCACTTTTCCAACAGGGGAAGTGAGTTGTATGACACAAATCAAGGTTAGCCTAAATTGCTAAAGTTAAAGTGCAGTTAAAGTGGCGTTGCCATGCAGACATCTTTACCCCATGGCGCTTTTGTTTAATTTTACTGTATAAATCAGTAGTGAGTTTGAAAGAGAGCATCTGGGCTGATAAAGCTGCCAGTTTACTGAGTCCATATACAGAAAGAAAAGATTCTGGAGAACCTTTATTGAAACACAACATGAAATAAAAATCGTACACATTTTGACTCTGTAGCCATGGCAATGCATGAAAAGACAATTTTTTAAAAAGGAGAAGACAGAGGAACATTGTATCTGCCATAGAAAATGCACAAGGAACTCCTTTGTGTGTTATCACCATAAAGTATCCTTCCCTAAGTCATGATTGTCCATGGACAAGCAAGTACAAAAATCACAGCAACAAAACACAAAGACAAAGGCCGCACACTATGTGTGCTTTAAGGTACTTTTTGTTGCAAATTATTTGCTTCCTTTCAATGACCATTATTTTTAATTTAGTGACAAATTTTGCTCAGCTGCTTAGTATAAGAAATATATAACAGAGGTGGGATTTTAAAAAAAACTTTAAAAAAATTATCTTAATCAAATTAAACAGAACACATACCATACTTATAAACACAGATAAATAAATGTCAAGTGGGCTGAATTTGTTTTGTTCTGACTGCACATATATCATATGAAATGTGGCAGTTTTCAAACAGGACATACCGGTAAGTGCTGCCTCCTGTTGATAACGTTGCAACAGCTGATTTACTGCAGTGGCCCCCAAAAGCGTGGGGTGGACCCTCTTTAGAGGCGCATGACTTGGGGGTGAGATGTGGAAGAAACTATAAATGTACAAAACCCTGTTTTTCCCAGCAGATTAATTTAATTATAGGCGTAATGGAAGGATAAATAAGAGTTGCTAACTGTGGCGGTTGAAGAATGAATGTGCGATAACAGCTTTGCAACTGTAACTAAGAACAGCTGGCCTGTTTAGCTTCAGACTTCTAAACAAAAGGAGTAATGTGCTTTACTAATTTTAGTATTCAGCATACCAAGAGTTTGGAATCCTGTATTTATTAATTTTCCTAACACAAAATTACCCACATTGCAGGGAACAATTCCACCAGTACTTTTGCATCTGTTCAAATGAAAGCTGCCTATTGCCAAATGTCTATAATCAGTAGCATTGCTTCAATCAGAAAGTTCATCTCAATCAAGGTTCACAACTTTAACATCAGCATAGCTACTTATTGGGATCCAGATATGATATGATTAGAGTTTGCAATAACATTTTGCCTGGATCTTAGTTTGATTTTGTACCCATACACCTGGTAATTAGTTCCTAAAGTGAATACAAGGCTTGACAGGAATACCTATAACAACCAAAGGCTGCATCTCAGACAACACTGGGTATCAGTCTTTAAAAGGTTTAAGTCGATTACTGGTAATTAGGGGAAGACTTGACCAGCTTTTTTTTTTTTTTGGAAAGGTTGTTTGAGAGAGCAAAAACTTGTATCTTGATGAACACGAGATCTGGTACAGTGTCCTTTGAGCAAATGACACCGAAGTGGAGATGTTTGATCATAATGTACCGCGTCACGTTTACTGAGAAGCAAGAACAGCATATCAGAGCAAGCACCTCATACCAACTGTCAAACACAGTGGTGGAGGGCTGATGATTTAGACTTGTTTTGCAGCCACAGGACCTGGACATCTTGCAGCCATTAAGTCCACCATGAATGCCTCAGTATTCCAAAGTATTCTCAAGTCAAATATGAGGCGATGTGTCTGACAGCTATAGCTTGGCTGAGACTGGGTCGTGCAACAGAATAATGACCCCAAACACAGGAGAAAAGCTACAACAGAGAGCCTGGACAACGAAAAGAGACGAGGTGCTGCAGTGGTCAAGACGTTAGGGATTTAAAAACGGTGGTGGAAACCTTACAAGAGCTGTGTGTAAAAGAATGCCTGTAGACGTAATGACGTAGGAAATTTGTTCATAAAATTATAAACCCCATGGAGAAAATGATCACCTCCAGTTAAGGTTCTTTAAGCCATCAAATCATTGGGTGATTCACACACTGCTTCTGCATTTTGGCCTAGTTTTACCAGAATGTGAAGAGTAATAACAGACATCTGGGGTTGTATTTTCTAATTCTGTACTCTGATCTGTTAAACAAAAAAAAGGTGTTGAAAAAAACCCAGAAAAGGGTCATGAAGATATATTAGCTGATACAAATGGTGAAGCAGAAAGAGTTTGATTGCCACCAATTTACAGTAACAAAGATTTCTTTGTCAGTAATACTGTGGCATTGTCAGCAATACATAAGGTGTATCATACTATGTTGAGGAAGGTGAAATGGTTCAAGTGTCACTCTGAGCCCGACTGTATCTTAGTAACTGTAAGCACACCAAAAACAAACATATATTATAAATGTTGCCACACTCCAAAAGCACCGATCGTCATGGTTGCATATCCTCCCCATTTCCTCTCGGCAGTGGATATAAATTTACAACTGCTTGACAAAAACCTGTGAAACATGGGATAACTAACACAGAGTCTGTCCAGATATGAAACAGGAATGTCACTGTAAAGTCTAAACACAGGAGAGGAGTGGAGCTGGAGGCAGAAATTTAAACAAACATTTGTCACATCGGAGACCTCAGGCCATACAAGAAGGGATACAGCTTAAGCAAAAGCCTTACAAATATACATCACATCTCACTCAAATAAATTTTAATCAGGATGGAAAACATCCAGCCATTTAGACATGTTTGGCTTGAAACAAACCTGTATTTCACATGCACACATGTAATACACAGTTTGGGCCGTCATCAATCTCGTCTCGGCTTGTTGCCGTCCGCTGGGTGGTGAGGTAGAGACATGACTGAATGGCAGACCTGCTGTTAGCTAACTTGCGGTGGAGTTTGCATGCTGATGGCATTTGCATCTGTTGAGTGCTGCTTGGCCATATGAGAGGTAGAGGATCTCTGTGCCTCACACAGGAAACTGCCCTGAGCCTGGTAATGTACTGGAACGTGAGTGTGTGTATATGAAGGTACCTGTGAGTGTATTTATTCTATCTGAAAGTTGTTTCCAAAACAGTGAACACATATATAAGGACAGTGGGGGAAGGGTTTTTATGCTTCTCCGTAGGCTGAGGCCTTGTCTTTTAACAGGTCCAGACACAAGTGACAGCTCCAGCTTCCTGTGGACAAAGAAAGACAGAGACAGGTTGAAATCCATGTCCTTCACTCTTTACCATTTATAGCATTTTGCCTGCAGCCTATCCCCCGCCATGATACATGCACAATTCATCCACCAATGGGTTTAATAAAACGTGTGTCTCACCTTCAGGAGGCTGGGTCATGGGAGGCTTCAGGCAGTACATGTGATATCCTCTGTCACAGTCATCACAGAACAGTAACTGATCCTACATGAAAAGCAAACAATCAATACCTTAACAAATACAGATAGAAGAATGGGCTGTGTCTGAGCAAATTAAATTACAACAGTTGATCTCCACATATGGATATGGCTGTTACATTGGGTGTCAACGTGTATTTACAGTGTAATAAGTGGTATGTATGCTGGTAAAACACTAACATGTTAAAGGTGGTGCTTTAAAGCCCTGAATCTATCTAGTCACAATGGATGTTGACGGTTCCAGTTTTTGATACATACATCGTTCTCTGAGGTGCCACAAAGGCTGCAAGACTTGCACTCGATGCACTGCCACTGGTACGTCCTCACCGCCTGCATCATGTTATCAGTGAACTGCAGGCATGTGGGGTGACCTGCAGAGGGGTGGTGAGGCAAGAGATGAGAAGGACCTAAAAGTTCAATTTCCAGCTTGGAAAGTTACAGGAGCCTTGCCAGCCCTGGCCTCAAACTCCAACATAGCTGCTTTGTGCAGAAAAGGCAGCAGAAAGAAATATTGACAAGCCCTTTGAGTTTGATCCTCACAGCACCAGCAGCATACATGTTACTGCCTAAATTCTGTCAATGAACGTATTCTTATTCAGTTTGTGCACACAAAATACAGCATGAAGTTTGGCAATGAACTGAGCAAATCTTACAGGTTTTCCTATTCGAAAATATTAGTGGAGTCCACCTGACCTGTGAGGTCCTTCACTGGTCCTTCACCCACACTGCTGTCTTTGAAAAAGAGCTCTCACTTTTAAGAGTTGACCGCGTCTGTCATACAGACAACTATAACTGCAATCCCACCGCTCACAACTTTATCAAGCAGCAGAAATATAAATGCAGTATGTCTGGAGAACAGAACACTAGCCTTCATGAGCAGGAAAACATTGACCACATATTTCATCATCTTCCTATAAATCTGCAGCGGAAACATATTTGATACGACTTGATCAGCCATTGTATTAAAGCCACATGTGTAATATTCAACTAAGAAGGGTCATTACTCTGCTGACTTTTGGATGTAAACTGGCGTCATGTGGATTGCAGTTAGAGGCCGAAAATGTGGTGGATTGCAGTAAAGTTTAAAAGGTTTCCTGCTACTGTAGCTGTATTTTACGGCCTCAAACCATTATGTACATATATATTTCTGCTAGAATCAATGGGGTATTAATGAGCCATTATTAACCCAGAACAAATCTATGTCTGCACAACCAAGGCAGCAAGAAACACCGATCACAATCCCCAAAAAAACACTGACTGATGGATGAAAAAACACTTAAAGCATAAAAATCATATCTACATAGATTTTTTCTTTAGCTAAATCTGTAAATTTGCAAATTAGATCAAACTTTTCTACTCATCGGTTATACTGCTTAAACACCAAAGTCTAAAGCTAATGAATTGCTTATAACCTGTTGTTTATGTCAGATTTACCATGTTTCTGATTCCTGTTTTTTTGTTTCTGACGGCCCTTGCCTCCAACGTTATTTAAACTGCTATTGGGATGTTGCAGTTCCAAGATTAGGGTGCATAATCTGTCACATAAGAAATATTGTGGATGCATCATTTAACCAGGTTTCATTCTTTAAAGTGCGGGAAGTCTTCTGGCATATCATCTGAGATCAAAACCATTGAAAAGCAGGGGGTAGAATGAGGGTTCCCTCTGAGTGTCCACTGAAAAGCGAGGTTCCAATCCCCGCAGAAAGAGAGGAGCAAGGTAGTGGCGATGGCCCTTACCTCTCAGCTCCCTGTCTTCTGGAGTGTCCATGTGCATCCTTTCTCCGGTCACATGTATCTTTAGTCATAGTCTACTAATTCTGCAGTCCATTGCAGTGCATAGTCCAGAGGTTAGCAGTGATATTTAGAGTTTCAGAGTTTTTGAAAAACAGCGGGAGCATAGAACATAGTAATAAATGCTATTTCATCCTTGAGTGCTAAATAAAACTTTATGAAAAGTTTGGTTACATCAACTCTGGCCACAGCAGTCCATCTTTTGGCTATCAGGTGGGTCAGTATGGTGAGAAATGAAAGTTCAAGTTGAAGACCAAATGTTATTGCCACGAAGTCTGAATTCTCTTGATGTCCCATTATCAGCTGTCAGCTACTGCCTCAGAGTCTGAAAACAAAGCATCTTCCAGCTCTGCATCCTCAAAGCCATGAAACGTGGAGGCCTCGCTGTCTGACGCGTTGCCAAACAATTCTTCAAGAGCACTCAGCTTCCTCCCATCCTTCTTCACTCCTCCTCTTCCAGCTACCATGAAAACATCAGCGTCAGAGCAACACAGACAAGGCCACACTTTCTTCCAGCTGTTCTAACAAACTGATTTTCAGGAAAGAACGCTCGGCTATCTTAGTGCAAATGATTTGAGAAATGCTTTCCTGAGATCTCCAGGAGATGTGGTTCAGCGAGAGCGGAAAACAAGAGGGGGGAAAAAAGAAAAAGAATTCAACTAAAAAGAAAAAAAAAAAGTGCAGCTAAAGGCGGCGTAGAAATGCGTGAAATCTGAGCAACCAAAGAGTGAAGGCATGTCATATGAGGGCAGAAATCTTTGATGGATGAGGCTGACATGGAGAAGCAAGCAGAATGGAGCCAAGCAGCAGATTCATTGTACTGACATTAGTTTGAAATCACATTTTCAGAGCTTTGATTTATTGTGGTCTGAGAGGCTCATTGATAACCCACTGAAAAGGCACTGAAGTGATTTGAAAGCTTTTCAATATCTAATGAAATCAACAATGTTAGTTACAGACAAAACTTTATTTGAATGTTTGTGATTTAAACCCCCTCTGTAGGAACTCACTCTAAACTTTACAGGCAACATGTCTCAATTAATGTCCCTACAAAATATACATTTCTGAGAGAAACTCACATGATTTTTAACCTATGTGAAAAAGTTATGTGACTATCTGATGCAGAATAGTTAGCTGTATCACATATGAGGCTTTGGGGGAAACACACCAAAGGACCATGAACTGAAAAAAAAAGGTGCAAGAAGGCAAGAAATACAAATGAAAAAGAGATGCGCATAAAAGGAGGATATGACTGAGATGTGAATTAGAAACTAATCATAACTTTAGCACTGCAACGTTTATGAAAATCTCAACTATTTTTCTCAAAAAACGGAATCTAAACTATTTTTATAAGTCAGT
Source organism: Menidia beryllina (assembly GCA_013363375.1). Classification (NCBI taxonomy): domain Eukaryota; kingdom Metazoa; phylum Chordata; class Actinopteri; order Atheriniformes; family Atherinopsidae; genus Menidia; species Menidia beryllina. The sequence continues at coordinate 3,842,901 of JABUIW010000152.1, read as the reverse complement.
ATGAGCAACACTCTTTAAAAACAAAAAACTGGGACAAAAATGTGATCAAATACAAAATGCTATGATTTGCAAATCAGGTCAGAATTGAAGTACGAGTCGTGTTACAGATAATCTGGGGCAATGTTTACCATGATGCTGCTTCACCTTTTGTTTTTCCAGCAGTTTGTTTGGTAACTGAGAGACTAACTTGTACAGTTAAATAAGGCCTTTCCCATTTTTTTTCAACTTTTCCCATGCTCATACCTCTTTACTTTTTCTCCTTTGAAATGCATTCGGTTGGTGACTGGTCTGCTCAGCATGCAGGCTGGCTCAGCATCACTATGGAGATCTCATGCATGTATAATGTTGTTTGTTCTTTTCTCGCTAAAATAAGAAATCATGAAACTGCCATGTTGAGCGCATACGGTGAGCTAAATCTCCAATGTATCATAATAAAATGCCATTGGTTCCATAAGTATGCAGGGTACCAACAGCATGCAATGATCAAAGTCTAATCTTTTAGTCTTTCAATTTTTTTCCACCTTATTTTTAAACTCAGTAAAAGCAAAAAGAACCCAACCTCTCAGAACTGGTTTTCAGTCGTGTCTCTAACAGGATAGATGGCGATGAAAAAGTTGCATTTTTTAGGTCAATGTATTTATGATTATTACTAAACTTTTCTAAGATTATTTTGATTTGCAAATCACGGTTTTCTGTTTTTATAACACTACCATTGACTATAATGTTACAACCTTTTTGATGAGTAGTTTAAAGGTAGCTGCCATTTACCACCTTGCACTAATCTCTCACTTTTTCTCCAGTGTATGATGGCTTTATTTGGCTAGTTGCAATTTAGACATATATAAATAAACTTGGCGAGACGGTAAAGAAGAATATTCTAACTATGTTTTTATACAAAGCTACTTTCTTGATAAAACACTCAAGCCCTGAATATGATTTTTGTATGAATTCTTGAATTTTTGTGGAAGGAAAAAACAAAGATTTTCCTTATGGCATACATCAGTGACGAGGGGACCAAGAAAACAAAAAGAAAGAAAAGAAAATCAGTTTTCAAGTAGCTGACTTACCAGAACGTCCACAGTCTGAGCAGGACACCAGCTCCTCTGCCTGACCGGTTTTCCTGTTGGAGTCCTGGTCTCCCAGGCAGAAGTCACAGTAGTCATTGGGGATAACAGCACCATCTGACCCTTTCTGAGCTGCTATGGGGAACAAGAGTTTGGGATGAGAATAGCTGGAATTCCAACTGAAAGTTTAATTGAATTTGGAAGTTTCTGAGCAGTCTCTTGAGGAACCGTCCCGGTAATGTTTTCTAAGTTACATAAAAGGTCTCACGCTTGTGGTTGTCTGAAGTCTGAGGGGAAGCTGGGGGCATATCCACTTCCTTCTCCTCTTCACCTTCTTCCTCTGCCAGGTGAGTGTGGGTGTAATGGTAACTCAGCCCAGGGCGATTCTTGTAGCGCTTTCCACAAACTGCAGATTAAAGGCGTCAGGTCCATCAGGAATCGGCAGTAAGACAAATCCTTTATCTAATGAATATCTAAGCCCAAGAAAACAGTTTCATATGTTCAATGAGATGAAAAGCACTAAGCCAATAGGTCAGCAACAGACAGTGAACATAAAATTGTATGTCAACATAAAACTTGACAATTAAAGTTAGCTTTACACTATTACAGTTATTTGTCATTGACTTAAGGCTAGATAATTCTTTTTTTATCTACTTGTAGTTGTACTGAAATAAGCTTTATGAAAAAAGGCTCAGGGATTAGAGACTGGCTGAACATTTGTGGCCAGATGAGGTTTCTCAAATTTTCTGTGTTGCACATAAAGTCAATAGTTCTATTTTTCAAGGTCATTTTTAGTAGCATATCTCTGGCTAACTGAGATGTAGAAGCACGGCATGTTTGTGCAACTTTCAATTGATCAAATTACATCACAAGCTGTTTTTAAATTAAAGTTGTGAATGTTATGCTATGACAGTTTCAGTCCATGAATTAACTTCTTTACATTTGCTTGCATTTTCATTTTACTTTGTTTTCTGATCTCAAGTTCAATTTCCCACACTGTTAATATAACTTTTTACTTTTTTAAAATAAAATGATCAGTTTATTGGATCAGTTCATTGTAATTCAACCAGTAGACATATTCCCTATTCAATTCCATTTCTGTTATTGATCTAACAGTCGCCTTTTAACACTTTAAAACAGTAACTTCATCTTCCTCTCCATATAAAGAGACCTCATGCATCATCAGGCCAACATCCAACTGTTGGATGCTACTAGAATGTTGCTGAATTGCTGCCTCTTCTGATTCTGGGATGTGCAGATTTTTCCAGTTGTCAAGTTCTGTCAACATCTTTTTCAAGACAATTAAAATTTAAAAGTCGACCTGCTCTGTTCAGTGTAGCAATTGAGGCATTAGAGGAAAGGAAAAAGTGGCACCATTAAGCTAACATGTCCCACAAAATCCACGATTGGTCATCTCTATCGATTTACATCGAGTAAAAATCTCCAAATATTAGGAGAGGCAGACTGTTAATTATGACACTGTTGTTTAGCATTATGGAAAACATTAAACACAATACCAATGGCTCCTGTGGTTTCCCTCCTGGAATAATTTATGCACAACCTTTTTCTGCACTTGCAAATGAAAATGTCTTGTTCAGGCTAAGACTGTTGGACAATATTTTCATGCTTAATTAAAATAGTGTTTTGTTTTCCTTTTGATCGAGACTACAATCCTGAGTACTTTATGCATAAGTTTAAATTTGTGCTGGTGTAGCGGTTTAAAACATAGTTGATTTTTAAAAAACATTTTACTTGATTTATTGATGAATTGGGATTTTTCTAAAGGTCACTAGGTCCAGGAGTACATGAGAAGCGCACAAAAGACATCATTGCTGCTTGTGTCCAATCAACTTTACTGAATAGTGGCAGTGGCAGCCCCTCGGCTGTGCCCCTGATTTCACGCTTAGTATTACATTTCTAAAAGTATTTCTTCATATGCATGATGTCATGTAGAAGTCTTAACATGAATGTTGTGCTTGTTAATGTCAATGTTCCTCGTGGCAGCATGTCAGCAGCCACTTCAGACAACGAAGATAAATAGAAAAGAAGAAACAAGGAGTTAACAAATGTGCCTAGCAGAAACACGTCTACAGCAGCTTGTTTGAAGCACAACAGCCACAGAGCATCCTATGAAACATGCATCGCTCTGTTCTGCAGTCGCTGGGCTGGTGTTAAGGCTTCATTTGCAGCGAGCATTTACAGGGGTGCGTGGCTTAGCGTTAGTGTCATGCAGCGCTTGTGCTGAATCCGCAAAGGGAAGACTGGACAGGAGGAAAGCATTTCAAGCATTCAGTCAGCCATTCCCACACCAGATGCCAGTTAGAAAAAAAGGCTGGTCATAACCATAGCTAATGGAGCACCTAGGAGGGAAAGATAGCAACAAGTTCCGATACCTTCTTCAGCCTTTTTTGAGTTATGCTTTTGTTTGTATCTATCTGGAACAGAGAAGACACAAAGGCAAACAATAACAGAAAGACAGAACGAGACATAAAATGAGGATGAGATTCATTTGTTCGAGGTTCAGTCAGCATCTCTGTCCACAACCCCCCATGGCAATCCATTCCTGAGAGATTTTCTCTGAGTACGAGAGCAGCATGCTAGTCAGGTCTGGCTTAACAGCAAACTCCTCATGCTACAGAAAACTGTTCTCGGGACCAAACAAATATGGCAATTGTTCGAAGATGGGAGAAAAGCACAACTCTTAACTGTACTGATTTTCCTCATCTTTAGAAAATGAGAGGGCCCAGACTTTAAGACATAAATGACAGAACACGATGTGGAAAGGGGCAGGCTCTCGTTTTCCTTACTGTCACAGACGTATGGTTTGTCCTGGTCGTCCATATTAACCGTTTCTGACTTTCTGCGGGTAGATCCTCTGCTCTGTAGGGAAACGCAGCACACGTCAAGGTTTGTGATCATGCGTTTTGCAGCATTAATCAAACTAGCAGAAGACGGTCCACATTACCATCATTTTGAATGAATCACTCTGCTTGAGGACAGAAACAAAAATATAACCTCTGTTCTTTTCTCGGACACTCACTTTGCCTCGGTTCCTGTTCTTTCTCTTTGGAGTGTCTACATCAAAGTCTTCATCGTCGTGGAAACTGTCCCCGTTTTCCTCTGCCTCAAGTACTCTCTGCAGAGTACAACCACACATGGGGGTTACATCAAAGCACGACTACACTTGAGGAGTGCAGAAAAAAGAGGACAATGTGGTATGGATACATTTACACTCCTATATGTCAAAGTTTTTAATACATTCTAACTATAGAGCTTAATAAGGCCGACAGTCACAACGTTTATTCAAATTAGTGATCAAGCACAATCCCAAATTCATGACAGTTTGATCATTTACAAAAACAGATGCGAAGAGAAAAGCCCCCCGTATCAATCTGGGTTCTCTATCCATATTTTTTTTTTTTTTGTTTAATACCTGTATTTCAAGCAAGGTTTCTTCATCTTTACTGAGGTTGTTTTTTTTCTCCAGAAGGCTGTCCCCCCTTAGGAGAGCCTCCAAAGCTGTGGCCTCCCCAGTTGGCCCCTCACGTTTGGGGGCCAGCTCTGCTTCTGTGGAGGTGGGGTGAAAGAAAACAACAGACAGAAAGGATTTGGCTTGTGTGTGTGTGTTTACTCATGTCTTTTGTTATTGCCATTCTGAACTTGTTCTTCCTGGCAAAGACCTTCAAAAAGCTTCAAAGCAAATTTGCACTGCTTTGGGCTTTAAATGAAGAACTTCCTTAGATGTTTTATTGACACTGGAGAAGAAATTGTTGGATTAGAGGAACAGAAACAAATAGCATTAGCAATAAGAAAAGAAAAAGTAATTATGAGTGTCAAAAGAAACAAACTAATACCACAGTATGAACAAAAACAATAGGCATCAATGATAAAAATGTTTTAAGTTGCAGCATTTGAACTTTTTACATGAAGGTGAGAATGACAGACGAAACTATTTTCTTCAATCGGCTTGAATCAAGGAAAACTGTGCATGTTCTGCACGCAAGCTCTCTCTTTACATCTACAATAAATTAGAAAAACAATTCAAAGGCAGACAATCAGATTGTACATCAATGAAGCCTGAGATTGGCCAGATCAGACGTCCAAAGTATGCCGCTTCTCTTTACTTTCCACCTATCAGAGTCTGCTTTATCTTTTTCTGCCCTCTACTCATTTCCGCAGAGATGTATTTGCCGTGGCACTAACTCTCTGTCCTCCCCTTTGAACTCTAAAAGCAGGATGAAAAAAGAAAGTGGGGATATGGTAAGAAAGGCAGTGAGTGAGGCTGTAAGACACATATGGAACACAAAGCCGCTGCCCCCCCCCCCCCCCTCCCACCCACCCCCCCCCCCCCCTGTCTTTTTTCATATGTGACTTTGTAAAGGAACTGGCTTGACAGTTTTGTTTTTTTCTATTTGGTCAGCCCCCATCGCCCTCCCTGTCCCAAAACGCCTCTTCTTTAAGTCTGTTCTTCTGTTGCAACTTTCCATTTTAGCACTGCACTGCACCTTTCATTTTTCTCCTAAATTTCCTCTCTTCTTAACTATCGTCTTTGTCTCCCCAACCCTCTCCCAAATGGTCTTTTTCAGTTCAGAGTGGGGCAACCTTCATACCGAAGGCTACACAAGCAACCTTTTAAACATACTCACAGAAATCAAACTGATCTGAGTTCTATACTAACCTTAAATTCTGACTTCACCAGTGTTCATGTTGGTCATCTGCCTCTGAAACAGCCACTTTTGGCTTTGGAGAGTATCAAGCAGACATCTTGGAATGTTTGAAAGAGGCAGCCATTCATGGGATAGTTTGCAGAAAAATGTTGCATCTTGGCATTTTACCATCTTGATCCTGGTACAAAGTCATCATCAGCAAAAGGCTTTGCGAGATGAAGATGAGTGTCCTCAACAAATAACTACGTTTTTTTAGATTATCAGAAATGTTAATCAAAAAAATAATGGAAATGTTTGGATACTGCTCCTTCTAATGTGAACAAAAAGGCCATTTATAAACTGTCTGTTATCCTTTTCTTATGAATTAATAGGCTTTACTCATCAGTGGCTCAAATCACCACATGAGAAAGTGGTTCCTGTGGGGAAAACTTTTCTATGGGCTCGAAGGCAGTAGACATGGACCATCACACAGTGAAGCTCTTTTTTGGAAGAAATGAATACCATGTGCCTCTCGAGTTTTTGCTCTCATTTAGGTCTTACGTGTCACCGTTTTCAAAGATACAAAATGCTGCATATTAAAGAAAGCAAATCAGCTCCAGATCCCTGATGTGAGATGTGACATGGAAACCCGAAAGCTACATATCCAGAAACAAAACAAATCAAAATCTGGTTTCACATTGTTTAAAGTTTCCTTGTGGCAGTTCCTCTATGTTCCCTCACACGCACAGAGACAATTCTCCCTGTTCAGGAAGCATTAAATAAACATAAAGCATTTGGAAACAGCTCAAGAGGAGATACATCACAGTCCTTCACCATGTCACACATATTTGGGCCAGCCTTCCCCCATGGATAACTGCGAAACAAAACTGAAAAGCTTTTCTCTTTTATTTCAGCTGGAAAGGCTTTACAGTTTTATCTGTTAACTGTAGCATATCACTATTTTTTTTCTCCTGTTACATACGCCGACTGGCTGCTCAGATGCAGCTTAGGGGACTTCCATGAGAAGGGTACCTCTGCTTAAAGAGAAATCATTCTTTGCAGAAAGCTCCAGAGTATTATATTGCGTCTGGAAGACAGCAAAGGGGAAACAATGGAGTAGAAAAGCAGAAACAAAGGCTTGCCTTTATTTCTCCCCCTTATCAGGTTCCAGGGGCATTCCATTCCTAAAATCTCTTATAACACACAAACTGAATGCATGCATGGATGCACACTCACATAATAAAGCACACACTGCCACCTCATAAGACTCGCTTACATTGTAATGCCTCATGGACAAATGATTATAGAGGCCCAGTTAGGGTGCTTCTGTGCTATAGCAAGGGAGCAAGAGTCGTATGGGTGTGTGTGTATGTCTATAGCCACAGAACAGTGAGTGCGGGCATTGATTCGAGAGAGAATGAACCTAGAGACCTGGTGAGAGAGAGGCTAACCAGAGCCAGATGGTGCGATAGTGCACATTAATGCAACAAGATATGTGCATCCACAAAGGCACAGAGAGCAAAACGCACAATTTTATTTAGGACACTTGCAAAAGTAGTGGGATGCAACAGTTAAAGCGTGTGTTGCTGGGTTGTGTGTCTGTGTTGTTTGTCTTACCTAGTCGAAGCTCACACAAACGGAGCTGGGGATCCAGGGGAGGGTGAAGTCTCCTCTTTTTTCTCCAGCAACGTGCAGGATATGTATACATCTGTCCTGCTGCCTGGCCTGGACGCAGATACCCAACACGCACATGCATACATATACAAGCACACGGACACATTTGCAAAGAAACACACAGGCACACAGGAAGAATTTTAACAACCACTGGCAAGCTAACCTCTTTAACAAACCTCACATTGAGTTCCCTACACACACACCACGCACACATATAGAGATACACACAGAGGCCTTACTTGTATTCCTAACACTTAATATGCACTTTTCAGCAGTGCTCAGGCTAATGGTCCATGTCTTCAGAGAAATCCTCCTGGTATGGTCAGTATTTTTCCACTCCCATTGAACACTAGTGTTTCAGTTCTAATGCCTTATTTGCATACCAATCAGATTTTAAGTACAAATAAGAGGAATACAAAAATGCATGAACATATTCAATTATTATTCAATATCATAATGAATATTGTGATCACTCTCTTCCCTTCATTATGTTCCACTATCCACCATGGTGATTAAGAAAGGGTTGTTTTTTTGTTTTTGTTTTTGTTTTGTCTGCCATGAGCAGAAAGAAAATCAAGAGATGGAGGGGGAGGGACATATCCAGAATAAATGCATATAATGTAAGTAAGGTCTGCCACAAAGTATAGGGTGTGGCCTGAAGGGCTTTGCATACAAGATGGAGAGCAGGCTATTTGTGTCCAGCTCTAACTAAAGAGCAGATTGTTCCCTCTGGCTGTGCAGACGAACCACATGTGCATAATGCATTCGGACTGCTTGTTGCAGGATAAATCAGTGGGTGGAAACCAGAAGTTGACGCTTCTAGTGAAGGACAATATCAATATTTTACATGTCTTATGCACACATGAGTTCAGTATTCCAGAATTAAGCTTATATACTTTTTGAAAGTGTCTCATGTCTTTGCTATAGATACCAAATCCCAGAAGGCTACTTTAAGTAACTTTGGACTGGAAGCATGGGGAAAGAATTCAAATAACACAGTTCTGTTTATAGGCTTAAAAATAAAAACTTTAGTAGCACTGATAAAGCTCATGAAGTTCCACTGACCTTCTGGTTTTCACACTGGTTTCCTGGAAAGATCATGCTAAAAAAATCCTCCAATGACTGCGTACTTTGCGTCAAAAATGACAATAATGTCAATGAAACTGCAAATATAGTATTGTCATACAAAGTAGAATTAGTTTTTTTAAACCAATGTAGTGCAAGCATGGAGCGAACTCCAACATTAATTGTATATTATTCTATTTAGTCATTGGTCAGTATACCCCAATTGGAATTATTCCTGACCACATACACTATATTGCCAAAAGTATTTGCTCACCCATCCAAATTATCGGAATCAGGTGTTCCAATCACTTCCATGGCCACAGGTGTATAAATTCAAGCACCTAGGCATGCAGACTGTTTTTACAAACATTTGTGAAAGAATGGGTCGCTCTCAGGAGCTCAGTGAATTCCAGCGTGGAACTGTGATAGGATGCCACCTGTGCAACAAATCCAGTCGTGAAATTTCCTCGCTCCTAAATATTCCACAGTCAACTGTCAGCTGTATTATAAGAAAATGGAAGTGTTTGGGAACGACAGCAACTCAGCCACGAAGTGGTAGGCCACGTAAACTGACGGAGCGGGGTCAGCGGATGCTGACGCGCATAGTGCGAAGAGGTCGCCAACTTTCTGCAGAGTCAATCACTACAGACCTCCAAACTTCATGTGGCCTTCAGATTAGCTCAAGAACAGTGCGCAGAGAGCTTCATGGAATGGGTTTCCATGGTCGAGCAGCTGCATCCAAGCCATACATCACCAAGTGCAATGCAAAGCGTCGGATGCGGTGGTGTAAAGCACGCCGCCACTGGACTCTAGAGCAGTGGAGACGCGTTCTCTGGAGTGACGAATCGCGCTTCTCCATCTGGCAATCTGATGGACGGGTCTGGGTTTGGCGGTTGCCAGGAGAACGGTACTTGTCTGACTGCATTGTGCCAAGTGTAAAGTTTGGTGGAGGGGGGATTATGGTGTGGGGTTGTTTTTCAGGAGCTGGGCTTGGCCCCTTAGTTCCAGTGAAAGGAACTCTGAATGCTTCAGCATACCAAGACATTTTGGACAATTCCATGCTCCCAACTTTGTGGGAACAGTTTGGAGCTGGCCCCTTCCTCTTCCAACATGACTGTGCACCAGTGCACAAAGCAAGGTCCATAAAGACATGGATGACAGAGTCTGGTGTGGATGAACTTGACTGGCCTGCACAGAGTCCTGACCTCAACCCGATAGAACACCTTTGGGATGAATTAGAGCGGAGACTGAGAGCCAGGCCTTCTCGTCCAACATCAGTGTGCGACCTCACAAATGCGCTTCTGGAAGAATGGTCAAAAATTCCCATAAACACACTCCTAAACCTTGTGGACAGCCTTCCCAGAAGAGTTGAAGCTGTTCTAGCTGCAAAGGGTGGACCGACGTCATATTGAACCCTATGGATTAGGAACGGGATGTCACTTAAGCTCATATGTGAGTCAAGGCAGGTGAGCAAATACTTTTGGCAATATAGTGTATGTTACACTCAGATCAGATAGACAAAAAAACTATTGACCTGATCACACTCCTCCTTGTAAAATGTATTGATATTATTGTAGTTTGAAGCATTCTGTGCAATCTATAGTAAATAAACACTCTTTTAGAGGTTGCCTTCTTTTCCATTAATTTAGCGGAAATTGAATGTCTCAGGGTCATGTCTGATCTGTTTGTCCGTAACAGCTTGGCACTTGCCTCAACTGATGTAGCGACATTAGGAAATTGCCATCCACAGAAGCAGAGGTCGTAGGCGTAAAAAAAGCAATACCGTTCAAGCTTTACGCCAAATGAACAACAACAAAAAAACGTTGAGTTATTATCCGCTCACACAGTACAAAAGTGTGGGAGGAGATGACGGTGAAGGCTGTGTGGCCAGGAGATGTGAAAGATAATGCTGCGCTGGACCATCCACTTTACTGTAAGTGCAATCAAATAAGTCCCCTCAACACCTTTTACTTTATAAATGAGATGACCTTGAACAAATAGAACAACTGGATCTCGACTGGATAAGTGGATCCAATTCACAAGGAGAACTTAATATGAGATAATGAGTTGCTTTGTGCCCTGCGATGGACTGGAGGACTGTCTAGAGTACTGGGATAGGCTGCAGACCCCCCGCGACCCCATTAGGGAATAAGCGGTTCAGAAAATGGATGGATGGATGGATGATTTGCGTTGTTGCAATGGACAACCACTGGAGGGTTTTTCTGCATCCATAAGATTGGGAAATTACATGTTATTACATGGATGTACTGTCAACCAAAAACTGTGCAAACACTGCCAAGTCTAAACAAAGTAATGTGGAACATCAACATGTGTATTATAGTGACAGAATAGCGTCTACAGGCATGCGGTAGCAGGATTTCTTGCCCCTGCAGTGCTTCTCACCCGGCCGCCGGTGGCACTTTTCCATCCAGATGTAGCAGTTGTTCTGTGCCACGCCGGTTTGTGAGTCCAAGAAGGGCATGCGCACGCTGCGCTCAGCACAGAGACGGGCATTGTAGCTGCGACAGTGTTCAATGGCCTCCTTATAGAACTGATCACCAAGGCTGGACACACGGAGAAAGAAAAACAAGGACTCAGACAGTTAGAAAACACACAAGTCAATAGTCACAGAGGACGACCAGGAAAAAAAGGACTTCAGCATATGCATCAGGTTAACTTATATTTAGTTCAACAAAAATTTCCCATTGACTCAACATCTGCAGCAAATAGAAAAAACATTTTTTTGCGAAAATAAAGTTCACCACAACATTATAGTGTCACTTCTACCATTGATCCAAGCATCCTGCTTTTATTTCTCTCTTTTCGTTGATGAATAATTTCTGCTGAGGTTCTATGGTCAAAATGAAGGACAGTTTTGAATGGTGAGGTCTGGATTTGAAAGCAGCTGAGCTTAGATATAAATGCAAGCTGAGCTAGCAAGTAAAAACCTCAGGAAAATGATGATGAACCATGAGAACAGAAGAAATGCTTCATCCTATCAAAATGATGGATCAGTGAGTATGCCAGATCGAAGTTCACTTAACAGATGGGTTTTCACACACAAACACACACACACACACACACCCACACACACACACACACACACACACACACACACACACACACACACAC
>JABUIW010000152.1:3770228-3831310 GCA_013363375.1 Menidia beryllina | reverse complement strand
ACACACACACACACACACACACACACACACACACACACACACACACATACGCTATTGACCAAAAAGAGAATATAAATCAATTTGTGAGTAATTAATAACGTCTAAAGACTCAGACCAGAGCAGAGCCATTAAACACAGGCAGATCAAACCAAGATTAGCTGATTTTTGCCAAAGACAAAAGTTCCTATGAAACAAAAGACAAACCAAAAAGAGGACTTTGCTATCGGTTTCTGCAATGGAGAAAATTTCCCTTTAAATTCATGTATCCAAAGTAGAGGGGCAGTGACTGCATCTCTGTTTATATACAAGCATGTTTATCTTGCTGACCATCACCTGCCTCTCCCTGATGGCCGAGTGCAATGGGCAGTCTGTGCATGCTCTACACAAATATGTAAAGAATGCCAGGCAGAACAAAGCCCATGACTCTGGGCAAAATGAGCTTCTTACCGATTGTAAGATTATGGACAGGAGGATGGATAAAGGAAGAAAAGAATGAGGGGGCAGAGGAGTGAGCACTGAACGAGGTAATACTTGACAGCTTGAAGCAGAACAGAAGTGCACATAGGTTAAAAGACACAAGCCAAAAAAGGAACAGGAAGAAAAAAATTGGAAAACACCTGACATGTGGAAAACAGATTAAAGGCTCCCATTATAGGGTCCTATTTACATTTTTATCATATCAAGAACACCATAACTTTAACAGCAGACACATCTGGATAAAGATCAGAGGTTATTGTAAAAAATCAACTTCGGAAAGTTTATGTGTGAGGGCTCAAAGGAACAAATGTGCAGAGAAGGCAAAAACAGTTAACCAGAAAAAGGGGAAAATGGCTGTATATACAGTCTTCTCTGGGGGAGTATTGTAATAATATGCCAGAAAAATAAATCATGTCTGCCCCTAAACTGTAAGTCAGCCCAGTTGATGATTTAGCATGATATGAGGAAGCAGCAAAGGTTAATTTTCATGACATCTGGAGTATACCTGTTTCCATGGCACACATTACCATGTGACAACAAAAGTATTTGTATAAATTAGGGAGTATAGGGAATATTTTTTGTGTATTATGTTTAAATTCTTTCAGCATCTTCTCAATTGAAATCTACAACTAAATTGTCTTGTTTTTTGTTGTTTTTTAAACCAAACATTAATACCTGATAATAGCCCCAGTAGATGCTCCCTCCATTGTACTTTGCACTTTTAGATGACTTCCTTCTCGTACATGATATCTCTTTTTGGGATATTTTCTGTGGCTAAGATTATTTCATGTTATCTGGCCCAAAAACCTCTTAGAAACTCTGAAAGAAATAAGCTAAAAATTTAAGTGGCTCTCCCATTCAGTACCTTAGAGTCTGGCTTTAATTTTGTCATAAAAAAATAGAAAAGACAAAAAGAAGGAAAGCAGCTGGCGCTTTTGGTAACATATTAATACAGAACAAGACCAGCAGTTGAAGAGATCCGGTCAAATCCAAAAGTCCAGTAGAGACTTCCTGTCACATATCTCACGTTCCCAGAGGTAAAATGTTATCTCCGCTGTCGCTTTTTGTTGCCTGAGCTGATGTGTGTATGTGGGCCCGCAGGCATTTCTCCTCATCTTTCTATCCCCATTTTCCTCACCACACACTGGCTGTATGTTTCTGTCCCATTTCCGACAACAAAGCGTCTGTACAGCCTCCCCAGGCAGCTTTGCAAACTCTTACATAAGTGAGCTGCTGTGCATTTGTCCGTGTGGTGTTTTCATTACGTGAGAGTAAAGAGGCAGGATGTGTGCATGCCTCCAGGACCATCTGTATGTGTGTGTGTCGCTTGTCCTGAGACGTCCTCCCAAACCTCTCAAACCTGATTGGTAAATTGTAATGTGCCGCTGTTCGTTTCCATTAGTCAAATGTATGGCCGATCACAGCCGTGGACCTTATGTAAGTGGAGCTCTGCACGCACGTCAGGCAGCACATTCTTCTTAGACAACAGTTTCCTGGATACTGATGGAATCTGCAGTTGTGTGTATTTGTCTCTGTGTGTACCAATGTGATTGACTCAATTGCTCCCATACTTGCACAGAGGAGCTTTGTGTGCATGAAGGACAATCTCATCCCTGCCAAGTACAGAGGCTACAATGGGCACCGTGCCATTTTATCAGCTCAGGTCATTTTGCTGACAGGTACAGCTTTTAAGTCTTTTGTTTGTTTTTTTTTGGTCTGTGGCAGACCTCAGAGACCGTCGCCCTCACAGGTTCTCCTGATCATTATCAACGTCAAAGCCAAAAAGACATAATCCAGCAGTTTAGGAGCTGAGTTGATTTAGATTGAAACTCAGGAAAGTAAATAATAAATGTGTTACTTTATAGGATGGTGCTGTGTTATTTGATCAGATCTCTAACTGTCTTTAGGATCATTTCAGTTTTGAGGGAGGAAGGCAAAATGATTTTGTAGATCCGTATTTATAAATTTGACAATTATGGCTTTTTTCATACTATGTCATTGTCTCCTGTGACATTTTCAAGACTAATTAACTGATGCTTAACTGGAATATCTTTTATATACTAACATCTATCATTGATGTCGTAATGGGGTTTTTTCTTACTAGAAAAGTACAAAAATACAATCTAGCTTGAGGGTTTCCAGGTCTGTCCTGTCTGCTTTACACTGAGCACTCAGTGAGTGCAATGTTTTTTTTACTTTAAAACAGAAAACATATCAGCAATCAGCTGAGGTTTACACACCTAAGAGACCACGACTGGCCTTTGAGAGATTGAGTACCAGTCATTGTTCGTTTGATTTTGTTATTTGTTAGTTTTAAGAAAATAGGAATCAAAGTTGTCTGGAGTGGGTCAATAAAAGTAGCTATTCATATACTTTCACCTCACCAGTGTACGCCATAGATCATGTAAACCAATTTGTCTTACTCGGGTTGTGTACTTCAACACAAACGCACAGAAAGTGTGTTCACTGGCTCTGTGACTGTTCTTATCATTGTCAGCTCCGCTTAAAATCATAGCACACAAACCCAGCCCCCCCGCTAATGGGTTTCTCTGCCTGATGCTGCTGTGTCATATATGGTGTAAAAGATGCTGATTTCTATTAATTAAGTGATAGGATTATGACTGTGAAAAGATAACTATACTATATTAGAGTATCACTGAAAAGGAAATAGTAGTCAGTATAAAAGCCAAATTTGTTTAAAACTTAATTTAATTTTTTTTCTGGGATTTCATAATTTCTCATATATTACAATAAAAAGCCCACTAACTTATAATTTAGACTAATGCACGGTATCTGTTGAGAAAGATGATAGAATGCTTTAGAAAATGTACTAACCAGAACCTTGAGAATCCTAATTTTGAGAACTCAGTCATAAAGTGTGTGCTACTTAACTGGGAATTATATCCGATGCAATTACGAGTTACTATATTTGCTTGACTAGCTGTACACTCATTTTAGGAATATCATGCTGGACAAATACTTTTGAAACTTCTGAATTAAGAAAAATACGCTAATGAGTTGATAACTGGCAGCATCACAATTAAAGTGACGTTTCTGTTTACATTGAATTGTTTGCTCTCACGTCACCGACTCAGCAGTGATGGAAAAAAAATCTAACACCTGCCAATATGATCACAACAAAATAAACACAGGGATTTTATTAGGGACCGAAAGAGCTTGACCATAAATTGGGAAAAATTGGTACTAGGATAATTAAGTGCAGTTCAGACTTTAAATATGTTAGAGGGCAGCGTGGATGCTGATAGCCATCATTGTGGGATTTTATAGGTTGAGCATTGGGTTAGAATAAGACCGGGGTTTGTTGGTAGAGGGGCAGGAGAGAGTGGGGGTGGATGGGGTCATATCATGAAGCATGTCCACTTTCAAAACCTGTCACACTCATTTTCTCTTTAACATGTGGATGTGTGAATGCACACTAGCAGGCACACAAAGGGGGTGAAAAAGCGAAAGGTGCTGGGGGGAAAGCAGTGAGGTAGAGGGAGCAGCTGAGGAGAAAAAACTGTTAAAGAGGGGATAACCAGATTCAGATTCAGATGATCTGTGGGGTGGGTGGGGTGTGGGAGTGGGGGCTGAACGGTAGCTCCTTTCGTGACAGTGTGGGATCTGAGAATGAAATGTGGAAAAATAAGATAACCAGGAAAAGACAGTATATAGTACCTGAAGAATAACACACCTCACATAGGAAGAATACCATACATACTCTGTATGCTCAATACCAGTCTCACACATAGGCATGAAGGAGGAAAAAAAAGTGCCACTTCTATGTGCAGAATATAAAAAATATCATAAATCATCACATTAATCATCATATGGCTTTCTGTAAAAAAAAAAGAAGAAAAAAACAGTCCTCAAGCCTAAGCTCAGACAGACAAAGGCCAGGGTCCACCCCCCGTGCGGGTGCAGTACAAATGTATGCATTAGACCTAAATACAGCTAGCCAGACCCCCACCACCCCCCCCACCCTCAAATCGCCTCTATCACTCACTCCTGCTCCAACAAACCTGGGGGAGGGGCGCACGGCTGCACATGTACGCAACAAAAACACATGCACAGTCTCCTAGCACATTAACTCCCCCTCCTGATCCCCTTTACATTTGAGCCCACGTCTTCTCGGCCCTTCTGCACACACAACCAGACCTCTCCCACCTGAGCTCCATCTCACATTGAATATGTAAGACAGCAGTAGCACATGTAATACGCACATCTCTGCATATGAATTACACTGCTTATTTAAATACTTCTCATGTCAGACCCTCATTACGTCCCCCTGATATCTTAATTTCAATCAAAAAGACATCTTTGTGAAAATGCGAGTTGAATCAGCCAGGAAAATATGCATTGTTAAACACATCTGAGCCAAGCAAGACAGATGTAGTTCCTGCCAGGTGCTGATGGTTAGAATTCATCTTTCCAAGAATAAGAGGCAGGATTATTACCGCCTCTTCACAGTGTGTGTGATTTACAGTCCACATCCTGCAGACAGATGAGCTGAGGGGTCTATTGTTTCAAACACTGCAAAGACGACATTACATCAATAGCTTGCCCATATGCCCTCGCACAATCATCTCCCATAGACTTTGCATTATAATATTATCTTTGCAAGTATATGTCTGTTGAGATCAATGGGGTCCTGCCCCAGACTTGTACATGTGCACATTGGTTTCCCTTGTTGCACATATTAAATGGAAGTGTGCAGTCCATGACAGGCAGATGGTACCCTCAGCCCCCTCTATTTCTCTCTTCTGTCCCAGGATCGAAATAATCTGGTGCTCTATATGCCCGAATGCAGATGAACAAAAGCAAACACATACAGTATACACTCAACATCCTAAATCCTATAGAGTACAAAAGCTTTAAGGTTTTTTCAATCAAAGTGCTTACAGAGTTTTTGTTGTTAACAATGGACTGTACAATTTCCAATTTTTCCATGAAAAATAACTCCAGGTTGTAAGTGGTCCCCATATCATTGGCTTAAAAAAACTGCTCTTAATATCTGCTGGAAACTGCATGAAAGCAACATTGGATGTAACTTAAAATAAGGTGTTTCATTCAGGTGAAAGCTTGTATTATATACAACATAATACAAACCACTCGCAAAGTGGCTTGTTGAGCAACCTGTCAAGCTCTGCACATGCCCCCTGAAAAGCTCTTTGCTGCACAAAGAAAAAAAACACTCATGAAGTAATATGAAAATGAAAGTTAGGTTGAGCTTGTGGAAAAATATAGAACTTTTCTTTTCTTCGTTTTATTTCTTTGTTTATTTCTTTTTCTTAAAAGCTCACTTGCTGCATACACATGCGCCCATTGGGGCTTAAATAAACGTACCTTGTATCTACATGCGTGAAGAGTGTAAACTGCCAACCTACAACCTGGTGTCCTGTGTGCTTGCATTATGCAGTCAGAAAAAAAGGGGGAAACTTCGCTCAGCAAGCATCAGTCAGAAGCTTTGTGGCATTACTTGCTTGAAAACGTGCACACAAATTGCGCTGACAGCCGGTCTCCAAAGCAAAACTTCTGCCCACCGCTTCAATTAAACATAGACTGCAGACAACTTTCTATGTGATACTAAGTGCACGAGACAGTATGTGCGCGCGCGGGGTAGTAAGATGTATTATAGTCTCAACATACTGTAAGTGCATGTTTTTTTTTTATTTGTTAGTATTGCACAATCTCACAAGTACTCATCGGCTGCTGAAGACTGCTCCAGTGCGCGCTAAACGCGTTCAATTGATTATACTCATTTAAGAAAAAAATATATAGAAATAAATCACCCTCATTGCCTATGTTCAAACAATGCTATTTATTAAGAGAAAAAAATCAATACACTTACGATTTTAAAGGATTATGAATGACAGTCGCCATCTTCCTGCCGGACTGTAATGCAATAATCCAAATCTCTGTGTAGTTTGGGACCCTTATGGAAAAAAAAACCCACAACAGCCAATGCTGTCCTGTCCACTGTGCTCCCTGCCAATACAACACCAGCACCAAGACGTTAGGCGTGGCCTCAAGGAAATATGTCAACAGACCTCACATTGGGATAATGTGGAAGCTGTATTTCGTGAAAACGACCGATTTGAAACAGCATGACTTCTAGAAGCAATAGGATCACTATGTATACCACGAAATTAATCATGTGATCATTGTTTTTGGATTTGGTATTATGAAGTTCCTAAGATCTCTGTTGATCAATAATGCAACAACCCATTTGTTATTTTTTAATCACTAACGTTGCATAAAGTAGGTTTGAAACTCATTCTGTCAGCCTCATAGTGTGGGCATGTTGCACTGTTTTTATGTTTGTTTTTTCGTGTCAAACATCCCTAAAATCCGTGGAATGGAAATCAGTTCGAACGCAATACATTTCTGTCACTCGGAAGAACGAAATATTAATGCAAAATCGCGTCATTTTTGCCTATAAGTCACAAATCTGCCTCCAAAGTTTTGCTTTTGCTATTAGCGCTTGTTGGCTGTAAGCCGTGTGGTTAACTAAACAAATACAGCAGGTACAAAGACAATACAGGGCTACTTTTGGTGCGAATGAAATAAAAACGACCACATGTAAGTTGAGTCATGATGTAAACGTAAGAAGCCAGGAAAAAAATATTTTAAGTAGCCAGTCAATTTCTGGCACAACAGTGGCAAAAATGGGAATTCTTGGGGCTTTTCCTGATTTTAAACCATCTAATAATGAAAAGTGCCGATTTAACAAATACCACAAATGCAGCAATACATGACTAAGAAAATAACCAATGAACGTCTACAACGACACACTACGTTTAAAGAAATTGGCCAATGAACGCCAGAGAGGCGGAACAATATCGCAGGAAGTTAAGTTGCATTTAAGGACAACTGGGATAACATATGGGTTTACCATAAGATCGTGGATAAAAATACGAAAAACTGTAACTACTAATGTATGCTAAACGTTTACCTCATTTGTCAGTTAGTAAAAGTCTCTCATCTCAGGCTCTTACAAGTACGTGGTCTTGGAAGGAACTTAAACATTCAATGGCAAATATGTCTATTTATTCTGCCATCGATTAAAAGACAAATAAATCCTTGTTCTTTATTGTCGTCCTCGTCTAGGTGAACTTTATATAGACTGTAAATTGTTTGTTTCAGCAAGAGGAAAAAAATTCAGGGCCATCAATGTTTTTATTCTTTCACATTATACTTCCAACTGTGAAATAGTCTTCCACATGTTCAAGGTACATGCGATGCGTTTTTAAAAACCAGTTTGCCAAGTGAGCTTTCTTTATTACAGTCGAGTTCTCTCTAGTGTTTTCGTGAAATATACGCTTATTTATATTCAACTTCATTTGACATATTAAAACATGTTACGTTACTCACGCATAACACCTAGGACAAACTATTGACCGACAAATGTTTAGCTAACATTGCGAGCTAAGCTAACAAGTAAACACGTTGCAGATCGTAGTCTCGGGCAGGAGTAAACGAAGACCAACGTGGTGTGTGGATCTGGAGATTTAAAGAAACGGTATGAAGAAGTGGAACTGGCGAGAGGGTAGACGACAGCACAGGCGACAAGCAGCTGGTCAACGCCATGGCTGGTACAGGGGCAACCGGCAGGCGTCAGGACGCGACGCACAGTGGTAGTCCTAATTCAACTGAACGTGGTCTGATCCCATGATTGGATATTGATTGCCAATTTAATTTTTTTGTTATTGTTGTTGGCAGGTATGGACAAGATGATGAGGGACCATCAAGCAGAGCAACCCAAAGAAGGCAGGAGAGTCGGTCTGACTCTGCTTCTCTATCGCAACCCTCCAACTCTTCATCTCAATCTAACAATACAGCACCAGGTTGGTACCCGAAGGTACCTTCAGTCAGGGAAACTGAGTCCTTAAAATGTGTCTCATAAACAACAGACCCACTTAAATGGCTCCACAACAGAAATAGTGTGGCCCTCAGGGAGCACGTTGACTTTTTCTTTCTCCTGTTTTAGGATTAAGTGAAAAGCGGACTGTAAACCTTGTGTCCATGAATTTTTTAAAAGGAAATAAAAGTGCTTATTTAAGACTTTCTGAAATGTTTTTCAGAGTTGCCTGGTTTCTACTTTGACCCTGAGAAAAACCGCTACTTCCGTCTTCTTCCTGGACACAACAACTGCAACCCACTGACCAGGGAACAGCTGCAGGGGAAAGAGCGAGAGAAACTGAGACACAATATGCTGGCAGAGGACGAGAAGCTTAGAAAAGTGAGTCTATGTTTGTTCTCAGGAGGATACAGCCCTCCTTAACTGCTCCCATACTGCCACACACACAGATTCTGCACTTGCCTTGAATCATGCTCGCACAACTCTGGAGATCTCGGGTGGTTTTCATCCAAGTGTCTTTTTCGTTTAACAGAAGGCACCACGAAAAGGACTGAACACGTCTCTGCTGCTGCAGAAAAGACACGTTGGGCTGTTACCGGAGAACTCTTATTGCAGGTACTAATTGACTGTTCATCACATGTCCCTGCAGCTGTAGAGCAGTACGGCAAAATGAAGACCTATTTCAGTGCTAATCGATTTTGAATATGCTAAATGGGTTTTCTGCGGAAGAATGCTGTTGATTTGGGGTTTAAATTCCTTTTTTTTTTTAAAAAGAGAGATTTATGGACGTAGTCAGTAATATCCATGGGTCATTCTCATATAAGCCGGGTGATTTTTTTCTCTATTATACAGGCAAACTTTGTATAGTGAGAGAGGGAGAAAAAAAAATTAACCATACAGACACACAAGGTGTAATATTTGATAGAATGGGTGAAAATCTTTAGACGGGGCTAATCAGTGTTTATATGGTTATGATTTGATTATCAGGCTCATCCATGAAGTCAAGGTCAGTGGGATGAGACGCCACAAACTGGAGATCCAAAGCACAGACAACAGCAGCCCGAACACCGACAACTTCAGACTCATAGTGGTGAGACGACACACTCGCACACATAAACGGCTAATGCGTGGCTTCAGCCCGTGCGTGACCCGCTGCCGTCCTGGGCTTCCTCAGGGGGACTCGGTGTGCGAGCGCGTGTTCACGGTCAACGACGTCTCTCACGGCGGCTGCAAATACGGCATCATGAACTTCAGCAGCAGCAGCCAGGGCTCCCTGTCTGTGGAAATGTGCGACAACCTCTACTTCACCAACCGCAAGGTGGGAGCACTTCAGCACAGCCGAGACGCTGAATCCGGAATCCTTCCAAAGGCCTGTCTCTGCGCACACATGAACACTTTTGAAAAAAATGTTAACGCAGTGTCTGCTGTGGCCGACTGTTTCAGGTGAATTCCATCTGCTGGGCGTCAGTCAACTACCCCGATTCTCACGTTTTGTATCCTTCCTTCAGTTCGTCTCATCACATGATTATATTATTTGCATCAACATGGAAAGTCCATTTTGTAGTAAAGACTTATAAATTACATTAAAATGCTACCAACTTTGTCCTTGACTCAACGACTAACAGGCTTTGTCTGGTGGGCGCAGCGGACACCCCCGGCTGCGTCAGTTTGCTCCCCGCCTCTCTCTTCAGCAACTCTAATCCAGGTTAATTTGGCTCCATTTGTTCTATCTAATTTAGATTTGTAATGGCAGTGATGAAGCCACAGCCTATTATGATGAAACATGGAGTATTTTTCTTTTATTTTTCTTTAGTTTTTGTTTTTCTTGTTGGAAAAAAAATGACGTTATTTTAAGAGTATGGCTTCTACAGACGCGCAGGGATGCCCTCTTACTTCTCCATCTGTGTTCTCAGACCAGCCTGGGATGCTGTGCAGCTTTAAGATATCCACAGCCTGGTCCTGTGCCTGGTGCCTCAATCCGCAGTTTGACAAGACATTCAGCACCGGTCAGTCCCAAAGTCCAAACATTTGGAGGCTTTGCAGACGATGGACGATGGTGACGTGCATTATTGATGAGACGTGCACATGTCATGCATCTGCGTGTGTTTCCAGGTCTGTCTCGTAGGGTCATTGTGAAAGATGCAGAGACGGGACGGACGCAGACATACAGCGTCGGCAGCGATGTCTTGGCTCAGCAGTTTGCCCTCAGGGTGCGGCCCCTTTTTTTTTTTTTTTTTTGAGTTATGGAAGGATGTTGTTTTTTCTTTCTTTGTTTCTTTCTTGTTTTATTTTACTGAATTTAAATACGTTTACATATAGAACATGTATGGCCAAGAACAACTCCAAGGAAAAACAATTCCTCCACTTCATCTGCAGGTGCCAGTTCTGTTTAACGGATGCAGATCGGGGGAGATTTTCAGCATCGACCTGCGACAGCGGGGCCGCAGGGATCACAGCTGGAAGGCCAAGCGCTTCCATCAGGAATCAGCCATCACATCTGTGAGAGTCTTACAGGATGAGAACTACCTGCTGGCAGCCGACATGCTGGGCCAGGTCAGACTGTCAAATTCAACCTTGTTCAGCATGTACTCCAAAAAGGAATAGGGGAATCATTTGGAACACAACTGCTCTGTGAATATGTGTACAGATCAAGCTGTGGGACGTACGTGTGACAAAGCCAGTGCAGGAGTACAAAGGGCATCACAATGAGCACGCATACCTTCCCATCCACGTCAATGAGAGCGAGGGGCTACTGCTGGCAGGTAAGGAAGAATAAAGAGATTTTACTAGGGAAAGCCAAAACGCGCCATGAGTTATTGTTCTTTTTAATGCGGCTTAAAGCAGTTCCAGAACAGCACTTTTTACTGTGCGAAGGTAAGAAATTAATTAAAGCCATCAAAAATGATTCCAGGGAAATGTATAGTTAATCCTCTATAAAGTGGACAGTTAATAGGTCATTCACAAAAATATACCATCTATAGCCACATTTTTACTATGTAACCAACTGGTTTGTTTACTTCCTACAGTGGGTCAGGACTGCTACACAAGGCTGTGGAGCCTAAAGGATGGTCACCTCCTTCGGACCATCCCCTCACCTCATCCGGCTGCAAACGACATGATCCCCAGCGTCGTCTTCTCCTCCAATTTAGGTGGCAGCAGAGGCCTCCCAGGGCTGCTCATGGCCGTCAAACACGACCTGTACTACTTTCCATACAACACCGACTACCAGGAGGGAGGACAGCATCAAAGAACAGAGTGAAAGTGCTTCCTCAGATAGATGAGTGGTTTGTTTTGGCCATCTGAATCAGGGGAATTTAGGTCCAAGACTGCGGTTCTGCTAACTCACCAGCCAATATGCAGTCTATCAACAATTAGTTTTCAAAACTTATTTTGGGTGCAGCCCAATAGTGAAATAAATGGTCTCCTAAACTACAAAGGCAATAGTGGAGAATTCATGGTGGCTGACAGGTCAGCTCAACAGTGCTCCACTGTAACTGGCCATGCAGTTTCTGCAGTTAAACGACTTTTTAGGATGAGCAAAGCCGTTTCCAGGGCTTAAGGTGTCCCTATTTTGCCTTTTTTCTGCACAGACACACTTGTGTTGTGTGTTGTCAATTAGCAAAGGATGCGCTTTTTCAGCATCCCAAATCAATTATTTAATGTCATTTACTTTGTTTCTACGCTTTGGCTGAGGTCAGGCAGATGTGATGTGTTCTGTTGAATCTGTTATAGCATGCTTCAGCGCACCAAATGTAACTCTGGAAAAGCTGGGCGGAAAAGCTAAAAACTGCTGGTATGTCCTGTCGTCCTCATCTGACTGTGTGTGGTCTGCATCGCTTATAATTTGCACAAGAAGCAGACGCAGGTGAAAACAGCTGCCTGAAAGATGTCCACCAACCTGGTGCTGTCACCCCAGATACTCATTAATCTCAGGTGTAAAAAGAGTTGTGGATGCCAGGTAATCTTGCTTTCAGTCTGTACAGAAGTGAACAACATAAATACATTGTCGATTTAAAGGTTCTTTCGAGGAATTTTACAAAACTGCTTGTTCGATCGTTAAACTTTCCCGAGCTCTCCTTCCTCGTTTGGCTGAGAGCTGACATGTTCTCACTATTGTTGAATCTCAGAGGAATGTAATTTGTGACTGATCTCTTTGTGGCATGATTAAATAAAAGTGCTAATTTCTTCTAGAAGTGCACTTACTCAGCAGGTGGCTGTTGATGACTCCATGGGCCTGTAGAAAGAAATGACCTGTTCGAGTTTTAACTCGTGTTTTCCAAATGCAACATCGTGGTATGATTAAAAAATATCTTCCACAAAAAGAATGGACTGTGGTTTCACTGACACAATACACACACTGAGTTTCTGCAGTTTAATACTGTATGAGGATACATGAACAGAAGTTACTGACTGGTTCTGTGTGATATCTATATGAAGTGATAGTCCTTTCTGAGACAGAAGCAATGATAATCCTCTGAGGTTATAAGTCAGTTCAGCCCAGATGTTTACTGAAACACCTGCCAGCACCATGTGCCTGATTCCATCTGACGTCTACATGCGGACGTGGCTGGTTAGGTGCTGCAGCTCATCAAAAGCTCCACACTAACTAGCCGCATGTGGCCTCAAGTTAACAATCACTCCTCTGATCATCTCCTTTATTTATTTTATTTGAGGGGCCAGCCTCAAAAGACAGAAGTCTTTACTGTACCATATTCCTACTGTGAGCCAGCCACTCGATAAAAGCAGTCCCTGTTGAATGTAATTGTGCTGCAGTCAGACTAGTCTTGCAAAAAGAAAAGCAGTTTTGACATTTAAAAACACCTCAAATTGTCCCTATTACAGTAAACTATTCCCAACGTGTCCGCCAAGCATTCCTTGTAAATTGTGAGCAGTTAAGCTGGACAGCTGTTTTATCATCGGTCCATTCAAGGGATAATGTCTCGCTAGTTTTTAAGTAATGATATGATTTGGAATGCATCTCAATGCTACAGTACACCCCTGGCTTTTGAGTGTTCTACTACAATCCTCGTGAAATATAAGCTTGGCAGGAGAGGTAATGCCTTATGGCCATGGAAGGGTTGGGGTAACACCTCAGAAGTTTTCTAATAGATAGGTATCAAATTTGAGCATTTCTAGGGTTTTTCTGACCTAAAAGGCCATACCAAACCCTTAGATTAACAGATCCTTCAGATACCCATCTTTTAGATCATGGTTACAGTCAGGATAATACCACACAGTTCTCTCTCTTTGTTTTAACAAAGTGTAGAGGTGCTACAAGTGTTAGTGTCTCAAACAAGTAGGGATCGTCAAACAGGGGGCACTGGGTTTTTGTGCACAAAAAAACAAAATTTAAAGTCTATTAAAGGAAAGCCATGGGGAATCAGCTATCATTGTCTCTTTAAAATGAAAGCCCCACTCAGTCTGGTATGGTTCACAGTGTAAATCATTGGTGTATCAAAATCAGTGGAAATTAACGGACTGAAGAGATCTGAAGCCGGCAATAAAAAGAAATGAACCTCAGTCCAACTTCCCATAGTCTAAAGGCAGCTAAAAACAAACAAAAAAAACAAAAAAAAAACTCCACGCACACATTTACAGTTTTTTTTTTCTCCCTTCCAGTTTTTGATATGGCTTGTCTCATTGACCTTTTCACCTTCTGACCCTCGCTCCCCGTCCCACTAAAGGTCCCCGGGTTTCTGGCAGCAGCCATTGCAAACCCGCACCGGGTGGTCCCACCCACGGGAGGGCACGGGGCGGCGTTCCTGAGAGCAGTCGTCACACACGCCCTGGCCACAGGCGCGGCAGTGGTGGATGGACAGGCGCGCCGTGAACTCCCTTTGGCACTCGCAGCAGGAGTGGATGTCCTGATCCGGGACCCAGTAGGCTGGGCGCGCTGCATCCTTCACCAGGCCTGTGGACACACAGAGAAAAAACAAAGCCACCGGTTACCGCATCTCTTTGCTGCATCAGTTAGTTTCAACATCATTCCATTAACCCCCTTTTTTTTCTCACCGAGAGGGATGTCGATGGCGCCGACCACAGCACCCAGAGTGTTCTGAACAGCCTCTCCGACCTTCCTGGCAATCAGAGTGCCTCCCTCTTCCTCCAAGGCAGCATCAAGTAACTCTAGCAAAGGCAAATATCCAGTCACATTCAAGAATGCCATCCAGAAACCGTTCGGATCAAACCGTGATGCGTCTGTATACCGGTTGGGATGCCCCTGTTGTGGAAGCACGCGTCACAGACTCTGACAGGGGCGAGGCCCCAGCCTCTCTCTGGGACCGGCCGGGTTTTGGAGGAGCAGGCATCACAGAAACCCTCTCCGCAGGCACGACAGTGGTGCTTAGTGTCATTGGCCTGGAACTCCTCACCGCATTTATGACAATTCTACAACAAAAGATGAAAAAAAAGAGCCACACATTATAATTCGGAAAGAGAACCAGCACTTGTTTTCTCTATTTGTGTTGAGTTATTTTAGACTTAGGCTTTGTACCAGGATAAGAGAGTTGGGCTTCCAATAGGTCGGCGCGATCTGGTCGGTGAGCCAGGAGGTGACCGCTTTGGCAGGTTTAACGCTGAGCTCGGACACGGACTGGGAAATGTACTTGACCCCGTCCAACAACCTCTGTGCGGCATTGTTGTTGTCTTTCAGAAAACCATCCGACTGAAAAGAAAGCACGACACAGCACGGGATTACAGAAGAAAAGTTAAATCATGTTGCTGCAGTGTGACATTCGTTTGGAGCTCAACACGCTGTAAGAAACATGGTGACGTCATGCTTTCTTAAAGGCAGTGAAACCGACTAAGCAAACTCCATTGGCATTTTCGTAGCTTTGATTAAAGGTGTTGGGTGAAAGAGTCTCCTAAATGCCCTCAAAGAGCCATGCAGCTCTAAGTGGATTTGACTCAGAAGCCTCTGAAGTCTTGGCTTCAGTTGACTCTAATTGGTTTAAGCAGAATCTCATTTATTTGGTTCCAATGTGGCCTTACCCCAGGCCAGATGTGTTGGATCTCTGTTCTGACCACCGTTTCCACAGGGTCCTGGTTTCCATACCAGTACTGCCTGCTTCTGTAGATCACAGCACAGTTGGGGCACTCAATTACGTATCTGGGGAAAGACAAAAAAACAAAACAAAAAAATATATCACATTCAGCCACAGGACAACGGATGTGGAGCTATACAGCAGCTTCCTTCTTTCATACAGTAATGCAAAAGCTATAAGTGATTGGAGACCAGATGACCAAATGTTGGCCACTGATTACTTGTGTCTTCTGAAACCTTCTGTGCACTCACCCTGACCAAGCATAGATAGCCAAGCCAAACCACGGTGAGTCAGAGGAGGCCGTCGTTTTGGGAACCACTATTACTTCCTTTCCTCCCTCGTAGCAGGCCTGAGAAGTTCAGCACAAACGCTCAGAGCCGTGACAAACAGGCATGCTGGACATGCGTCGGTGCGCTTGTACTCACCTTGCAGGTGTAGATTCGGTTGTCATACTGTGCAGAGTAGCGGCAACGATGCTTGGCCTCATGCTCGAGTCCTTCCTTTAGATGATTCATGCTTCTCTTACAGCCTGAGCTGGAGGGGAAACAGAAACATAAGCATCTCTGCAACAAAACATGTCCACGAATGACTCAGGAAAAAAAATACCCCTCATCCTTCACAATACACAGATATACCTCAAGAATACAAAGGATAGAATTGGCTGTAAAATATAAATGATGGCTTGGGCGTGGCTGCCAGACACGTACCCACAGCTGAGACAGAGGCTGGAGCAAGTGAAGTACTCGTCCGGAAAGAAGGAGTTACAGATCATTTGTTCTTCTGAAATATCTCCACTGAAGCGCTCACTCAGGGCCTGAAACCGGGCGGAGATATGAAGATATGAGAGGTTCTCTGATGTTAAGCAGCAGCACTGTCTGAAGTGAGCATAACTACCAGCAGGGCTTTGTAGACGACGCTGGCAGAGCGTGGCGATCGGGTGGTGTTGTTATCCAGCTGGTGCTCCAGGCTGCGCAGCAAACCGCTGAAGTCCGTGGGAGGGTTGTAGGTCCGAGTCCCACGGTACTGGACAGAGCTGAAGGCCTCCGGAAAGAGGCCCAGTTTTCTGAAACGCTCCTGGAGCAAACGGTCGGCCGATTCAGATGGTTTGTCTAAATATGAGCATGAAGTCAAAAAGAGAAATATAAGGAATGGGACAGAACCCCCCCGTAATTTGTTTAGCAAAAGCATGAGCTGCTTTGATACCTGATCCCAGGAGCTTGGTGTGGACAGTCTCATGGAAGATGATCACGGCGGGCCCGAGAGTGGATAATGGAACATCCAGACCACAGCGAGTGGTGGTTGCCTTCAGCTCCTTTGTGAAGTGTTTTAAGTATGCGTCTGAAGCATCACCGAGGAACTTGAAGAGATCGTCGTGGAGACGGTCAGCATGTGTGCGGTAGATGACCACATCAGAGATGGCCAGGACCTTCAGGAGAAGCCGTGTTCGTTGACCCTGATTCGCTCCTGATGGGTGAAAAAAAAGGTGGCCATTAATGTCTGTCAAGCCTATATATCACAAACTCAGAAAATCCATAATAAGCTCCTTACCAGCACCAAGTAAACCCTCTGTGTCGATCACCACGACCCTATGCAGAGGGTCCATAGCTGCCCAAACACCCACAGTGCAGGACTCTTGGGTAGGGGAGGTTTTGAACACTTCCCTTCCAAGAAAGAAGGTATGGTTCAGCGTGTGGGATTTGCCCTCCCCGGTGTTGCCAAAGATGGAGACCACTTTGAGAAGCTCATCTGGTTGGCAGTCCAGTCGGCTAACAAAATCATCCTCGTCCTTTACCTGGGAATGTACCCAAAGATATCTCATGCATCATAAAATGATCAAAAGTTTTTAATGACTTTAACTGAATTCTCGGGCACGTACCTGCATCTCTTCCTTCTCATCAACCAACAGGAAGCTGCACACTTTCTCCAGCTTGGACTTGAGGACCTCCATCTCCGTCTCCCCAGAAATAACACTGCTCTCCTGAAGAGTTTTGGCAGGGGGGTATGGTGTCAAAGGGTGCTTTCTTTTGTTGACTCCACCATGAGTGCGTCTCTGGCAATCCAAACAGAGGTTGATCTTACAGCCCTGGCAGCGCACCACCGCCCTGAGTCTGACAACGCAGCTGTTGTCACCTTTACAGGAGTCACAGAAGGGAACGTGGCCCGGTGTGATCCGAACCCTGTCGTGATTCCTCATGCGCTCCTGACGATGGAGCTCCAGCTCACAGCGGGCACACTGCAAGCTTCCGCATTCATCACATTCAAACGCGGCCTCATCTGACCCACCGCAGGCGTAACTTTCCTGACAAACCAGGAATGTGTTCAGTCCTTTATCCACTGCTGGACTTTGACCACTCATGTTAAACCTGTGTGTTCAGGCTGATACCCCTAGATCTGACAACAAATGAGGGCTGTAACTTCAGGTAGACCTGCGACAGGGGTTCCAAAACTACTGGAAAGGAGGACATATGTTTAGGTAAACCTCTTTGGACAAGTGGCATGTAACCTTATTGTTCAAGTCCCCACAACAACAAAAAAATCATACACTCATAATCAATCCTATCAGAAATGACCAACTTATCATAACTTCATTACTAGCCAAAAGTAAATTAATTCCAAATTAAAATTTCAAAAACTCTTACTCGGGTTATTATTCACTTTTTTGTTTTGCCATGTCAGCTTGCCTGCTAGTATTAGCAGCCCCGCATCTTTTGTCTTGTTGTAGAGACGTTTCAACTCAACAAACGATGCCAAGTTTCCAGATATAGTCCTGTATGCTCGTCATAGTAAACCGTGAAACTCAACCATACACAGTCATTAGCTAACACGAGTAACCGCACAAAAATAAACACTTCTGAGGAAACAAACAACCTTCATTTCGGTCCGCTGACCTAGCACTTGCTAGCAGTCCGACGAACGCTTCGTCAACTAAAACGCTGCCTCGACACAGTCTAAAACTGTCCGCGTCCTCTGTCCTGCACCATACCGCCGACTGCCACATATAGCCAATGTCGGTGAGAAAGTTAACCAGCCGAGCTACGTTGATCAGCACCTTCTCGTAGATGTTGTTGCTTTTGCATCAGCTGATCGACTTGTTTTCATCCAGAGGTCAAAAGTCGTAAGAAATACATTGCATTTTGGGAAATGAAGGATTCAATGTGTGCACAGAGAGCCGGTGTCGTGGTTCGTCTCTAACGACGAGAAGTGCTTGTTTTGGTTAATGTGCATGTAATAACAATTAATTCGCACTTAAAATCCAAAATTGACCACAATAAAGCTTCTTGCCCACTTTAAAAAGCGAAAAGAAGGCGTCCTGCCAAACTGGAACAGTCGGCACGTTTTCATAAGCTGTAATTGGTGGATAGGTCGTCACCTAACAGGACAACAGCCAATCACAGGCGGACATTTATCTAGCTTATCCAATTCAAGAAAGTATCACCGGTTGCCCACAATGCTTTGCTCCATCGAGCTGCTGCGGGGTATGTTTGTATTGTACACGGGCGCTTGCCGTAACGGAATTGTTAGCCAAAAACAGACTGAAATTGATACGGGTTTAATCAGTATTAAAATGTGAGCCAATGCAGTAAATGAATTAATCTGATTTCCTGAATGTTCCAGTTTACTTAACATATATCTTCCTGTGACTACTTTCACAAACGCCGGTTGTTGGCGTTTTTAGGTTCTTGTGTTTACTAGCAGCATTCGTTGACGCTCCAGTCCTCTCCTTTACGCCCCGGCGTAGAAAACAGTGCATCAAAAGTGAACATTGATTTTACACTAGGGCTGTCCTTCATAGCTTTTCGATTTTCTGTAGTATTTTTATTTGAGGTTTTGCTATTTCGGAATAGTTTGAATAAGGAAGATTCTGGCAGGTGTTTAAGTCGTTTTTGTTTTATGCGCAATGGACGACGAAGCTTTCACCAACATAAGCGGAAAGCCTATATCTCTAGAATGCCACAGCCACTCCAGCTTTTGCAGGGAATTCACTGTTAGCTCTCCCAAAGTGTCCATAGGCAAGGTGACTGTGTACACCTGCTGCGTGTGGCTTTTAGCTTATGGCGTGTTCTTCCTTACACAGGTGAGACCATGGGTTTTTATTCGTGGCTAAATAGGACCCAAAGTGGACATCTTTCAAATGTATCATTCCCTCCTCTCTTTTAGAACACGGCTGTTCTCTCCAGCGCTATATTCATCACCCTTATTGGCATGATGCTTCACATCCACCTCGTGAAAGTGGACCATGAGACCCTCCTAATCATTGGCTCCTTGGGGATTCAAGTCTCGTCCAGCTACGCCTCGGGCCGCGAGATTACCACTTTCATCGAGATGAGCAAGATCAAAGATATTGTCATCAATGAAGCTATTTACATGGTACATAATGACTTTAATGTTTTGTCACTTATGCAATTGCATTTAATACTTTATATATATATTTCTAAAGAGATCTAATGGTTCTATTGCAGCATCAAATCATCTACTATCTTTGCGTGCTGTTGAAGGATCCCTCAGAACATGATACAGTGTCAGGTGTTGTACCGTTGTTTCAGGTAAGATTGAATCTAAGGTGTACACGTATTTCTATAATCCGGTCATTATGGGTTAACTATCTTGCGATGAACTACCTGTCTTTGCCTTTCAGAGCTCAAAGCCACGGCTCAACTGCTTGGAGAAAGTTTATAAAAGCTGTCAAGAGATTCTCTCGGCATGCCAGTGACCCACAAGACATGCATACAAAGTGTCTATAGACAACCAGCGTTTTTTTATTTCTTGTTTTATCCCATTTTGAACAGATGGATGTGCATTGTATTTTTAAATGACATAAGAAAGCCTCCTTTTCACACTCAAATGACTTCACACATGAATGGAGGTGGATGCATTCCTTTGCCATATTTTATGGAAGAATATTAGAGTTGAAATGCTGTTATTTGTGATATAGTTACTGGAATGAGAAAGGAGAAATACATTACTATATATTACTGGTCTTTGACTACTTTTGTAAACCCCAAAAGCTCAAACTAGCACTAGTAAGGCACCGTTTTATATGTATTCAGATTTGAAATAACAAGCTAATGCAATCCCTTTGTTTTATGTATTCTCAAAATCAATAACTTAATATAATATTACTAAATAGCTATTTGTTTTTTTTCCAGTCTTTGTGGAGTGTGCCCTGTTTCCCAGAAGGGGGCAGTATTATATTGAATTTAAGCTGTAGACCTCAGGTTCTTCATTTGGATCTAAGAAGCCGTTGAGATGCACATGAGACTTGTGTTGGCCTGTGTTTGTCTACACTGTTCATTTAATTGAAACCTTGTTTTAAATTCACGCTCCAAGGGGAACCAGAATAAGTATTGACTGGCCTGAGAGTGTTGACACTTTGGTACACATATAAATAGATGTCTATAGATCTTCCTCAAATGTGTTTTCACTTCCCCATAGACGTACTTTAACTTTTTTCAAGACACTTGCCCACATTACATTTCTGACATCTGTTATTTTTTTTACTCTTTCACATCTAGTATAACTTAAGGTCACCTCACAGACTATACAAGAATTACAGTACGTGCAGAATTATTATTAAATGCATCACACAAATTACATTTAAAGTTTGCACTTGATTTTTTTTTTCTAAGTACTGTGAAATCAACCATAAAGTGGCACCCGCGAGCCATCTTTCAGACTATTGTCTTGTGTGACGACAGGTCAGCATTAGACTCATGCCCATACATACAAGAATCTTTGATTTGTGAATAATTTGTTTTTTTTGTCCTTGTCTTTTGTTGTGCTACTTTCTGAAAATAGACATTACTAGAAAACTATGAATTTGAGCATACTTAAAGACTATATGTATTGGGAAACAGTGTAAAGAAAACAACAAATGTAGCCTAAATTGTGCCATTTGCTGTCGTTAAGTCATTATTCTTCCTTGATGTTGAAACTGCTGCTGTAAAAGGTCTCCTTTTGATATGTTTGTGCTACAATAATAAGTTACAATCTGCCAAATCTGTGAGAAGTGTAAGAGATCAAGTCTGCCGGAGGACAGCTGAGAAGACTCCTACGATGGAATTACATCGCTGTTACATGTGCAGAGTGTGGATTTGAATTGCCTTGTATTAATAAAGCCTTCCTCTTGATAATCTGGATAACATTTGTTTAAAAAAGGAGTTTATATTGTTCAGCATTAACAAAACCTTCCCAGATTTGCAACTCACACATGCCAGGCTCACTAATACAGTCTCATATCATTGGAAATTATGGGGTTTTGTGAGCTGCTAATGGGCCAGATGCTCTCTCAATCTCTATCTTGAGGGCAGATCCGTCCAGATTTCAAAGATGGGGTTCTAATTTGAAGACCGCTGAATATTTACCTGTGCAAAGCTAGGTTGCAATTTGCGTTTATGCATGCAGTCATGATTAGTGGTCAGTTACCATGATTACCAAAAGCGTCGCTGAGTCAATGTACTCCAGTCCACATAACTGTTTTTTTCCTCTCTTGCCGCAACAAGCCAGTCATAGCTAATATCTTTTTTTATCTGCCTTTTGTTGTGAATTACGATCAATCAATTAAAGAATTGTATTTATCCTGCAAGGGGATATGACTAAGTTTAAGGCATCAGTGTCACTGTATTTTTCACAAAGGCAACACCTCAAGTGGCTGAATACATAGCTTACAATGTTTGATAAATTGGGTCATCCTGCCTTATTTTGCACTCTATGCAATCTGTATTCTTTGGCTTTAACCTATTAAAATATGTCGGGATAGTTGTAATTTTCATCAGCCATCTGCAACCACCACTCACAGCTCTGTGTGAACTCTATACTGCAGAGGTCAACAAAACAAGTAGAGGGGTGTGATATTCACAGGGCGAAACATTACCCAGCTGTGAAGAGTAACCCTCTGACGGAATAATAGTCCCTCCTGGAGGTGTGAAACAGCCAGGAACCAGCCTCAGGAGAAGACCGGGAGCAGCTCTGAATCACACCTCAGGGTTTCTCAATAGGCTTCATAAAGCTGCAGCTACCCCCGTCGGGTAGGGACTAAATGTGGAAGGGCAAAAACCTCCTACTGAAGCAGACGTGGAAAACTGTTCATTTCCCGCCTTTTGAGGAAGGCTACAACAATTAATAATTAAAAAAATTACATTCAAAATGTGCAGCTTTTGATGAAGACATTGTAGAATCCAATTAGTTTTCTTTGGGTTTGTTTTTATAGAAGGAACAGAGACCCACTGAGAAGGGGAGTTATCCCCTTACCACCTGTAGAGCACACATGCACTCCCATGTGCACATACTCACAAAGCTGAACAGACAAAGACATAATGAGGTTATGTTTACTGCAAAGATTTAGTCAAATATCCTAAATCTCTTGTGTTTGCACATAGTTTTTTTTAATGTAGCTGCTTAAATGCACATTGATCTGCTCTGCGCATGCAGATCAGTGAAAACTTTTTATGGATATTTTTTGCCTTTGTTGTTGGTTTCCTTTCTTGTGGAGAAAGATCTCAGTCAGCAAATTCCTTGTATGTGTAAACCTACTTGGCAATAAACCTTTCTGATTCTGATTCTGATTCTGAAAGAACCATAAGATATTTTCTTTGAGAAAAGAGTAAGATTGTGCTCCAAAAATACTTCTGCTCATGCAGGTTTGGCTTTGGATCTACAGTATCTATTCAGTTTAGCCTAGCATTGCTAATAAAACAAGGGATTTGGGATGTTTTGAAACATCCAAAACATTCTAGCAAGTTTTTCTATAATAGAAGTTAAAGGCATGGTATTAACCGGCTATAATACAATATCATAGTCTGTATATTCTTTGTGTGTGTATTAAATCGTGGACCTTAGACTTTTTCCCAATGGTAAACTGCTGTTTCCTTCTGTAGTTTCATAAAGATTCATACAGAAAGTTTTGTGTATTAGTTTGTCAGTTGGTTTATGGTGCCCCTGTTCAATATAATGTTGCGGCTTTTGTATTGTCTTTGTGTATTGAGTTACAAGCTAACAGGTGCTGTAGGAAAGCATTATATGTTATTGTCTGCATAAAGGCGGTTATTCACTCTACATACCGGTTCAAACAAGCAGGAGTAACACAATGTGTGTTTGAAAACGCGTGTGAAAAAAAAGAACGAATGAGAAATCCCTCCCTGGCTAAAAGGTAACGTCATCGGAGATTTACCTGTCACTTCATTCTCTGTGTTTCAAACACTTCTGAGTAGTGGCATCAAGGAAGTATGTTTTTATGCAAAACATTTAATATGTTTCCACTTAAATAGTTGTATTTTGTTAAAGAGGATGAGTTTAAGCAAAAATCAGAGTGGAATGATTTGGACTTTGGGCACGCAGCACAAGGTTTCTGATGTTTTATCTAAAAATCTAGGTTGTTATGTTAAATCCGGAGTCTTGAAACTGAAGTGAGCAATCAGGAACTGGACAGCTTTCTTGCTTTATTTCATCGTGTCTTAATTGCGTTTGGACATAGGCACATGAAATCTGAGAAATATGTTTAAATGATTAAGCTTTGAGACAGTAAACAAATTTGAAAAAGTTTTGTTTGTTGACAAGAGAGTAAAAGCTCATGCAGGTCATTTTCAGATTATAACTATAGAACACTCCCTGATCCTTGGATCAGCTTTACATCCAAAGTGGGAAAGCCAATGAAACCTCTTAAACCATGTTGAAGCTTCTCTGCATGACAAAATCATAATGTAATGGCAATATGAGTTATTTCAAGCTCTGCTCTGACTCATCTTTCAAACCTCTTGCCTTACATGAGTGTTGATTGAGGATTATGCTGTTAGCAAACCTCCACAATTACAACAATGGCCCACATGGAAAGCATACCTGTTTCTTTTAAGGGGTCAGATATAAATTTGCTGTTGATGACACACTTGAGAAGATGTGTTTGCTGACTGATTTCTATTGCGTTTTGTAGAATCCATGTACCATGCCTGTATGACAAAGGCCCACAAGCAAGTGACCAGAAGGGCTACACGTCTGGGTTCCCTGCAGTTGTATATTTGCATATCTCTTTGCAAGTGTTAGGATCTTGACAACACTGGAGGTCTGAGGATAGCTTTCTGTTTCTTTAAAAAATCAAATGTAAAAGACAACTAAATTCTCCCCTTTGGTACAGTTAGTTTCGAAATGGACGTTTAAGGTGGAGTTTAATCCTTCAACTGAAGTTATGGTGTTCCAAAGACTTCTGCTCTGACAGATATTTTTATTCCGTTTACTCAGACAAGAATAATCATTTGATAGAGAAGTCCAGCAGTGTCCTCTTTTACAATGTCTGTGTTAAGGCTGTAAGAATAGTATTTACTACAGCCATTCTCACCAGAAACAGGCTGCCAACTGCTTCTGTTCTTTTAAAAACAATAACTTTTAACAATAATGGAAGCCCATTCACCAGTTGCAAAAAGTCAGGCTCCTTTGTTTGAAGTTGTCCAATCTGCGGTTTAAATGCAAATGGGTTTTGAAAAAGCACAATGAAACCAATAGGTTCAGCTGCCACACCCTCACCGTGTCACCTGGTAGATGTGAGGTAAGTGAGACAAACTTCTTGTCAGACCAGCTGGCAGGAGATAAGAGCGAGAAGCGTGCTTTACAGGTCTGTCAAGGAAGCTGACAGCAGAGAACTGCCTGCAAACAAACTCTTTGTGTGCTTCCACAGTGAAGAAAAAAACTACAGAGCCACGAGTCTTAATGAGGATGTAACTTTTTTGTATGTGTGTTAAGGATCATCTAAATGACCATAATAAGGCTTTAATCTGGTTGAGAATGCGTTTCATTACTCTTTACTCTTTATTGTGTAACGCCATAATATAAGTCATATATAATAGTTCAACCCCCCCACCCACACACACACACAGTGGTGCCAAATTGTCTGTGACCACTGATTCTGAGTTACTGTGGTTCTCTTACATATTAAAGAACATCAGTTTCAAAAGCACCACTAATAAACAGATATCCCTCAGAAGAAGAGTCATCCACTTGATGAAAAGCTTAGATTATTTGCCATAGTTTGTTTTTTACCATTGATGATGCTCTGATGAGGCATCAAAATCCTGTTTGTTATTTTGGCTTCAGACTTTTATGTCAGTTCATAGTGTGAATAATTCTAACGCAGAAAACAACCCCGCTGTAATGACAAGCCTCTTCAGTCCACAAATCTGCCAGTGGATGTGTCCACACAGACACGCGTGTCATCGACAGGCCTGCTCTGTAATCAGTTGTGTCAGAGATGAGAATTATTAAGGTGCTTTTACAAAGATACCCTCATTGTTACTGTACGGTACAGGCACGCAAAATGACATCACCTGTAAGAGACGATGCAGAGGATTAGCAAGGAGCAGAGTCACTGTAAAGATAAGAGATTACTTGAGAAGAATCTGTGTTAACAATCTTAATCTTTCATTCATTTCTAGAGTCTCAGCAGAAAAGACAGGCGCTCCTTCACAGATACATGTAACATGAGTGGAGGCCTACAAAGGTAATAATCCTCTCTGTGCTTACAGGGAAGAATTAAATAAATCTTCAACAGACAACTTTTTCTTTTTAAATTGGTGACATCACATCTTGATTTAGATGTCCATTCAGTGACAGTCACCCTGGATGTTTATCCAGCACACTGTCCTGGTATCTGGTTCTTCAGAACCCCCATGGAAAGTGTCTTTTTGTTGAGCACAGGAGACATACACATTCTAAGTCTGACCTGGATCTTAACATCAAAAACGTTGAGGCCTTCCGATCAGTTAATTAGTATGACGCATGAGATATATCCGCAGCATCAGCCCCACGAAAGTATATTTTTGTCAAAGCCACCCTATTTCAGGTTCTCCATCGGAATAAACTGTTGTGTGACTCGAAGAGAAATCTGACCTACTATGTGAATTTCTTACTCTACCTGTTCTTGTACTATATTTATTATATCTAAAGGATGTCTCACTTGTATTTTCTTGTACTTTCTGGGTCTTTGGGTGGGGTTTCTTTGCAGTTTGTCCACAGTCAGAAATCAGATTCAGGATTGAGTCTTATCATATAAATCTCTGACTCTTTCTACTTGATAAAGTTGCCTGAGCCGTGCGCACCCACTCCCTCTATCCTGGTCACACAAACAAACCACGTAAGCCGATTTACTCTGTCAGTTTTGGACAACAAAGAGTCCCTCTCGGCTGAACAAGTCCAGACACCTTTGTGCTCTTTCAGAGCTCTGACTGAATCGTGGACCATCTATCATATGCGTTGTGTATGTTGTTTTCTGGACCAATGATCTGTTGAGGCAAGTCAACATATGTCCTGTGAAATTTGTAAAAACATAAACATGTGCCCTCTTTTCAGTTGTCAACATCTGTACTGTAGTAGTACTGTACGCGTGTATACAGACACGGATGAGGTTTTGTAGACTTGCGTAAAGCTCCTACTTGCTTCACTGCCACCATGTGCGTTGAGTGGATGTCACAACACCCCTTGCCTCCCTCCTCCTAATCATCCCCCAACGCCACTGTGAGAACACCTCACCCCCTTGATTCCCAGACATAGACACACCCAATGTACAATCTCACATCCAATCAGATCACACGCTTCCTGTAGCCAAACTGCTCTCAGTATTTCCCTCCTCAATATGGTTAACTGTCACTTTTCAAAATTATGATAAAGCTGTCCTTTCCCTGGAAGAAACAAAACTCTGGCACAGTTTGCTTACCAATAACTGTTGGGCAGATGTTAAAATTGGCAACTTTAATCTAACAGGAGTGCCCTCGCAATGAAACATCCAAATCTTGCTCCTGACTTTCAGTGAGAACATGAAGTGATCATAGCTATTTATTTTCTCAATGTCACACAAAACTCTTTCGTTCTGTGTTTCAAACCCCAACACTCTGTATTTGACACATGATAATGAATGTGTCATTGCTCACGGCCCCACAGACGACATATCCTTAGATTCTCAAAAGTGATTATTAGTCACTCTTACAAAGGCAGGTGCTCAGGCTGAACACAGCTAATTTTACTGTTTAAGATAAACAATACATTCACCAACAAGTGATCATCACAACAGTGTGCTAATGAAACCATGACACCTTCAGTGAGTGAGCCATCTTTCATTGCTCATCGTGTGAACAAGCTCAGGCTCATCGAGAGCTAGACTCGATTGTTTCAATATACAACAGCTCCAGGTAGATTTAGGTTATGGAAT
Source organism: Menidia beryllina (assembly GCA_013363375.1). Classification (NCBI taxonomy): domain Eukaryota; kingdom Metazoa; phylum Chordata; class Actinopteri; order Atheriniformes; family Atherinopsidae; genus Menidia; species Menidia beryllina. The sequence continues at coordinate 3,803,745 of JABUIW010000152.1, read as the reverse complement.
ACTAAGAAATTACAAATCTTCAATAATACTTTCAATAGGCCTTATGTTATGAACGCTACAACCTTTTTAATTGCTCAGAGACACTGTTATGGTGGATTATGCTTTTCTCACTACCACAGGGACAATGTGGCTAAATTTTGAGGCAATAAAGGTACAAAAACACCTGTGAACCACAATAGTTCAAAGTCATAATAATCGAAAAACTTGACCATCAAAAAGAAGAAATCAGTGAAGCAAACTGTGCCACTGTGATCATTCCTGTTTTTACATGCGCTGGCCTTGGGTAAAGACTGGGTAAACTGTATCCATGAACAGCTAATTGTTCAGTAAGGCACATAAAACAGTGTAACACACACTCACTCTCCCCTTTTACCCAGATCAATTGATTTGGCCACTCCTGGACAGCTCCTTTGGAGCTCTGAGCTGTGGAGGACTGATAACATCCTGGGCGTCCTTTAGTCGTCGGTGGCATAATGAGCCTGGAGACGAGGCCTGTTTGAAGTGCTAATCATCTCATCGTTTCTCTCATCTCACAGTGGCTGTGTGGACGTCATCTTTGCACTCCTTTGATCATGTGTGGTCATTGACGGTCACTCTAAAAGTCATTGTGTCCCTCTCACAGATGGTAGATTAAGATACAGGTTAAAACTGATCACACACGGCAGAGGAGAGTACTTCCAATACTCCCAATAATGGCTCGAAGCTCGTACGCTTCAATTCAACCTTTGGAAATGACTTTTAAGTCAACATAAGCCACTCATTATCCACGTCTTTGAACATTAACAGAGAGAACTGGAGTTTCTATTTTGACTTCTCTGTGTATTGCTCAATGGCACAGGGAGCCCAGCAGATGCATGGAGGTGAACTTAAGCTGTTAGCTGTCACACATAGATATAACTGCTGTTGCCTTCAGGCAGCGACTCATCAGCAGGGTGAATTCCCATTGGCTGTGCTTCCAATCGAAACTGACAGTTTTTGTTTTGACAGAAATAATGGAAGTTTATTGTTATATCCACAGACTAGCACATTAAATGTGACTGACTGGTGGTTTTGTAATGCAAATCAGTTAATGCAAACAAAACAGGAATAGAATGGGATGTAAAATATCCCTTGATGTTGCACAATAACAATTTTGAATAGAGATTTTTTGGGCATTTCTGCCTTTGATCTTAATTTTGACCATCCAGTCATAATGAGGCATACAAGCGTGTTTAATTCTAAGAAGCCCATAGTTTGCTTGCAAGGAGCAAAATACAACAAGTATTTTTATATCTGTGAGAAGCCACTTTCTCTCCTGTGTATAACTGTTAAACTGTCAGTTTATGTGGCCAAGAAGCAGCAAAATCTAGCCAATAGGCTTTGTCCTGAGCCAGGCGGACCTGTTGGTGCACCTGCTGATTCCCAGGCTTCCTTGCCAGTCTGGGACTACAGTGAAACCAAGAGTGATACTGGCCCTAAGCCAGAAGAAGAGCTGGTTGACTACTCCTGACTCAGGTGCTAAAAGACCTTGCAGGAGGACCAGCCTTCAGTGAGATGATGAGAAAAGTGTGTGACTAACCATGAGAAGAAAAGGAGGAGGAGTGGAGGAGGAGGAACAGTTCACTGAAATCATGGGAACATAAAACCTGTCTAACCTAAAACGTGGCCTTTCCGTTGAAGTAGCGCATTATGATTGCACAGCATGACAATATCCGTGTTTGCATCATGAAGATTTAGCAAAGGTTCCTCGCTTTGTTTTTCAGTGAAAGAAAGTTCCTGAAAGACCTGGAGCTATATTCAAATACCATAAAAGGATCATTCCAACAGTAGTGTTTAACAATATCTGGGAACATTTCAAGGCTTTCATAGCCTCAGGATGAATGCAATCTGAATTATTTCAGTCTTGGCGCTATTTTCTCAATTTTTCGGCAATTTTTTTTATCACAACATTAAGGAATGGTTCAGATCAATTGCTTGAAAAAACTGGGAACTTGGCCAAGCCAACTGGTGCAAATCCCATAAACAGGAAAGGTCGTCAAAAACACTAACTGTTAAAAATGATATACTGAAAAAATGGAACATGACAACAGAAAACTGTTCATATACCCAGGTATGGTTAGACGAATCAGTCAAAACTAAACCAAGAATTTTGTTTGAAAAACGTGAGATTTAAATGATAACTTTAAGAATATTGCAGTGGATAATGCACAAGCTGTTTTCTTCTTTAGTCTAGAGGTTAGCAGTTTGCATGTTCATCTGTATACTGCTTTTCACAATATCAACTGTGTTTTTCATGCAGATATATGAAAATCAGGTGTAAGAAACAGTACTCAGTTAACTTATTGAAAACACATCCAATCTGCAAATTCTGCCTCTCACAGAAGGAAATGCCCACCACTGAAACACAAGAGTCATTTGACCAGTGTGCTCAACAGTAAAAAAAAAAAAAAATCTTTAATCATGTCTAGATTTATATTTTTCTCTTGAAAAAATTCCGTTCGGTTCTCTAAGCTTCTAACTCACCCTTCAGAATTCATAGTGCAACTTCTTGAACCACACTGAGTTTTTTTTTGTTAGTTTCTATAATTGCTTTACATCCCTTAATCATATGTTTTGAGACAACTTTTCCATATCTGGCTTCTTACTCTGGTGCTGGTCAGGTGATGTGCATGCACTTATCAAGGCCTCTAGTTAAAGAAAAAACAAAACTTGGTGCATCTCAGTGTGGCATCTGAACAAATATCAAACAGGACACTGAGGGACGCAATGCATAATTCATTTCTTCGAAAACATTTATGCATTCATCCACTGTTGATATGAAAACATGAACGTAGTTTAAACATTTCTGCACGCCAAAGAGGACTTTTCTTTTCCTGTGAGAGTGGCCTCACACCAATGGCTGTGGCAGGAACACCGAGCATTCATGAAAGTCAAATCAAAGTTCATTGTGGGTCCACTTGTGACGGGGTGTCAGATGACAAAACACCAGCTCCCTCCAGTGACCTCCACATATGAGGTCAAACGTAGGATGTCCCGTGCTAACCCACTGACAACAGAAGTTCAAACAGAGTCCTGACACATTACCACATGATGGATGGCACGCTGACTAATGGCAAACAGACGGCTGATATATTGGGGTGATGTGTGCTTTTTATCCTTGAGCCCAGTCATGACTCACCCGTCTCTGGACAAACGCGCAGCAGAGCTGTCACACCTCGGAATATATCAGAATCGTCTCCCTTCTTTGTCTTTCCCTGCCATCTTCACCTCCTGTTTTGGTCCATGTTTATTTTCCCCCAGGATACACTTTAAAATAAGCCCAATAGACCGTATTATACTGTTGAGGCTCACCTCTCTGACATAAGCCTATATTGCTTTTAGGTTTCGTAAGCAATGTCCAGAAGCTCTTTGTCATGATAAAGAGTCTGCTGATAAAGTTTATTCCTAATCAGTGAATCTGACTCAATCATCCTCCTTTGACCTGTCACTAAAAAGTCCCTAGCCCTTTGGAAAAGACACATTCAGACGCAGCTATCAGTCACAGCATGGCACCGGGATCATGCGGATTGCATTAGAGCCGATCGACCCAACACACAGCGGGAGGCCTGAGGTCACTTATCATATGTTTTGTTTTCGAGGTGGTTTAGGAAAACTACCTGGTGATGAGTCGTGAGGCTCCCCGCGGCATGTACCCTCCAGTGTAAATGACCTGCCACCATCAGACGTGATAAGTGGTTGTGAATTGCACAGTCACAACACTGCTGGCGAGCCGCTCTAAAAATATACATAACACAGAGATGGAAGTTGATCTTCGTTTATTGATCACATTGCTCACCCATGTTAAAAAAGACACACAAGTTTGTAGATTCTGTTTGCTGGGATCCACAACAAGGGATGTAGACAAGTATCAAAATAAAACACATTTAATTTTTCTCTTATAACATAGCTGTTTCAACCACCGGAAACATTAAACTGGCTTCTACAAGAAGCATAGCGCAACTCACACTTTCACAAGCACCACATTTGAATCCATCAGAGTGCAAACATTACATTTTGATGAAGAATTTACACTTGCATTCACACAGAGGCTGTAATGCACCCTCTAATTCTGTACTCACTTGGGTTTCAGAGGGGAAACAGTGTATATCTTTTTTTAAAGTTTTAACTACTTTTACTTACACTGCTGCTGAGGAACACCAAACTGCTTTTCATTGTTCTTGTAACAGAGACAACAATGATCTCTTCTTCTCTATATCGTGGATATGAACAAAAAGAGGTGAGTAAGGCATACTGGTGTTGCTGGTGGGGAGGATCTGCTGGGTGAAGGCCCAGACTCCTACAGTGCTTGCTTTTACAGATGCAGATTGATGAGAGCCGGGGACAAAAAGCCAAAGGTTACCGCTCTCCTGCAACTTTTCACCGCAAACAAGAGGATTTTCAAGCCTGCTTCTCTCCTGGCTGAAAGATTAAGCCAGTGAAGATACAGAACTCTCTAAGAAATCAATAATATTCCTCCTCCTTTGTATCACCCGGTAATACAAATGGGGTGTAAAAGTAACAGCCAACTTGTTAAGATTCTTAGCTGGCTAGCTAAGACTTTAAAAAACCCAACCAAACCAGACAGGGAAGCTCTTACAGGAAGGCAAGAATGCAGCAATCCTTCCTGCGACCAAAACCTGCAGCTGCTGCGTATAATTAGACTGGCGGAGTCTCACACCCATCGGCTCGAACACACAGTCCTGACACTTTCTGTTTTGGCCTCGCTTATGTTGAAGGTTGCAGACGGTGGCAACGCAGCATGCAAATTCACAGCCTTTTACATATTGGCCTGGCCTTTTTTCTCTGTGGCTGTGCTCAGCCAGTCAATACCTTCCTATCTCCCATGACTTCCCAAAAGTATTGCACTAAAGCAGGTACGCACACTTTTGTGAAAAGAATAGAAATGCTGTTTTTTGAATATTGAATATGCATCAGACCGATAAAGGATGCAACAGGACATGCACTGCAAACGACCCAGAATCCTCTTGATCTAATTCCAAATTTCTTTTGGCATACAGTACAAAAATGAATCACATTTGTTTGCAAAAGCTGAGTAAACCATCAAATGTATGAGTGATGAAAGTGAAAGCAAAGCATTAAAATAAATTAAACATTTTGTTCAAAAACCCACAGGGTAAACACAAAGAGTTCAGATGAAGCAGAAGAACTTCTTCCAGCTGCACCTGGAGAAGGCTTTCGTGCGCCTGTCCGAAAACCTCCTCTTCTTGCTCTTGCGGGCTTTGTTCTTTATGGCAGCGAAGATAGCCGCATCAAACGCCTCCTTCAAGTTCTTCTGCGTCAGTGACGAGCATTCAACGTAGTCCGTCGCCCTGATCTTGGCTGCCATGCTCCGAGCACGAGAGCTCAGGACTGGCTTCACTTTTGATTGGTCCAAGTTGATGAGGACATTCACGTCCAGCATCAGGTCCATCTGAGTCCCGACAAGAATAATGGGCGAGGATGGGTTGTGGGCCCGGATCTCGGGGACCCATTTCTTAGTGATGTTGTGAAAGGAGGTGGGGTTGACCATGCTGAAACACAGCAGGAAGACGTCCGTGTGGGCATAGGAAAGGGCCCTGAATTCATCAAACTCTTCCTGCACAGAGAAAAGAACAAGGGTTAGTGTCAGCCTAAGTCTGCGCTGACAGAATGGAAGAACGACTGACTGAGAGTGAGTCACCACAGTGACAGCTAAAGATCAGCGATTAACAAGCATCCAGAAATCCTGTTACTGAGTCACATACGGATTAAGCAGGGACGTGAGAAAGACTCTATCTAAAAGTTCACAGCTTTTAATAACGAAAAATGACTGTAAATTTGACATTTATCTGATGAGATTTTATAATACTGGGATTCTAAAACATCACAGTGATATATTTTTCTTAAAAATTTGTATCACAAGCAAAAATAAGAGTAGACATACCTGTCCGGCTGTATCTACAAGCTGAATTCTTACTGGAGATCCCTCTACTTGGACCTGACCTGTTGGAAATCAGAAAGCAGGTACAATTTCTTAGTAACAAATAAAAAAAATCATTCATACATTTTGGGAATTTAGGGACAATCTGAGGGACAATTTGAGAGAGAAATCTCAAAATAACTCACCTGAGAACACGTCAAACCCCGTCTGCTGGTACTCTGTCGGGTATCCATTAGAGATGTAGCTGACAATCATGCTCGTCTTCCCGACTGCTCCGTCTCCCACCAGCATGCAGCTGATGACGCCGGGGTCCAGCTCATCTTCCCGGGTAAGCCCGCAAGCGGATGGGACTCGGGACTCGTGGTAAAAGTAATCCATCTGGGGTGGCATGTCGAGCAGAGCATGAAACGCCTGTCTTGAAACTCCCTCTCTCTCTCTCTCTCTGCTGACCGGAGGGTAACGTATGTGAAAGAAGATACTGGGAGTCAGCTGGCTTGTCACTCTGCAGCCTTCACCTCCTCCCGGCAGAACGTGTCTGAGCTGAGTTCTGCCGAGCCTGAGAAGCAGCAACATGTGTCGGCTGGGGGCGATTCCTATGCCATTCGAACAGGTTGTGATTTGCATAGACACTCCCACTGAGAGGAGAGACGGAGCGCAGCGCTTTGAAGGATGGCTGCATAGATAAAAAGAATGACGATGACACGATTACCATTTGTTAGGGTTCAATTAGAACTATTTGAAAGTAACAAAAAATCCCTAAAAGCACTTTGTAATTAAGAACTAACATACAGAAAAACAGCAATTGATTTATTTGCATAAAACTGTTATATAAATAGATCAGAATATATTTTAGATAAAGTAGGTCGATTTCCAGCAAAGTTTTCCAAGGTTTCTGCACGGTTCAAAACAAACCCAATTCTAATTCCGGAGAGAGTGCGCCCCCTGCCGTAAAAGAAGGGACTACATCCAAACAGATCACATGACTCTATGTATCACCTGACTGTGGTGGTCCACCCAGTGTTGTGTCCACGGAAGCTAAACTGGACGATATTGGAACACGAATTATTCAATATACTATATTCACGTGTTTATGTTGCTGCAAAAAACGTATAATGTCCACATTTCCTGTAAGCTGAGAGGACAGCGGGTAGAGAATTACTAAAGCGAGCCGTTAAACGGTAGACTTTATTGTGGCTAGCTAGCTCCCTAGCTAGCTTCATAGACATGTCGTCGGATTGACTATAGGCTGGTCATTTATCCTGGTTTATTTGAGCTAGTATTTGTTTTTATTTTGCTTTGTTCATTGTAAGTTTGATCATGGCTTCAATTCTCGATGAGTACGAGGACTCTCAAAACATTAGGCAAAGTTCGCAGCAGCATAGCCGCTTGTCTCCGGCCAACATCGGGATCACGCATTCAGGTAGGTCGCTGTCATCCTCAGCTACAGAGCAGAAACATCTGAGATGGATTACACGCTGTTAACGAGGCGTCACTCGGCTGGGACACTGCTGTAATTCACACGAACCTCTTTTCTCCCCGAAGGCTTTGTGAATGTAAGACTCGAGGAGGAGAAGCCAATATTTAACAAACAGAGGATCGATTTCACTCCACCCGAGAAGATAAATCATCTGTGTGTCTGCAACAATCAGCTATGCATGAGTCTGGGAAAGGACACCTTATTGAGGCAAAAAAAAATCATTGAAACAGTGTTAATTATTCCTCGTGTTTGCTTTGTTTTGAATATGTTTTTTTATATTGTTGCTGTCTTTCTTCTTACAGAATTGACCTGGCCAAACCGGATCAACCCAATCAAACTGAATTGGGAAGAAAAGAGGACAGCAAAGTGCACAAGCTATTCTTGGATCCCACTGGTTAGCAAATCCACAACAATTTGTCAGCTTTCTCTTAAGTAAAGGGGCATATAACATAATTAGGGAGCTTATTATTGTTGTTGAGCTTGCTCACCAAACCCTCAACCTGCCCACCCAACTGTTGTGCATAATTCATTAGATTAGCATTGTAGTGTCATGATTATGACAACATGAAAACAACAGCTATATCCTCCTCCATCTTTCCCTCTGCAGGCTCCCATCTGCTTATCAGCCTGAGCACCAGTGAGTGCCTGTACCTCAATAGGAACACCCAGAAGGTGCGCAGTTTGTCCCGCTGGAGGGGCCACCTCATTGAGAGCGTGGGCTGGAACAAGCTGCTGGGCAACGAGACCAGCACAGGACCCATCCTGGTTGGCACTAGTCAAGGCATCATCTTTGAGGCTGAGATCTCTGCAAATGAGGGCAGCCTGTTCAACACAAATCCAGACCAGTACTTCAGACAGGTCGGCCATGTTGGCAGTTTTTATCATGTGCACTTTATGGTGACTAAATGAGTTCAGTCTTTGCAAAGTTATATGTATGGAATGTTTTTGTTTTCTGAGCTAGGTCCACTCCCTGGAGGAAGATGGCAAACCTGCACCAGTCTGCTGCTTGGAGATCGAACGAGGCCTGGAGAACAAGTACTTTATCATAGCCACCACCCGCAAACGCCTCTTCCAGTTTGTGGGTAAGGTGCCCGAAGGGTCGGAGCAGCAAGGCTTCAGCTCCATCTTCAACCAGAACCAGGACCTGCTGCCCAGCTTTCAAGAGTTCCCAGCCAACATGGGATACAGTGAGATCACCTTCTACACTTCAAAGCTTCGTACCTCCCCAAAGGCATTTGCCTGGATGATGGGTAATGGAGTTCTTTATGGTCAGCTGGACTACGTCAGACCCGATTCTCTGCTGAGTGATGTGCAGGTTAATATCCTCCGTATTTCTGTTTCACATTATAGTAAGTTCCCTCATTTACCCACGTGGTTTGATACATTTTCTGAGTATTTAATCTTTTTTAATTGAAAGGTATGGGAGTACACTTCGGACATTGACCTAAGCCTCAACAGACCCATCTCCATAGTTTTGACACAGTTCCACTTCCTGCTCCTGCTTCATGACCGTGTCAAGGCCATCTGCACTCTGAATGGACAGGTGGTATACGAGGACGTGTTCCCAGATAAATTTGGCACCCTGAAGAGGATGATCAAAGATCCAGTGGGCGGGTTGGTGTGGATCTACACTGAGCGGGCGGTTTTCAGATATCACATTCAGCGCGAGGCCAGGGACGTCTGGCAGATGTACATGAGCATGAACAAGTTTGACCTAGCCAAAGAGTACTGCCGTGATCGTCCCGAGTGCATGGACATGGTGCTGGCCAAAGAGGCTGAGCACTGCTTCCAGAATAAGCGATACCTGGAGAGCGCCAAGTGCTACGCGCTGACACAGAACTACTTTGAAGAGATTGCACTCAAGTTCATCGAGGCCAAACAAGAAGATGCTTTAAAGGAGTTTTTGTTGAAGAAGCTGAATAATCTGAAACAGAGCGAGAGAACACAGATCACCTTACTGGTAACCTGGTTGGCAGAGCTCTACCTGAACCGCCTTGGGCAGCTGGAGAGCGACGGCAACAGCCTCATCTTCCAGGAGACTCGTACCGAGTTCCGCAAGTTCATGAGCAGCTCCAAGCACAAGGAGTGCCTGTTCAACAACCGCAGCACCATCTACGACCTGCTGGCCAGCCACGGCAACGTGGACGACATGGTTTACTTCTCAGTCGTCATGCAGGACTATGAGAGGGTGGTATCTCACTACTGCCAGCATGACAACTACAGCGATGCACTGGAAGTGCTCGCCAAGCACTGTGACGAAAAGCTCTTCTACAAGTTCTCCCCTGTCCTCATGCAGCATATTCCCAAAAATGTGGTGGACGCGTGGATTCAGATGGGCAACAGGCTGGATCCTAAGAAGCTCATCCCAGCTCTAATGAACTACAGCCAGATGGGCAGCACCCAGCAGATCAGCGAAACCATCCGCTACATGGAGTTCTGCGTGTATGAGCTGAACGTGACAGAGGAGGCCATCCATAACTACCTACTGTCACTTTATGCAAAGTACAAGCCAGACTCTCTGCTGTGGTATCTGGAGCAGGCAGGCACCCACGCCTCAGAGATCCACTATGACCTGAAGTACGCGCTCAGGCTCTGTGCAGAGCACGGCTACCTGCAAGCCTGTGTACTGGTTTACAGGATTATGGAACTGTATGAGGAGGCAGTAGATCTTGCTTTACAAGTAAGTGCTGAACACGCTTTGTTTAGCTGCACATGCAAATAATAATGTAAAAAAATCAACAAAACAATAACTGTCTAAATTCCACATTTTTATCTTGTTCATAGGTTGATGTTGACCTTGCCAAGTCATGTGCCGACCTGCCGGAGGATGACGAGGAAATGAGGAAAAAGCTTTGGCTGAAGATTGCCAGACATGTGGTGCAGGAGGAGAAAGATGTAAAGAAAGCCATGAACTGTCTGTCCAGCTGTGACCTGCTGAAGATAGAAGATATTCTGCCGTTTTTCCCAGACTTTGTTACCATCGACCACTTTAAGGTCAGTTACATCTCCTTTTGCTTCATAGTTGATTAACCGTTCAACTACATGTTTAAAATGAGCTCTTTTTTTCATTCTAAAAGTCAGCTTAATAAACAGTTGAAATAAAAAATGAAATCCCGAATAAGTTGATTTAGTTAATCTTTTGTTCATTGTGGTTTGTCAGGAGGCCATCTGCAGTTCTTTGGAAGAGTACAACCAGCACATTGAAGAGCTGAAGCAAGAAATGGAGGAGGCCACAGAGAGTGCTAAACGAATCAGGGAGGACATCCAGGAAATGAGGAACAAGTACGGTGTTGTGGATTCGCAAGAAAAGTGTGCTGCTTGCGACTTCCCACTGCTTAACCGGCCTTTCTATCTGTTCCTGTGTGGCCACATGTTCCACTATGACTGCCTGTTCCAGGTAAAAAGGGCTGTCAAACTCCCTTTTCATCAACAAAACAAATACATCACAACACCATTAAGCATGGTGATAAATTCTTCTTCTCCTTCTGCCTTGTAGGAAGTGACGCCGCACTTGTCCTCATACAAGCAGAGTCGTCTGGAAGATCTACAGAAAAAGCTGGCTTCAACAGCACAATCCTCCAAATCACGCCACCGCACGGCACAGAAAGAAGAGGGAGACTCTTCCAGTCTGGGAAAGGGCAGCGCTGGCACAACCCGCGAACAAATCATATCTGACATCGATGACATCATCGCATCAGAGTGCGCGTACTGTGGAGAGCTGATGATCAAATCCATCGACAAGCCTTTCATCGATCCACAGAAATTTGAGGAGGAGAAATCCAGCTGGCTTTGAATAAGTAGCTCTCTATGCTTTTGGTGTAAAACAAACAGCTGCCTACCATTTCTTTGTGTGTTGGACTAACCCCCCTCGGACGGAAAGGGACTTCACCCGATTGCCTGTTGGTTGGCCTACTGCTGTATTCTTCAGTTTGCTGCAGCTCGCCGTGCCAGTGGTGTTTGAAGCTGCTGGAAAGATCTTTGCACTGTGTATGAAAGTACTGAGCTGAGAATGGACTTGAATACTCACTGTAATGATCTGTTACAATATAGTCATCTCCAACATTCCCTGGTTCGTACGCGACATAGATGTGCCTGAATGTAAAAAAAAACTACACAAAATGGTAGATCTCCACCATCCCTGTTTTATCTTTTTGCTGCGTTAGCTGGTATGTGTTCAGTCTCACGCGCTGTGTTTATTTAACAATCTGACAGGTGAACTTGAAAACTATTATTTCATATTAAATACATTTAAGCGTATCACCTTTTGGAGAGATTGTTGTATTTAAAAATTTGTTAAATAAATATTTAACAAATAATTGTCCCTCGGGGCTGTCTTGCATTTAGTCTTTGTGTGAAAAAGATTCTGCAATACATCATCAGGAATAAACACAGCGTGAATAAGAACAGTAAGAGAAAGTAATTCACTGATGGTTTTGAACTTTGAGATTATTTCAGGCCACTGAGAAGGAAGGCCATCATTGCTACTCCAACAAAATGCACTAATGCTTTACAGTTAAAACTTTGCTAATGATTAAATCATAAGCAGCCATCAATGTTAATAAATGCTTATTATTAGACACTTCTAAGTTGTCTGTTTTTCTCTGAAAGTGTCCCAACTGCCTCACGTTTTCCACTTTTAAATATTCTACAAATCCAATTCCCAAAATGAGCAATCATTTGCAAATTGCATGATCAACATTTTATTCACAGTTGATCATAGAAAACAAATACTATTTAACTTTGAATACAAGCTAATGTTGGTAGCAACACTAAAAGATTCTATCTTCTTTTCATAAACTAGGTAGACTGAGGGAATCGGCTGCAGCAGAACTTGGTGAGGAATATTTTCTGAGAAAAGACTCCAGTTCTTCTGCAGACTTGTGTTACCTGTGTCAAATTTTGTGTTCTATGATGTGTCAGATGTCTTGAAATGGTGGAAGACCTGCACAAATCTGCTTGCAGACTTTTCTATAAGGAAGCATGATGTTTTGGATTTTACATATGCTGTTGCAACAAAGATGCAACATGCTCATTCATCTAATTATTTTGAGAACTTTCTATCCGCAGCAATCAAATATAAAATTAACTTTTTGTTGCCCTTTTGTGTTTTAAATATTGTCTTATGGGTTTTCAAATCAGTGCATAGTTACTTTTCTTTCATTCTTTCTTTTCTTAATCTAATAAAGCGTCCCATGTTATTAAAGTTGAACACTGAACCCAATACACATAGATATTAAAGCAAAAACATTTGATGACTTGCATGTACAATATTGCAGCTGTCTGACCTTACCAAAAGTGGAGTTCCTTTTGATGACGTAAGACGTAGCTCGGTAATCTTCGCAGAGTACAGACCCTATTAATCGATATCGATAATTAATCATTGCATTTAAATTTTCTGTACATACATAGCCTAAGAGGCTATATATGATTTAAGTTCGTCCAATTCTATCAGCGACAGTCATTATTGGAAAATTTCGATTGAGTTGCGCCTTCACAAATACCGATGAATCAGTGTACGACTCTCTGCAATTGATTAACGTGCCTGCTCCTTGCTGTAACCTCGCCATGGCGTCGTGTCTCTACTCTCTCAGTAACAGAAAGTGGCCGCCTCTCTGCTGTTGCTGCCGACTCAAAGCTCACAGACTCGCTCGGCGCCTCAAACCGCCATTTTGGAGTCAGAGAGCCGAGAGTCGGTAGCAGCGCCGAGAGAGACTGAAAGGGGGACACGGGGCCGAGGTGAGAGACTCCACAGTGGTTGTTATGGCTAAGGAGCAATGGGGAAGATGGCCAGAAGGGAGAAAGAATTAAAAGATGGGGATCACTCATTCACCAGGCTACCAAGCCTTTGCTCTTGCCCGCTACGGGGGTACGAAAGGCGCAGGCGGAGGGCCTCGCTGTTGCTGCATCGTAACGGCAAGCAAACTAATGAATTGCTATTAAACTGATATATAATACATTGTTTAGGCAGGGAGGTGGTGGCCTTAAAGAGACAGGGCCGATTTCAATACCTTATATTTATGGCATGGGACGACGCTTGTGACAGAACACCTTAGTGTTCGATAGGCTAACTAGCTAACAGTAGTGTAGTTATTAAAATGCCACTATGAAGATGATATCGCTTTGTAAGTTGTTCCGTAAAACAGGAGATATGTCAGACAAACCCCCAACGTTGCATGACATATCCCAGGTAGTTAGCGTAAACGAGACAGTTGTCAATGCTTGAGCGTACAGCACCTTGACCCCGTTACTACTATCAGTGGTCGGAAGAAGCTAACGGTCGTTAGCTTTTATGCTGCAAGCAGGTTAGCTTGCAACCGCTCAGCAACACTAGCATGTGTAACTAGCTTGCTAGCACAACATAGTAACGAGAAACGACATGAAGCAAATTTCCATTTAAGTTATACACAATTCTTGGCTTTTATTCTGTTTGAAAAATTAAACGTAAACTTTTGCTTTCGTTTTATTTTTGTTTTGGCATCCATACACCAGTAAACCAGAGAACATAGTGAAGTCCATTGAAATATGCAACGATTAATTATTGGTAAATTCTGACATTTATTTCATATTTACCATTGCGTGCCACGCTCAAAGTCACCATGCATACGTTAAAATATAAAACGATGACACATAAATAGACCAGCGTGGTCAGCCACAGGTAGCAAAGTCTGGGCAAATTTGAAATTTTGATATATGAATACATCGGCAAATGTTTTTTAAGAGCAAAGCAATTAACATAACAACAAAAATTACCTTTATAAATAATTACTGACACTTTGTTATATCAGATCATCACATTGCCATGGTGCTTTTCAGTGTCTTGTGACTTTAAATATAATGAAACTAGATTTTTAGGGAAGTTTTATTTATTTATTTATTTATTTTCAGATAGATTTCAATTTCCAACATTCCCAACAAACAAAACCTTTTGAAAGATAGAAAAATTATCCTTCTCTAACTTACCTTAAAAAGCATTTGAAGAGCTTGAAATTTGTGTAAAATGGACTGAAAAACACTGGCAGGAAGAACTTTTATGACTAAAAGTAACACTGAGGGTTGACTTAGTCCTATGCCTTAAAATAATGCAAAAATCTGTATTATATATGAGAATTTATTTTTCTTAAGAAGTGATAGCAGTTGAGGCATGTAAATTATTCAGACTGCATAGTTTGTAAAATTCCAGGTGTTTTCATTTAAACCACTTCATTGTATTCTGCTGATTTACTGCAATGAAGGTCATGAAAATAATGTGTTGCATTGTTGTACAACATAGATTTTTGTAAAGAAGAGTGGGGAGCTAGATTTCCCTTAATAAAGTGTTTACATAGAATATATTCCTGATTTAGAGATATCTCTCAACAAAAAGCTGACTTTTGTCTACTGAACACTGAAATCAAATGTTTAGAAAGTGACATTGGATTGCTCTTTTGCAGACTCTTTTGTCTTTTTCTGTTCCTCCATCCTGGAATAAAGAAAATGCCATCTCCTACTGAGAAGGTAAGTAAACAGTATTGCATTCAAAACTGCCTTTGCAAGGACAATATTTGATACATTGGTGCCAGGGCAGGATGGTTATGTGGCATGAATTGACTTTTTTTTTACCCTAAAATGTTTTGTGTTATTTGCAAGAATTTTAATTTTATATATTTTTATTTTAAGTGGCAGAAATCATCACACCTACACATCTTGGTATAATCCAGGTAAGTTACACTGAAGCAGTTGGGCGGTGAACATGCCATCATTTCGAGTGCTACTCGTCTTGTTGGCCTCAACTGATTTTTCCTTCTATTTTCTGTCATATTTTTTTTTACATCTCTTCATCACCAGTGACAGATCCTGCCCTGCTGGGGCAGAGAAGACTGCTGCATGGCGTCAGGGCAGGGTGGCCGACTGGAGGTGGGGGCATCAGGGGTCTCCGGACTGGCCAAACCCCTCTACCTGCAGCGCTTAGAGAGATCCCTGAAGTTGGATACTTTTCTGCGCCAAACTGCAGCTGTTTTTAATAGAGACATAACCAGGTACAGATAATGGGAGAGCTGAGGGGAATCCATTACACATAAGGACTCATTTTGCTGCTACACACATAATCAAAAGATCACAGAGATCATCTCACAGCTAAATAATTTTACATTTTTCTTAAAGTGATGATAGTGATGACAGTGATGGGGCATTGGGACCAGGGCTTTCCTTGGATCTCTCGGCTCAGCATACAGCTCTTACAGTAAAGAGTGAGCCGTGTGAGCAAGAGGATGGACTCCCTGACAGCAAACCCCTTAACGGGGTCCTCCTGCCAGGAAAAGGTATGGCAGGTATTTAAATTGCCTATATATTTTTTGTTGACATGTTTTTACACATTCACTGCTTCACTGATATAATTTGCCCATAAACAAATGATTTATTGCTTGTTTTATTGCTTAAATTCAACAGACCAAAAGGCAGACAAAGCAAGCCTCTATAATTTTTCCAAACTGAAGAAGAACCGGAAGTGGCTGAAGGTATTTACATGGATAAGCGAACCAATGATAAATAATATACGAAGGTTTTCTGCTACTTAGCTACCCTGTACCCCCTTTTTTGCCATATCAGAGCTATGTTGCACTGCTTGTCTTCCCTCACTCTCTCTCCGTCACCTGCTTCCTCTGTCTCCTGCAGAACATCCTGCTCAGTGACGACACCTCGGACTCGGACACCGACTCGGATGATGCCAGCTTCAGCTTGTCTCGAGAGGAGCTGCACGACATGCTGAGGCTACACCGTTACATGAGGCAGCATCAGAGCAGGTTCTACTCTGACCGAGAGGTACAGGCACCATCACCTATGGAGGCATCACCCGCTCACATTAGGAACGCTGGTGGGGTGTGTCTGTATGGTGAGATCGTTGTGTTGACCGTGAACATATCGTCATGTACAGCTTTACCAGTATCAGCACTACAGCACTGGACTCCTGTCGACTCATGACCCCTTCTATGAGCAGCAGCGTCATCTACTGGGCCCAAAGAAAAAGAAAATTAAAGATGAAAAGAAATGTAAGGGTAAGTCAATGTGGAGCAAAGATCATTCTAGCCGTGGAGAGAAATAGGTTGATATTTAGTGGTTTATTTTTGTTAATTGTTCTGTCTGTTTCTTTGCAGCAAAACTGAAAAAGGTGAAGAAAAAGAAGAAAAGGGAGGAGGGAGAAATTCTAGATGAAGAGCGTCCATATATTACTAAGGTGTTTGCTAAGTTTTCCCATGATGCCCCGCAGCCCGTGCTGAAGAAGAAGCACCTTACTGTTGAGCAGCTGAATGCACGCCGGCGCAAAGTGTGGCTCGCAATAGCCAAAAAGGAGATCCCGAAGGTTAGCGTGTGTAACCGAATGGACAAAAAAGCCAGCTGCAAACACTGGGCAGCTCAGTCTTTTTGTGTTTCTTTGTTTTTTAGTCACGTGTTCGGTGTTACTTTCTAAAATAATTTCTATTGCAGTCTGTCAAGCAGAAGACTTCTGCTAAGAACTTATTACTGACCAACGCCAAAAAGGTGAAGAACAATTTCAAATGAGCCGTTACAGACACTGTCGAGTGGCGTTTTCTAGTGCTTTAAAGATTTTTACCCGATTTGCTTCCTCCAGCTGGCTCACCAGTGCATGCGTGAGGTCCGACGGGCAGCGATTCAGGCTCAGAAAAACTGCAAAGAGACGCTTCCCCGTGCCCGGCGCCTCACCAAGGAGATGATGCTCTACTGGAAGAAGTACGACAAAGTGGAAAAAGAGCATAGAAAGAGGGCGGAGAAGGAAGCATTAGAGCAGCGAAAACTGGACGAAGAGATGAGAGAGGTGGATGACGAGGAAGTTCCTCCCAACCAAGACGTGGCACGCTCGGAACAATCTCAGTGCTGACACGCTTTCTCTCTCCCCCTCTCAGGCCAAGCGCCAGCAACGCAAACTGAATTTCCTCATCACCCAGACAGAGCTGTATGCTCATTTCATGAGTGGCAAAGCCAGCGTGGGGGTTCCGGGAGGAGACACGGCTCAGGAGGAAATCCTGAGAAAGCTGGAAGACAATGCAGCCCAGAGACAAATAGACATCGGTGGAGGGGTCATGGTCAACATGGGACAGGAGGACTATGGTATGGCTTCGATCACAGGGGCTAGCTTGGTGGTAATGACTGACATTTGTTCAATCTTGTTCTCTTCAAGGAATCGTTGGCCTAGCCTCCAACAGCAGGCCCGTATCCTAAGTTAATTCAGTCCACATGCTGTACTACCTTTGAAAAAAAGAATTTTTTTCTCTCAGTTTTGGCTTTGCACACCTGCATCCAGCCAACAAATGTTAACAAAAGGATTCTATGTGTTTACAGATAGTGAATACTACAAGTCGCAGGCCCTGAGGAATGCCAAAGAGGCTTATCAGATCCACCAAGAGAGAGTAAGCTGACAAAAGATGCATCCGTTCAGCTCACCTACCCTGCTGTACTTGGCTGACCGCCACATCTTCTTTTCCGCCGTAGACGCGGATGTTCGATGAAGAGGCCAAAGACAGCCGCTGCGCCTCCCTCCACGCAGCCGTAGGTTTGTCCTCGGGCGCCGGCTCCGGGTTCGGAGAAAGCTACAGCCTCTCCAACCCCTCCATCCAAGCAGGAGACGACATTCCCCAGCCCACCATCTTCAACGGAAAGCTGAAGGGCTACCAACTGAAAGGCATGAACTGGCTGGCCAACCTCTACGAACAGGTGCCCATATGTGTGGCCTCGAAAGGGGAGAGTTTTCTTTTTTTAGTGGTTTTAGTGGATGGTATTGCAGAAAAAGCTAGTGTTTTGGTTATGGAATGAATGGGCGGGGTAAAGGTCATGAGGTCCGTGTTAAGCGTGGGTCAAAACACATCACATAGAGCGTTTGTGACTATTCATCCACATGGAATCATTTACTTTGTTTTCTTCTCATTTCTTCAGGGAATTAATGGAATCTTGGCTGACGAAATGGGCCTGGGGAAGACGGTTCAGAGTATCGCCCTGTTGGCCCACTTAGCAGAGGTGAGACGGAGGGCCGGGTCAAAGGGGCCTCATCCGCCGCTCTTCTCCTAAACTTAGCGGAGCTTTCACTCGTCTCTGCTATCGTGTTTGACTCATGAAAACATCTACTAGGCAGCTTCTCTGCGCACCTGCATCCTTTCAAAAGTCACTGTTTTTTTTGCAAGTGGCAAATTTTTTTTACTGCACGAGCAATATGACGAATTTCATTAACGTGAAAAGCTGGTGTCCCAGATTTGTAGATCTTTTGGTTTCTTAACTGCAAAGGGTGGAATAGGTGGAATTGTGAGCTTTTCAGTTCAGCATCGCTGACAGAAAGATGCATGCTCATGTTCTTCTGGGGCTTTCTGTTATTGGGTGCTGCTCACAAGTGCATGAACAAAGACGTTGTTCAAAGCCACTGGCTGAGGGTTTGCTCTCTTCTCTTGTTCCTACACAGCGTGACAACATCTGGGGCCCGTTCCTGATCATCTCTCCGGCGTCCACGCTCAACAACTGGCATCAAGAGTTCACCCGCTTTGTGCCCAAATTCAAGGTGAGGGTCCCATACCCTGCTGAGTGAGTGGGGAAAGGGACTCCACTCGAACACGAAGCAATCTTCCCCTCACTTTTTCCTCTTTTTCTGTCTTAAGCTTATTCCAGGGCTGTTTTACTCCAGAAATACATCCATTAGGGGGCAGTATTGCAGCATATATTTGATACACAAGCTCTACTTAAAAAAAAAAAAAACTTTTTGAACTTCTTTTCTGAAAATCTTGTGTGCATCTGCTAACTAGCATACGACAGGCTTTGTGTTAGCTTCCAATCATTTATCGGGCACATCAGCATGCTAGCCATGCTCGAATGCACACGTCAACATACACTTTAGTGTTTGTTGTGCTCAGCACTCAGCTACGTCCACTTTCTCAGCTTGTTTGGAAATAAATCAGTCCCAGTTTGTTTTGCTAATGAGGTGTGAAAAGAGTCTATTACACAATTTGACGATAAGCTTCCTGAGCACTCAAAACAAGACTGACCAAAAACAATGGAATGCCAGCATGTGTCGAGAGATATATTAATGTCGGGTAGATTTTTGTTTTTTACGCCTCATTCCACATCAGAGAGCAGCGAAGTGATTGGTACGTGATGCTATTCCATGGTGTTCACGCTGAGAACCTCAGCACTGGTCTGTTTTTCCTCTTGCTGGTCGGTGGTGCTGTGTGGGGAAGATGACTTCAGTAAACCCATTTTTTAACCCTACTCTGTAACGTTACTGACTTGCCCATCAGGTGTTACCGTACTGGGGGAACCCGCATGATCGCAAAGTGATCCGAAAGTTTTGGAGTCAGGTAAATATGAGACTGCACTACTGTTTGATCCGCAACATCTGCTTTATTTTGTTCAGTTTTTTTGTCTATTATCCGCTCTGTCCTCAACTTTAGTTTTTCTTGTTTTGTTTTTTTTGCATAGAAAACCCTTTACACTCAAAACGCACCCTTCCACGTGGTAATCACCAGCTACCAGTTAGTTGTCCAAGATGTCAAGTACTTTCAGCGGGTCAAGTGGCAGTACATGGTTCTAGATGAGGCGCAGGCGCTGAAAAGCAGCACCAGGTAAAACAGAAAAATGAGGGGGGGGTCTGTAAAGACGCAAGACGTCCATGCACTGAAATAAATATTTTTCATTTTTATTCATGACTCATACTGCCGCTGTCACTCTGACTGACTGACTCAGTCTCCTAACCTCGGTTTGAAACAGTTCAAACAAAGTCTTACCCAAGAAAGAATAGAAATCACAATAAGCCTCGGTATGGCACCTAACCTGTGTATGGGCGGCCTCCAGTAGCTCCTACTGTGAAACAATGTTATCGGAAATGTAAAGTGAACCGCGCTGGCAATAAATCAGCTTGGATATTGTGGAAAAGTTATACAGTTCTTAGATTTGTGTTTTTAAAAAAAGTGTATGGAAATGTTTGCAGTCTGCTTCTGCAGCTAGACAACTGTGTCATTTCTTAGTTGCTTTTGGAGACAGGCTAAAATCGACATAATCACTCAAAAAGCGTTTTCATCATCACACGTTCCTAATAAGTTTTGGGATTACTTTGCTTAAAGTATTCGATAGCAGTGATAAATGTTTGTGGCCTCACTTTGTGCCTTCTTTCAGTGTTCGGTGGAAAATCCTCTTGCAGTTCCAGTGCCGAAACAGACTCCTGCTGACCGGGACGCCCATCCAGAACACCATGGCCGAGGTGAGCGCTGTGTGTGTGTGTGTATGTATGTATTTGCGCAAATCCCAGCTGCTAACAGTTGCATGTTATTGCCGTCTCTCAGCTGTGGGCCCTGCTGCACTTCATCATGCCCACGCTGTTTGATTCCCATGAAGAGTTTAACGAGTGGTTCTCCAAGGACATCGAGAGCCACGCCGAAAACAAGTCTGCCATCGACGAGAGTGAGTTCAACCGAAGAGTTCCCTCCGCCGCCTGCTGAATGTTTTCCCCCTGTTTTTCTAGTCGACAACCCTTGATTTGTATATTTTTCACATCTGTGACCGACAGCGATGTTTAATCGCAATATGTTTTGTAGCTGAACACGATGTATTGTTATTTTTTTGTTTTTTGTTTTTACTTATTTAGATCAGCTTTCCAGACTCCACATGATCCTCAAGCCCTTCATGCTGCGCAGAATCAAGAAGGATGTGGAAAACGAGCTCTCAGACAAGGTAGAGCAGCGACTTTCTGGGTTGTATTAATTGAAGCGTAATTAGTACAAATGTAATATAGATGAAATTAGTTTGATCTAATAGCCCGTAGTTATAAAAGAGCTATTATCTTAATGTAAATCAGGGCTTTTTTCCCCCTCAACTTCCATTAAAGCTGCATTCCCTCTCCCTGTTTCTCCTTGCTCACCTCACTGACACTGAAAGTGTTGCAATAAGCCTGTGAGTGATGCTTGTGCTGGCAGATCATCCTGACAGATGTTGGGCCTGGGGTCTGCTGCTGTCACAGCCGCCACGCACACACTCGCTCATATACTGTGGGAGTGTGGATGTGTGGAGGCAGAGGAATGGCAGAGTTCAACGCTCCCCCACATCTGTCTTTTTCCCTTTCCCCTGCACCCACATGTTATCCTGCCAGCCCACTTCCTCTGCTTCTTCACACTCATTTGCTTTGTCTTGTTTAGCCTTGTTCATACCAAGCCCCAGTGCTAACCGGTCTTCACACACACATTTCACAGTTGATTTGGATTGTATGGGCTGCTGCTCTTCAGTGTTTCTGCCTTATTAAAGTGGGATATTATAGTCAGGGTTAACAAACAGTGAAGTAAAGCAGAACAGGATAGAAAGAGAATAGATCAATATTCTTTTCATCCTGCAATTCATTACTGCAGTTCAGGAAAGTCCTGGAAATTAAAGATAATAATCTCATAGAGACCCTGCAGATTCAATGTGATTAACGTTTGTATTTAACAAATGCTGTGTGGGACCACGACAGTCATGGAGTCACTGCTCTTTACGTCTACAGATTGAAATCTTGAGCTACTGTCAGCTGACGTCCCGACAGCGGTTGCTCTACCAGGCGCTGCGGAACAAGATCTCTATCGAGGACCTGCTTCAGTCCTCCATGGGCACCGCCCAGCAGTCCCACAGCACCACCTCCTCCCTCATGAACCTGGTCATGCAGTTCAGGAAGGTAGAAGCTTAGGCAGATATTTATCTTTCATTGAATTCTAGCAGCTGAATCTCTAACTGTGTCCTACGTTGGTGCTCAGGTTTGCAACCACCCCGACCTGTTTGAGCGCCAGGAAACCCGCTCTCCTTTCCACATGTCCCTCAAGCCTTACATAATGTCAAAGTTCCTGTACCGCCATGGCCTCATCAGTGCTCACAGCCAGGCCAAGAACAAGTAGGTTCCAGACTGAAACACACAGAAACACTTGATCTTCACAAATGCCCCCTTCATCCGTTTAAAGCAGTTGTGCTGATATTGTTTGAGTAGGATGTAGCTCAAATATGAAATGAGTTCGGAAACACGGCATGACTTTTCTTTTTTTCCTCCATCAAATCTTTGTCCTTGTGGACATTTGCTGATTTTCTTTGGAGCTCACAAAAAGCTATTATTCCAATTAGAGCTAACCATTGGATGTTTGCGGTTTTGCAGCTGAGATCAGACTATCATCCCAGTTTCAGTCTCCTGTTCTGTCTGTTACATTTTGGGGCGTAACCTGGTCTGTCTCTCCACATCTTCTTCAGATTACTGCGGGCGCTCATGTCTCCCTTCTCCCCAAATCACATCCAGCAGTCTCTCTTTCACAGAAACGGTGAGCACACGGCGATCTTTTGATTGCTCCAATTTCATGATTTGACCATCATACATTGGTATCGCCAGAGTTTCCCTCTTCCTGAGCTCAGCTTTTTTTCCCATTTGTGGTCTGTTTTTTTGGTCCTCTTTCGCCGAGTAGTCTCATATTCTTTTTTCCGTACTGGCTTCTGAATGTTTTAGGTGATGACAAAGGAAGCTGCTTCTCCTTCTTGCGCTTTATCGACGTGTCGCCAGCAGAAATGTCCAATTTGATGTTACAAGGCACCTTAGTGAGGTGGGTGTCTTTATCTGTATGTTGTTCCCATTGTGTTTATATAAAATAAGTACAACATAGAAACAGATAATACTTACACAAGTTATTGTATGCCTTTGCAATAAAAACTTTATTTCAGAGTTAGTGAGATGCGTCTTCTCTGATGTTTGAGTTTCTCTTTCCTGACTTCTGCAATCCATCCTGTTTCACAGATGGTTAGCCCTTTTTCTGTCCCTGAAAGCTGCATACCGGCTCCACTTTCAACGCCTGTTTGGCCATGAGGAAAAGGGCCAGAAAGATGCCGGAGTCCAGGATGGAAACCAAGAGAAGCTGCCGCCCAAGATCAAGTGTCTGTCTCACAAAGACTTGATTCTGTGGCTGAACAGGCCCATGGCCTTCCCCAACACGCACAACAGTCCTGTCCTGCAGGTGAGAAACATTCGGCTCCGCACCAGAACACCCTGCGCAGCCATCTGCAGCAGGCACTAATGCGTTACAGAGACGTGAAACACCAGCAGGGAGGCATGTGCTGCCCATGATACTGCAGTTTCCTCCCAGAGCAGCCGTCAGAGTTTGGCCACACACAGTGCTCTCTGGCCCCGGCTTCCTCTCCCTCCTCTGGGATACAGCGTGGAACCTAATCCCTTTGCAACCCATTGCCGCTAATAGTGCTGAATTATCTCCCTGAATCTGTATCTGTGCAGAGGAGCATTTTGTCTCTGCTCTAAAGCGGGTCACAAAAGGAAGCCTCGGTAGTTATTAAACACATCTTTCTTCTCTTAATTTAACTTTAAAAAAAAAAGGCAAAGGGCTTTACTTTCCATCATTTTATTTGGGGGTGGGGGATCTGTCAAGTCACACACTCTCTTCTCCATTCAGTATTTAGTGTTTTCGTGCCACAGTTGTTCCCCCCAACTGCACATATGTTATAGCACGATGAACAGCTCTCTGGCTTACAGTACAGTGATTCAAAATGCATTATTTTACTCTTATTTTACCCATGATCAATGTAAACATGCCCACAGAGCCACAATTTCTCATGCCTCTAAACGGCTTGCAGTCAATCCCACTGTGTGGGCTGACTTTCACAGTCTAGTTAAAAAACAAAGCACTGTAATTGATTCTGAATTTTGCACTGTGCTTTGATGTTCTTGAAGCTCACTGGCATTTTGCTTGAGAAATGGGTAGTTGGCAAATGTTTGAGTTGTCTCAATATATGTTATTATAAAGATCCTCAAGGGTAAAAGCGCTACTACAGGCAGTGGGAATGGATTTAATCTGCCTGTTTCAGCTGCATCAAAAAGGGTTTCGTTTTTTAATCTAGTTCTGCAGCTAAGAGCCACAGAATTCGATAAGAACAACACCAATTCTCTGTTCTTTTCATTGTTATTTGCCAATATGGAATCTTTTTGTGCTGTGCCTGTAATAACCTAGCTGCCAGTTCACATTTACAGGTCACCTGGAAAAACACATCTGTTTTATTGGTCATCGCTGCAAGAGGGTTTCAGTTATTGTTTGGCTCAAAATCATTAAAACACATCTGATCAAATTCTTTCTTACAGTTAAGCACAGACAGATTTGTGTCACATGACCACCCTCCATTAGTTCTATGTAAACACTCTTGGGTGGAAAATATTCTGTTTGGGTAACTCCATCCTTTTCTTCCTTTGCTGGCCTCATGAATTTGACTTATGCAGCTGCCTTGATTCTTAGCCCCTCCACGCCTCCTTCAGAGCTGGAGCAGCTCAAGGACCAGAAGAGGAACATGAGAAGCACGCTCAAATATGAGCGAGAAGCTGAATCTTGT
The DNA here is from genome assembly GCA_013363375.1 of Menidia beryllina. Classification (NCBI taxonomy): domain Eukaryota; kingdom Metazoa; phylum Chordata; class Actinopteri; order Atheriniformes; family Atherinopsidae; genus Menidia; species Menidia beryllina. The sequence continues at coordinate 3,778,972 of JABUIW010000152.1, read as the reverse complement.
GGACACCTGCGGGGCCGGTCGCCTGTGTTCGCTGTGCCGACCCCAGCCTCCCACGCCAGCTGATAGAAATCACTCACTCCCACAGTTTGCTCCGACTTCTTTCAGCTTCTAGTTTTTATTTTTAAGCTGTTGTTGGCAGGCACAGCGTGCTGCACAGTAAACCATCTGAGCCATATGTGGGGTTAAAAAACAAAACAAAATTTTAACTGTAGCACCACTCATGTCAAAAACCCTGCAATATCAACCTGTTTAGTGTTTATAAGTCTGCCATTAGATGGCACTGTTTGACCACCATGAGCCACAATTAACCTGCACATGGTTGCGCTCCGTTGAAGCCTGTAGATGATCACTCATGAGGTGCAGGTTTGGGGAAGGGGAGACAAGCTCATGAAGCAGTCATCTATAAAACTGCCTGTTTGTGCCTGTGTTTGCTAGGATTTGGTGTTCACAGCCCTGAGACCTGGCATGATGGGACACGCGGATGTGAAGATCCACAGCAGGAAGTGTGCCACCTTCACGCTCCGGCCCTGCCAGCCCACACTGCCACCCAAGTTCCTGCTCGCCGCCACACCCAAGGTAAACTCCACGGCACCGCCAAATGGTTCGGGGAACACAGCCCCCGTACATCCTCCATGCGCTTGTGTGGTCAGTCAGTGTGGTCCGTCTGACCGCATTTTGGGTGGTCATGGAAGCAAAAAGGGAAGTGCTGTGATCCTTGCTTTTGTTGGTTTTAACAATGAGAAGCTCTTATCTGTGAAATGCTGGGCTGGGGGTGTTAGGGTGACCACAGTACCTTCCAGCTGCGCTAAAAACAAATACAGCCTCTAAAATAGAGCTCTTTGCATAGGTTGTTCACCAGTTGTTGAGCTTCCTCTCGCCCACCCCCGAGAAACACACACACGCGGATGTGGAGAAATGCTGATTTAGTGAAACCAGCCCGCATGTAGCGGCCACCCTTAGCCTCACGGCACAGAGCTCTCACTGGTTCTTACTGTCATCACACAAAGCACATCTTTGAAACGCTAGCTGATATTTACAGATTTCTGTATTGAAAAGTAAGAAAAAAAGCCCTGCCTATGAAAACAAGCAGTGAATGATGCTCTGTTTCCTAGGTGACAGCAGTTCCCATGGAGCGTTATTGTGATGACCGAAGCGCCGAGTACGAATGGCGGGAGACGCGCGGCGGAGGGGGAAAGATCTTCAGACAGTGCTTTCTGTACGGCTCCCCTGAACTGGCATCAGAGTGGTGTGCCAGGGCAAACACCTTCCACCCAGGAAGCCCCGGGGGCGTGATGGCCCTTTACCCTCGCCATGGATGGTCCTTCATACGTATACCTGGTATGGTACCTTTTTTGTTGTCTTTTTAAACAAATTTCATCCAGGGCAGGTGTATAGTTTGGTAATGAAGGATAAATAGAGGCCGTGGGAGAATCCGCAGCGGGCTGACCGGTGTCAGCGGGGTTGAGGCACACATGACCCCTTACAATCTCCCGCTAACTGCTGAGATAAAGGGCTTCTGGTGAAGTTCACTCTCATAAACAGACTCAGGTTATTTCCCACTGAGATGCAAGTACAGGATTGTGTCGGTGTTTCGGGCTTTCCAGCCAATTCCTGGCTCACCGGCGCTTTATCAGAGCAGCTCGGTTTGTCAGGGGGAAAAGGTCAGCTGAAGTGAAGTGGAAGGTGATTTTCTGCCAGGCTTCAGGTGATTGATGGATGTCCAGGGTCAGCGAGGCCGCCGCCTTTTTACAGACAACACGTCCGTTCTCACTGAGCCGCTCTGCCTCTCCCGCTCTGATAAAACAGTCGGTGTTGTGGATTCTGATGAATGCACTCTTTTTTCTTTTTCTCGCTGGAAATTGATGTGCACGTCCTCAGCTGAAAAGCCCGTGCAGGCCTTTCATGACCTTTGGCAGCTTTATAAGGGGCTGTCGACTGGCATCGTACTTAATTTATGATCATCTGATTTAGTCCAGGTTCTTTTTGTCTTATCAGAGTGGGCCCAGCGCCGCTTCTTCCTTTACTTTTACCCATCTGCGCACGCATGTACTAGCGAGAGCACTTGTGTGTAAAAGTGAGAAACAAAACAAGTGTTTGTGTGTCTGTGTGAGAACAGTCTGAAAGTTCTTGTGAAGTTATACGCGGGCAGACAAAGCGAGGAAGTTTAGCCACTGCTCATTGTTCAAGTGCTCAGTTAGGTAACACTAATAGATGGTCTGTCTGTGTGCGAGTGAGTGTGTACAACTATGTTGTTTGTGTACCATCGAGGCCCATTCAGGGAATTGTGAAATGCTCGCACGGGGCCTGAGGTGTCTCTGGGCTCAGAGCGCTCACTCTCCCACGCCGGCTGGCGTTGCACACAAACCGCGGATGGGCTTACCCCTGCCTCTCTTTCTAACGGACAGCACCATGCTCAGAAATCAGTATTTGGCTGCAGCCTCGCAGCCCGTCTGGCCTCCCACTTCTTTCTCAGCCTCAATAGGAAGGAAGTGACCCAACACTCCGGCACCCGTCCTGCGCTGAACGCATTGTTGCCACATCAAGGCTCAGATATGTACAGTAGCTCAGTTGAAGTTTCCCACCCTCCTGCTCCTCCGTGCTCCCAGCCCCACACCTTAGGAACAAATGGCAGAGCTGAATAACTGTTTGTTCGAGCGCCATGGCGTGAGTAGCGCTGCCCACTGATATCGACGGTGGAATCTAATCAGAGGACTTATTAGGAATCAGGCAACGGAGGGGGGGGACAATTGAAGCTGTAATGTTTTGGGCCACAGATTTTGTTTGTTTTTAATGTTATTGTGTGGACAGGATTTCCCAAAAGGAAAGATGTGTTGCTTTAAAAAACAAAAAAAGCAAATGAACAAATGAGCTAAATTATGTTAAGAATTCTGAAAAAGGAAGATGCATTTTGGATATTGTGACCCATACAGACGGCCATTCTGAGCCATAGAGGAATGTTTTGTGGTGAGCCCGAATGGTGTAGCCTTAGGAGAGCTCAGCTGAGACTCCAAAACCATAGAAGGTTCTTGAAAGACGGCAGTGGTGGATGATCACGGAATCCTCTCCACAGTAAAGAAAAACATCTTCCTAACACGCAGCCGAGGGAAGAAGACTCTCCAGGAGGTAGACGTATCATTACCCAAGTTCTTGTCGAGAGACGTTCTCATATGGGCAAATGCAGCAGATTCACCACAGTCCGCCACAAGGTTCCCCAAATCGGAAGGACATTATCGTATTTGCCCAAAAATAGCTAACGAAGGCTGAACAGACGGAGATAAAAGTTCAGCGAGACGGTATGCAGGAAATCGCGTGCTTGTTTAGAAAAAAAGACTACTTAAACAGCAGTATCCTGACTAACCAAACATGAAAGATGGGAAGAAAAACCCATCGTAGATGCTCCAAATCCCAAATTATGGCTTCCAATGACTCAGCCCCAATTACACTATATTGCCAAAAGTATTTGCTCACCTGCCTTGACTCACATATGAGCTTAAGTGACATCCCGTTCCTAATCCATAGGGTTCAATATGACGTCGGTCCACCCTTTGCAGCTAGAACAGCTTCAACTCTTCTGGGAAGGCTGTCCACAAGGTTTAGGAGTGTGTTTATGGGAATTTTTGACTATTCTTCCAGAAGCGCATTTGTGAGGTCGCACACTGATGTTGGACGAGAAGGCCTGGCTCTCAGTCTCCGCTCTAATTCATCCCAAAGGTGTTCTATCGGGTTGAGGTCAGGACTCTGTGCAGGCCAGTCAAGTTCATCCACACCAGACTCTGTCATCCATGTCTTTATGGACCTTGCTTTGTGCACTGGTGCACAGTCATGTTGGAAGAGGAAGGGGCCAGCTCCAAACTGTTCCCACAAAGTTGGGAGCATGGAATTGTCCAAAATGTCTTGGTATGCTGAAGCATTCAGAGTTCCTTTCACTGGAACTAAGGGGCCAAGCCCAGCTCCTGAAAAACAACCCCACACCATAATCCCCCCTCCACCAAACTTTACACTTGGCACAATGCAGTCAGACAAGTACCGTTCTCCTGGCAACCGCCAAACCCAGACCCGTCCATCAGATTGCCAGATGGAGAAGCGCGATTCGTCACTCCAGAGAACGCGTCTCCACTGCTCTAGAGTCCAGTGGCGGCGTGCTTTACACCACCGCATCCGACGCTTTGCATTGCACTTGGTGATGTATGGCTTGGATGCAGCTGCTCGACCATGGAAACCCATTCCATGAAGCTCTCTGCGCACTGTTCTTGAGCTAATCTGAAGGCCACATGAAGTTTGGAGGTCTGTAGTGATTGACTCTGCAGAAAGTTGGCGACCTCTTCGCACTATGCGCGTCAGCATCCGCTGACCCCGCTCCGTCAGTTTACGTGGCCTACCACTTCGTGGCTGAGTTGCTGTCGTTCCCAAACACTTCCATTTTCTTATAATACAGCTGACAGTTGACTGTGGAATATTTAGGAGCGAGGAAATTTCACGACTGGATTTGTTGCACAGGTGGCATCCTATCACAGTTCCACGCTGGAATTCACTGAGCTCCTGAGAGCGACCCATTCTTTCACAAATGTTTGTAAAAACAGTCTGCATGCCTAGGTGCTTGAATTTATACACCTGTGGCCATGGAAGTGATTGGAACACCTGATTCCGATAATTTGGATGGGTGAGCAAATACTTTTGGCAATATAGTGTATGTTTGAGCATAGTAAGAAACATAGAGTTCATCCTATGAAAGAGCGGTTATTTCTCAACCCTCTTCCTCCCAACACCCTCATTTTAAACCCCTGATATATTTGAGCCCCTTCATTTAATGTCAAAATCTTAAAATCACAATTTTTGTGCAAGCGGGCAAATATTTCCCTACTTAACTAGAGATGTGGTCATGTTCGTTTACTTCGCCACTCTTTTTGGTCCCTGAAAAACCTTGCTTATGTCGACACCTGCATTGCTTTAACGTTCGTACAAAGGCAAATTTCAGAGAGAAAAAAGTCTTTTTTCACAGAACATCACAGCAGGAAATAACTTTCCTTGCTTTCTGTGTGGCCTCCATCTCACAGTGATTAGAAGGAACCTCTCCACAAAATGATGGGCTTCTCGCTTTAGAAACCAGCTCCTGAGTCTTTTTCCAGCTTTATTGTGAACTGTGATTTGACTGTGACCACAGCCAAAGATTTGTTAAAGAGCAAAGTATTCCTGGGCTGAGCGGCTCCCTTTTTTAACCTTTTCTGTAAATTCACTAGAATGCATTTTCGCGTGTTGAGTCTGCGTATCAATCAGACCAAGAGGGGGAGAGAGGCATGTCAGTCCTGGCCCCGCAGCTCACATTAGACTGTGGGAAATGCAGTTCTGCCTTCCTGTCCCTTCAAAGCAACCCTGCTCCCCAGCAAAATGGCAGGAAGCTTCCCCGGCCCTCTGATAGACAGGCACAAAACAACACAGCCGGCCAGCCTCACCACATCACCCGTCTGACTCTGCCCCTCTCCACCCGCATTAAACTGGCACCGCCAACCGTCTGTGGTATTTGGCTTTTTCTTTCTTTCTTTTTTTCCACCAGTAAAAACTAAACAAAACAGCCAGCCAAGTGTGTAAAGGGACGGCGATATCCTCGTCTAAATTTACAGCTATGAATGTGACCACAAGAAGGGAAAAAAAACTAATTCATTAAAACTGTTCAGACTTAGAAACCCAGATCGGACTGAAGGGGGAGACATTGGCTGCATTATTCCTAAAGCCTGAGTAATATCTGCTCTACTGGTTTGTGATCCAGCAAGCTTTCCTCTGTGGTGTGTGTCGGGTCCGCAGAGGCCAAGGGTAACTATCTATGCTAATGAAAGAGTTTGCATTGGGTCGCTGTGGTGTGTGGTGAGGCTCCCCGACCAAACTTTTACTCCTTATCAGACTGTCTGTCTCTTCCCTGGTGGAAAGACTTCTAAAAAAAAAAAAAAAAATAGCGAAGATCTCCTGAGATTCCGACAGGGTTTTGGCTTGCATCCGTAAAGCCTCTCAAAGTCCTGAGGAGACTTTGCAAATTAAATTGACTTATTGTATGTATTAATTTAATTATTTACAACCCCCCCAATGGTTAGCTTAACTACCAGCCTCAAAAAAAGTAAAAAACCTCCCACTGGCATCTGGCTTTTAACCATCCTGATGCTGTTGCTGTTCCAAAATTAAGTTTAGATGTGATTCGGGTCAATATGCGCTGAAGCAGCAAAGTAGTGTCAGGCTAATATTTCCCTCTTCAGCAGAGATGAACAAGTGTTCCCCATTGACTTATTGATTGCAGCGTGTAATGTATCATTATACAGTGAGAAACTGATGCCTGCTTCGATCGTTGCTTCGACCTGCTCTGTGGCCCCCCATCTGTCTTTGTTTCTCACATAACCACCCATCCATCTTGCTCTCGCTGTTCTGCCTTGCCTCGCTGGGTTTTTTTCTTTGAGTTTTTTGGCTTTGGCAGCAGAAGTGGACCGGACAGGGCTGGGGACCGGACAGGGCTGGGGACTGTGGCGGCTTATTAATGAAATTAGCGCTGCGCTTGGTTTGGGAGTATCAGGCGCCAGGCACCAGGCTTGGGTTAGGGTTAATTAGCTGGCAGCATGCCTCTAATTGGGTCAGGACCATGTCAGGCCCCTGGCTCTGGCCCTACAGGGATTGAATTACAATATCAGGGGACAGACACCGGGGGGGTTGGAAGGGGTGCCGGAGGGTGTCGTGGATCTGGCAGAAAGGAGGTGGGGTTTAGGGGGGTGGGGGGGGACTTAATCTGCCAGCAGGAGATGAGGAGGGCTGGCTGGGTGAGTACCACTGGAGGGGGGGGGGGGGTGGGAAAGGGGGACGGGGCAGGTGGTGAAGCTTGATATGCGTATCCATAGCAACGGCAGATCGGTGTGACACTGCCTGCGAGTCGGTCGTGTTTTCGGGGTGCGGTCTCAACACAGTCCTTGTCTCAGTGATTTTTCCATAGCAGTTTTGTGTCCCTCTGAGGGCATTTAAACCAGAATTTGATCAAAAGGGAGCCATGCACCCTCCTGTTCGGTTTCACCATCGGCTGCTTAATGACGCCTCCACAGTGTGAGCTCTTTTTTTTTTCTCAACCAAATCACAAAAGACCGTTTCAGTCCATAAAACCTATGGAGCTGTTCGGTTCGAGTCCCTCCGAGCCTCTTCAAATCCATTTTACACACTCGTTTCTACATTTAGTGGGCTCACTTTTGAGTGCAGTGGCCATTCATTTCTGCAGCCACATGTAGCTCATAATGTAAGCCATAAGTGTTACTTTGGAATGACACGGACCACCAAAGCCCTCCCGAATTGTGATTATTCAGTTTCTTGGCCTCTCTTTAGGGTATATGGCAGCAGCATTCAGAGTGCACAAATCACCGAATGCTGTTGAACTCAGCCACCTCTCCCTTTAAGCCGCACATTGCTGAGCTTTGGGGAGTCTGGATGGTTACGGGGGCGTTTTTTTTTTTTCAGTCTTGTTTTGAATTAATAACACAGTATGTTATAATTTTGATTTGCTTCATACTTTCCTCATAATTTCCATGTTCCCACTGATCACATGAGGAGTTTCTAAAATGATCTGAACATAATGTTACATGTGAAGTCCAAACCTGATGCATGTTTTCTCAAAGAGCAGAGCAGTGAATCCCGTATAGTCCATGCATAAACAGAATGGACTCATTTACCTCCTTTTACAGAAATGATTGAGTCCAACAGCTTATTGTATAGAATTTTCCCTTTAATGGGTTACACCATTCCAATATAAGTTTGAATCCATGTAGCGCTCAGGCACTAAAGTACTCAGATAAGGGCTTTAACTCATCTTAAAGCATGACATGGGAGTCCAGAGGCTTAAATATAATCTGCAAAACAGAAACAGATGAATGGCAGTGGGCTGAGCGGCATTGCCTTATATGAGCATTTGCGTTTATGCCAAGCCGTGGTTTGCAGCTGGGTGCCTGTCGGCGCGGTCCACAGGGTTAGCGGGTGCCCTTGACTGAGCAGCGACCATGGTTAGCCTGGCACCTGCGGTCAGGAGGCCCTGTCTGATCTAAACCACGACATCACCGCCACCACCACCGCTCTTAATACTGCCTCCCTGCAGCCGGAGCCACCGCAGACCCCCTTCTCACTCCGTCTGGCCCCCTTTTCCTGCCCGTGTAATCTGCTAGATATCTGGCTCTTTTCTCCTCCTCATCCTATTTATTTTCCAGGTCATTCCCTTTCTTGATCCCCAGATTTGTTGGATAGATAGATACTACGGCGAGTAGTGCATTGGGCTCTTGGAACAAACAAAATTTTTTTGCATGACCGATGAGTAATTGAGTGCCAAAGAGCAAATCTAATACTGCGCCAGATCTGCTTTACATTTAGTTAGCTGTCTCTTGTTATTAGTGGAATGATAAGTTTTCTTTATAGTCATTAAACTGTTTTCTGTCTCTTTGTCCATCACCAGTTTTTTTAAATGCTGCATACAATTTTTGGTTTGTAGAGCGTAACCCACTTTTCCCACATTACAAACACTTTGTCTTATCACATGAGATTACAAAGGACAGCCTTAGTTTAAATTGATTTTGTTTATTCATTGGGGAGTGCAATACAATTTTAAAGACTCCATTCACCTGCCCCACATCAGCTGTCACAGGGATAACAAGTGAAGTTGAAGTCAGAGCTAATCCAGTTTTTAAGGAGCTTTGTGTGTGTGTGTGTGTGTGTGTGTGTGTGTGTGTGTGTGTGTGTGT
>JABUIW010000152.1:3737107-3770218 GCA_013363375.1 Menidia beryllina | reverse complement strand
TGGGACTGAAAGCATTTGACAGGCTAACATCACTCCACAGTGACCTGTCAGAGAGCTTGTCGGTACCTCCCCAGAGTATTTTGCCCATTCATCTCTTCTATTAGTTCCTCTTTAACACCTCTATAGGACCTGACCTTGTTTAGGGGACTATAGTGATGAGGTCATAGGTCAGGGTTCAGTCCAAGTACAGATTAGCATACAATAATGCTGCTTAAAAGTCAAGAGAGACCCATTTACATTGGTGTGTCTCATTGGATTATCAAGGGCATTGTAGTGCAGATGTTTATTTTATAGGAGTATTTTACAAATATGTGACAGGACGTTGTCACATGAATGCATCGCCGCAGCTCCAGTTTACATTTTCAGGGCATGTGTTTTGAATTAATGAAACATGATTTTAACGTGCTTGGTTTCGCTACATTCACAAAGCAAGGAAATAAGACTGGGAAATATTTATCAGCGCAGGTTTTCACTGCACAAAAGGCCTCGTGAGTAAGTGTCCAACTCGAGTGCAAGATGGCCAACACGGCCTCTCCCACGGGGACTCTCTGGTAACCCTGGCCCGACCCTGTCACCTGACCCTGGCCCGAGGTTCTTCCCACTCAGGGCCATGACCTCCTGGTCAAACTCCACAGTGTGCCTGTCACTGGGTCGATGGTAGCCACGTCTTTCGTCCTTATTCTACCATTGTGACAGATGATGTTAAATCCCAGCAGCCATACATTCAGAAAACCGAGTCAGGGTTGCCCCTAAAACTCCTCTCGTTGGTCATTCATGGGAAGGCCACAGAAAACCCGATGCGGTGTCAGCTGAAAAAAAGGAAAAACAGGCCTATTTGTCCATCTTTTGTGCCTATGTGTGAAAAGGAGTGTACATTTTTTCTCACAGTTTCTCTTTCTGTCTTTCTCTCTCTGGGATCAATAAGGGCAGCACGCTTAAACAACCAGCAGATCAGGGGTACATTTAGGAGGATAAATCCCCAGGCTGATCCACTTTAGTAATAATCTTATCAGGGAGTTTAATTTATTTCGTAAGAGCTGATTATTGAATTTATTGGGCTGCTCTTGTATTTCCTAGTGAGCATATGTGTTTCCTTATAGTAGTATTCTTAACTCACAAAGAAGCAAGAAATGCAGCCTCACCAGCTTTGGTTTATCCTTTGTGTAAACATGACATTTTCAGTTAAAACCACAAATACACATTTAAACTGTGTGTGTGACAATTGTTTTTGGGATTTAATTTTTGACCTTTTCTTTCAGATAAGGAGAGCCTGATCACAGAGAGCGGTAAGCTCCACAAGCTGGATGTCCTGTTGAATCGGCTGAAGGGTCAGGGACACAGAGTCCTCATCTACTCCCAGATGACGCGCATGATAGACCTGCTTGAGGTACAAACACACACATTCACATTGGCACAGACATGTCTCATATCTTATTCATTATTTTCTTCTTTTAAGAGTTCAGCTGTTTCTGATCACACCCCCACAGTTTGTACAGCAGGGCTTGTTTATATATTGTCATCCATCAGCTTTCTGATAAGGTGTTTATCCAAGTCCACTCCCACTGGTTTGGGTATTGTGCTCTAGTACCTGTAACAAGCCAGCCGGTCCCTCGTTAGCGCAACCATTAGATGCTTAATTAACAGGTCAGGGCTAATTAAAGGGGTCTCATCTGCGGCTGAGGCAGCCAGATGGAGGGAACGACGAACGAGAGGAGGTGGAGGGTAGAGGAGGCGATAGGAGTGGCAAGGGGATTGAGGATAAAGGAGGAAAAGGTTAAGACTGAAGACAAAAGGACGCACAAATGAAGATATGAACATACTTACATACATTCACCATACTGAGGTCAAGACTAGGAAAAGGGTGACTAGGGTCAACAGCGCCTCTTAGTACTTTTATCTGCTTGGGTTTTGTACCATGAGCTGCTTCTTTGGGCACAGTCAGTTCAGTTATGCTATTTTCTAATCTTTTTTTTTTATCAAGAGCTCTTAAGATTTTTTTTTTTTTAAAAATTGAGACAAACGGTTTGTTTGTTATTTCCCTCTCCTTGTTTTCAGCCTCTCGGTTAAATGGAGTCTGATTGCAGGACAGAGGCTGTTAGGGTTCAAGTTAAATCAAAGATGAAATAGGGGGATCCACTCCCTCTGTTTGAAACCGTGCAAAGTAGTTTTGATGATAATTGTGCGCCAACAGTCTTGAGGCAGCACTCTATTGTTGCCTCCATATTTGCTGTAAACATCTCCGTGGAGCCAAAAGCCTCTGGAATGATGTCATTGGGAATTCCTTCCCCTTTCACACAGCGCGGTGCTGTTTTCACAGCCAAATCTTTTGATGGCAGATGGACTCGACCCAGGTGGTTAAGGACTGTCTTCCTGTGTGTCTGGAAAACAGTGGGAATGCCTTGTGTTCAAGGCCTTAGAAAGACAGCAGGGGTAAGAACTCCAATGGTGACAGGCCATTCCGTTTTAATATTCCTCTCTGGCCACTTATAGTTGTCCTTTTGCACCATGATCTCTTCACCTAATGAGGCCATTTGACTGTGCCTTGTGTATCACAGAGGTCATTGTTTACGAGTGGCCTCATAATTGACTGGAAGGGAGCGAGGGTGTAGGGGTATGTGACTGCATCTCCTCCCCTAATGAAATTACATCATACATTCACCAGACCTGGGTTTAGTTTCCCCCAAAAGAGAAAAAAAAAAAAAACTCCTGCAGATGGAGTTGATTTCCTGAAAATGAGACTTTGACTAAGAGACAGTGAAAGAGGGGCTGATGCTAATCTCCATCATTAGCGCCAGAGTTTTCACCGCCCGTCAGCTGCCGGTTCTTCTGGTGACATCACTTCTTTGGGTGACGGATGATTGACATCAGGACGGCCCGGAGAAAAGAAATAACGCCGTTTGCTTTCTACTGCCGCAGCCAAGAGTTGAGCCCGACCGCCAGGTCTCTGGCCTCTTTTTGCCACCGCTGGCAGAAACTGAGCGGGAGATTTTGTGAAGGGTTTAATTAATCTGATTCACTGTAATCAGCCGCCATGAAGGGGGATGCACTCGTGCATGCGTTCGGCTCTGCATGTAAAGCAGACGTATCAGGCAGGAAACGGAAAACAAATCCCTTTTTCCCATCTGCTTCGCCTCCAAAGTATCACCTTGATGACTGGGCCTGGAAAGCACATTTTCCCAACTCGGTATTATTCATAATGGACAGTTGACAGCTAATGCATCCCCTCAGATGGACCCAAAGGTCTACCTCGATTTATAATATTTTCACTTGAAAATGAGTGAAATATTACAGATCCACAGTCACTTATGGTAAGCACAAACTAAAACAGGCTACAAGAGAGAATTGCCAGCTGTTTGGGTTTAGATTTCAGAGTGTTTGTACACGTCCGGTGTGTGCTGCAGTCCTGCCAAGACTTAAAGTAAATCACATTAAAGTAGCAGGGGGTGGGAGATTTTGGGCGATCCCCTTCCTGAAATGTCGAAATTTCTGACTTAGACCATTTGAAAGATTCAGAGTAAGAATATATCTGCCGCATTGTGCTGGCAAGTCATCAGAACCCAATTCAGCAAGTTTAGCAGCATCTAAGCGAGCTCCAGCCTAATGGTCCCTAACGCACTGCTCATTCAGAGCATATGGGTTGTTGGGAACCCAGCCAGACAGACAGAGGAGGGCAGGCCCTGTCGGGACTGAGGCCCCATGTCTGTTGACGAGGGTTTGGAAGGGTCACAGCGAACATGGTGTCATATCATTGATATCATAACTAATTACTGCGTGAGGTGACTTGTGATGTATATCAGTGATTGCAACGGGTTCTTTGATTTGGGGGCACTGACATGTTTAATACTTAAGGTTGCAAGTTCAGGACATTGCTTGAGGAAAAAAAGGAAAACATTAAACCTAACACCCCACGCAAGCAAACAGAGCAGCTAAGCAGACTTTGGGGGGAATAGAGTATCAACGGCTGAATTTCTGAGTGTCTCTCTGGGTTTGGGTTGAGGTCTCAACTCCAGCGAACGCACATTAGAAATGTGGGATTTGGGTGTTTTGGACCAAAAGTTGTTACCACAGAAAGATTCAGTCATTAATAATCAATATTTCTTTCTTCTTGGAACTTAACAAACAGACTTGTTGAGCCCATCTGCTTCTCGGAGAAAAGCTTAAACTGAACTACGTCTTTAAAAACCTGGTCAAGTCAACGTACGGTTGCAACAGCCGCTCCCCAAGCAGAGACTCGACAGCAGCTTTTTGCTGTTTTGCGCCTTGAATTTTAACCAGTTTGGATCCCAAAAGTTTGTGGCTTTGGAAATTGGCTTTGGAAATGAAGCAGAAACATTAGGAAGGGCAGCCACATGAATCCCAGCTACCGTGGTGCTTTCGTCAACTACATGCAGGACTTGATCCATTTTCTTTAAATAAAACCTAACGCAGTTGTGTTTGGTTACCAGTGGATACTCAGCAGCTTTCTCTCAGATCGTTCGTGACATCTGGGCTCCAGGAAACATTTGCAACCACTTAGATAGCTTCTTTTGTTCTTTAAAACACGCCGATTGTTAGGAAGCTAAACACATTAGGTATAATGACTTCCTTTTTTTCCTCTTCATTCGTTTATCCCAGGAGTACATGGTTTATCGTAAGCACACCTATATTCGCCTTGATGGATCCTCCAAGATTTCTGAACGCAGAGACATGGTGGCCGACTTCCAGAGCCGGTGGGTAAAGTTTCAAAAAGATCCAGTATGTGTGCGTGTGTGTGTGGGACCAAAACATCCCTTTTTGCTAATAAGTTAATGTAAATCTGCTCCTTTGTATATTTTAGCAATCAGTGAACAGTTTCATTTAATGTCCAGATATTGTAAGCACATGTGTATGTCAGTGGGTCCCACCCTCCACCCCCCAACTCCAACCTCACCTCTGCTCTGGATTGCATTATTGCGCAGCTCTGAGGCGCCAGCGCTAATCCAAGTTTTTTGGTTTTTGTTGCTGGGCAGCCGTACTCCGATTGGAGGGGGCACTGTACGGGGGCGGAGGGTAGGGGGGTGGGGGTTGTTTAGGCATGAGGGACTGGATGAAAATTCTGAGCATGATTTATGTGGAGAATCTCCACATAAAGTTTCTCCACAAAAGGGGGGGGTGCTTACCCATGTCTTCTCTTTAAGTTCAAACCGGACACCTTAGCTTACCTTCTAGATGAAATGCAATTCCGTGGCACAATGCATAGGTTTTTGGACTGGAGCTGAGGTTGTAAATACTCCTTTTCTCTCCCCCTTGAGCCTCACTCCTCTTCTTCTCTCCACTCTCCCCTCCACAGAACGGATATCTTTGTATTCCTGCTCAGCACGAGAGCGGGAGGACTTGGCATTAACCTGACGGCTGCTGACACTGTGAGTAACATGCAATCTCTGGGAAAACACAAAGCTGATACAATATCAGTTTGAGCAGCGCTAACATTTCCTGAACAGATCAAACACCAGTCCCAAAGCCGTTTGCACAATGCCGGACGACTGCGGTTTGAGCGTTAATGAAATGCTGACAAAGTGATTGATTAGTCTGGATGAGTGTGTTCTAAATGGGTCTAAGCATCGCCATAAAACTGATATCTGCGTTTCAGTGGAATCACCCGTTTTGTTCCTGTAGCCCTGCTCAAGGCAGATTAGGTTTAATAGCAGTGAGTGAACCCAGGACATCTGTCGTGTTAAAAGGCGGCTCACTCAGGATAACTCTTTGCTGTAATTAGACTCACAAGTTGCATCTGCTTCATATTCGAGCTGTCGTCACACGGATGTGCACAGTGTACTGCACCGATATTTAGGGTTTAAAAGTGGAACGGGAAATTTAAGCTCCATTAGCGGAAAATAGAAGGTATTTCCTTTTCTTTATTCCCTCCACCAGGTTATCTTCTATGACAGTGACTGGAACCCCACCGTGGACCAACAGGCCATGGACAGGGCTCACAGGCTGGGTCAGACCAAGCAGGTCACCGTCTACCGCCTCATCTGTCAGGGCACGATCGAGGAGAGGATCCTGCAGCGGGCCAAGGAGAAGAGCGAGGTCTGGAACACAAGCGTTTATCCTTCTGTGACATAAGACAGGGCAGACGATGATAAAAGCTGAAAGACTGTTTTTTTTAATGTCGATTTACGGTGGAGGACTGATGTCTTTGCTTCTGTTGTACAACCAGATCCAAAGGGTGGTCATCTCTGGAGGCAACTTTAAACCAGACACGCTCAAACCCAAAGAGGTGGTGAGCCTGCTCTTGGATGACGACGAGCTAGAGAAGAAGCGTAAGTGCAGACCGTCCGGTTTCACTATGCACGCTGAGCACTACCACAGGGAAGAATGACCGCGAAACACTGGTGTGTCTCTGTCTGTGTTTAGTGCGTCAGAGACAGGAGGAGAAGCGGCAGCTGGAAGAGTGCAGCAAAGTGAAGGAACGCAAGAGGAAGAGGGAGAAGTACGCCGAGAAGGTACAGCGCAAACATGTGAGAGTTCAATCAATATGAGAGAGGAGTAAATTAGATCAGTGAGGAAAGAAAAAGACATTTTGGAAGCCCCAAGTTTGGCATAAATGTTCATTTTGCTCCCAAGTCTTTACATGATTCCGTTGGGATCTTGATTTTCTAATGATGAAGCCTCATTAAACTCCAGTGACGGCGTACATAAAAATTTCAATTCAAGTGGCGCTGAAAACGGAAAATCAGGGTTGGTTCTCTTGGGGGTCCGAACACAGCCAGAAAACACAAAACGCTGTGTTACTTGTGTTTAGTTAAGTTGTAGTGTGTGTTTCCTCCTTCAGGAGATTGATTGGACCCTGAAAACACATGCTCAGGGGATGACGTTCACTACCAGATTATGTGACTCAGACACGTCATCACAGTTAGAAAAGTCCAAAAGTCACCCAAAGGCAAGGGCGTTATGTCCGAACCTGACCCAATGACCTGACCTCTCCCTCTCTGTGATCAGCAGAAGAAGAATGAGGAGTCCGAGAACAAGAAGAAAAGGGAGGTGAACCTGGTCATCTCCCACACGGCCTCAGCCGACAACTCCAACCTGTCGGCGGATGGGGACGACTCCTTCATCAGCGTGGAGATGGACTCGGCCATTCCTAGCCCCTTCAGCGAGGTGAGGGCATCCGTTCAGCGCCTCAGCTAGCAGGACAAGATGAGGTGTCATCACCGGCAACTGTGGCTTTTAAATTCTCTTTTTTTTCCACCGTTCCCATGTTTTTATATTTGCCTCCCTCCAACCCTTCAACCTTACGTGCTTTATCCTGTTATCCCCGATGCTTTTTTTTCCTTTCTCCACCTTCTCTCTTCTCTCCTTGCGCCGTTGCTCCCTTGTTGCCTGGTGCCGCCCCGCTCCCCCGTGGCGCTCGCCCTCAGCCTGTGTCTATGTCTGTGTGTGCTCCTGTGCGTGGGCAGATCTCCCTGAGCAGCGAGCTGCAGCCTGGCTCTCTCCCCCCTGACGCCGACGCTGATGAGAGCAGCAGCGACATGCTGGTCATCGTGGACGATCCCGTGTCCTCCGCGCCCGCCTCTCGAGCCACCAACTCCCCGGCGTCTGTGTCGGGATCGGTCTCCGACAACATGAACGGTGAGGGAGAACGCCTCCTGAGCAGATGGGCGGTCGATAGGATATGAAGGATTTTGTGCCTTGTTAATTAGATGGAAGTAAAGGCTTGACTTGACACGAGTTTGGAGAATTCTAATCTGTGTTCGTTTTCTCAGAAGATCCATAACATTTGGTTTTAGGAACACAGTGTGTATGAATCAGACTCTGGCTGACATATGAAAACCTTCAGCGGAAAAAGGCATGTCTTTGAAAGTTTCTGCCACACCATCCAAAACAGAACCAGCAGCTAAAGGCCGGTTGTGGTCCTGGAGAACCTGTAGAATAAAGAGGCCGTTTTGCCTGCTGTACTGTATTGCAGCGAGCCCTTTCAGGAAGTCAGCTGCATGAAAAGGTTCTGAGTGGAGAAAGGCCACATCTGGAGTTAAACGCTCAAAATCTGGTAGACGGAAAACAGTGGTCTTTAAATGCCCTGGTCGAGCTATAACTTCAGCTCAGCTGTGAGCAGAGCACCAGTACAGCGCACACATGCATCAGTTTAGCTATCCTGACATAGTTTAATAGGCTAAAGCCAGTTGAGGCATGTATAGGCTTAATGTGGCTGTTCTCGTTTTTTTTTAGGATTTAATTTGACGTTTGCTGCAATGTATCAGTATGTTCTAGAATCCGATAGACAGGGACTATACAGTGTTTTTGCTTCTATATCTGAGCTTTGGATCTGCTTCAATGAGGTAATCCCTCCTAAACACGCAGGGCTTCGCTGAGACCTATTTAGGTTTGTTTTTGTTTTTTTTGCAGAATTAGTAAGATTATTGATGCCCTCTGAGAGCTGGCACCAGTGAGCTGGGAAAAAGCTGGTGCATTCACAGAGCTGATGACGTTTTAATGAAAGGTTTGGGAGACAAAATGAGGGGCTGTGAAGGAATCGATCTGTGAACTTGGACAAATAAGTGAATATGCAAGAGGAGTGAGCGGGCTGATTTTTGTGTGCCAGCCTGACGTTTTGGGCTGTGTACCACAGCATTTGAAGGTAAAATGGTCCAAATAAAAATGTTAAATAAGTATAAAGAAGAAATTGAGACCTTTAAAAAGATGCGGGCAGTTGGAGAGACCAGGGGCTGCTTGGGTATTTGGCCCATTACCGCTGAGGCAGGAGCTGGCTGGGATTCTGCAGACAGCATGGAAAACAGGAGCAGGGTTCCTGTTAGCCAACGATGAGTAATGCTCATCTTTAAACCTTCCGTAATGCAGGAAATTGACCTCAGATTCATGGACAGACTTGGTCAAATAATTTCTCCTGTGCTGATATCAGTATTTCTTCCCCGTCTGCCCCCAAAGTGTTAAGGGGAGAACATGAATCAGCCTGCCGAGGTCGTCCTTCAAACAAAAAGTTGTAAAGTGTCTCACCGGCTCTCCTCCTCCTGTTGCTTGCGGCTCCCTCAGGTGTTTCGGCCTCTGACACCATCAGTCCCGGCCGGGGCAGGTCCGGGCGGAGCCGCGGGCGGCCCAAAGGATCGGGAGGCGGGCCAAAGTCTGCAGGGAAAGGACGGGGACGCAAGTCGACGGCAGGGAGTGCGGCCGCCATGGCCGGGGCCATGGCGGGCGCGGCGGCAGCCTCAGCCGCCGCCTACGCCGCGTACGGCTACAGCGTCACCAAAGGTGAGACGACAAGCGAGCTCTTCGACTGTGGTGCATTGCATTAGGTCTTCTTCTGCTTCTGCCTGCCAACTGATCAGTTTAGATTGTGGGGCAAGCAAACAGCATGTCCACTTTTAGCACCGGCTCCACCAGAATCCAACTTCGAAAAATGCATTTAAAGTTTCTTGTGCCGCAGAATTTCAGGTCAACGCACGTGTTGATTTGGTTGGACTTTGACCCTAAAATAACTGAAAAGGCAACAGCTCTGACCTAAAACCAGATATGGAAAAGACCTGATCTTAGGTGCCAATTTGAAACATTCAGAATTGTTTAATATCTTGTGCTTGCAAGGCACGGTTTTTCGTTGGGCTGCACTCATTTTAAAAGCAGCCCATTAAAGTCCACTCTCAGTGAAACAGGACAGGGCCTTATCCTAAGCTCACCCAGCTGTGCTCTCGCCCTCCAGCCGGCCTTCCCGCCTCCAGCACCCTGCAGCCATCGCTCGGCCGCTCGGGGACCAGCCCTGCCTTCAACCCCAGCCGAAGCTCCTCCCCGCAGGCCAAAGCAGGCTCTGCCACCCCGAGCCCCCACAAGCAGCTGGCCCACGGCCACCACCACCACAGCAGCCACGGCGCCATCAGGAAGGGCAAAGGCCCCGGCGGCCCCGGCGCTCGGTGATGCCCCCCCGCGCAGCCGCAGAACACTCACAGACGGGTGACTTGCTCCTCACTGTGAAGCCCCCAGATGTTTGGGGAGTTTGGGAGCAGTTGCTGCCAGCCTTCCCACCCAGCGTTTTGGTTTTATTTTATCGTGTCCTCTGCGAGCAGACAAAATCGGCTTCCAGTATCTGTGTTTGCATTGCTCCCCGGAGTGTTTCCAAGTGCTTTTCGAGAGGACACGCTTTTCTATGGATCCCAGGAATCTCCCTCTCGACCTGCTGCCTCGCAATGGCACCAACACGGACACAGATCTGAAACGGCACGTGCACCTTTTTCCAAAGGGCTTTTTTTCACATTTTTGTGACAGGGTAGCGAGGCGGGGGAGTTTCTGCCAGACGCACTGAGCCACGTCTTCCGTTCTTTTGGTGTTATTAAGTCTCTTAGATGTGCTCTTGGTTATTTAATTGTTCTATAGATATGCTCGGTGTAAACTGGTGGATTTTACAGAGCTTAATGTGAACCCTTACGTTTCCTAGCCACACTTTACCAAACAACTCGTCTACAAGCTTTTGTACTAAAGCTCATATTTTTCTAACAGAAGATTTAAGTATGCAGACCAACATGGCAAATGTTAACAGTCCATAAGATATATTCAGAAACAGAAGGAAAAAAAAAAAGAAATGGGAGTCAGCTGTATTTTTTTTTCCCGGGGGGGGGGAAAGGTGAAAAAGATGTTCCAAATTGAGGGATTCCGGCTGACACAGCAGTGCTGCTATCAGAAATCCACTTTTGTTATAAGTGATTTGAGTTGTGTTTGAAAAATGAAATGGGCAGTCTAATATAATTGTGATAGTATTCACCTGTAAAAGTGTAAATTGTGAATTCCGAAGCTGTTTTTATTTTGCAGAGGTTGTTTTCCGTGATGTCTTCTCGAGGTCGTTGATGTTTTAGAGTGAGAGCAGAAGTTCGCATCGGTTTCCCAAATTGAGCACTACATCCGAGTTTGTTTTTGTGTTTATAGTGTGATTAAGAATGAGAAGTTCTATATCAATGTACATAATGGTGAGAGCCACATTTTTCCCCTGGTTTTTCTCCCGTCACCGGCCCGTCTATTTTTATAGGACACAATGTACATAGGAAGAAATGCATCTGTCGTTTTACTAACAGGAGTCCAATGAGAATAAAAGTGCTTCATCAGAGGACAATTTGTGCTTCTTTTTTTTGTCGTTAATTCTTAAAATCTGCAAAGCAGGTCTTCATTCAACTGTAAATAACAAATGAATGCCACACTTGATAACTCTGTTCTCTGAAACATTGAGATTTTCTGCTGAAAAGCAGTGGACGGCGGCTTTCACTGCCTATCTGCTACGTAACGGCAAAAGCAGATGGAAAGTGAACTTTTGAATAGTCCTAACATGTCCACAAGATGTTTCCTACAAGACATATAAAGGGCAAAGCGCTGTGGACAGGTAGATTGACCTTTTGGGTCATCAGAAAGCCAGACGGCCCATGTGTTCCACTCAGAGCTTTGTAGGAACCACTCAGAACCTGCCTGCTGGGCTGGGGGGTGCAGCTAATTAGCACATGCTCTGGGAATGAGCAGGTGGTAGGCCACAGGAGAGGAAGCACAGGCTAGGAGAAGGTACCTGGTGTTTTGTAAAGTTCCTAATGTTCCACAGAGGTTTATTTGGCCTGTCAAATATAATGTATCAGTGAAAAAACGTATGCCTTAGTCCCAATTCCTGGGCAGCTGCTAGCTTGTTGGAGATGCTAACACCAAGGTTTGAATACTAATTCTAAAATCTGATGCCTTTCCAAACTTTTAGCCAGAAGAGAGGACGATGCTTGTGGACATGTTCATCAACAGGTGAGTTTGTTTTTCTCATTTCCTCTTGTTGTATGTGTGTCTTTCTAGCTCACATTTACAGTCAGGCTGAAAGTGGTGGGAGCTCTGCACTGAGGCAGAGTGGATATAGGCATGCTGCTAGCTTGTGTGCTGCTTTGTGTATTTTAGCCTCCTACTCCTGAGAAATCACTCTTTGGCTCAAACTATGAGAGAATTACCTATTGGCTTGGCTGTTGCATAGCATAGCAGGCAGAGCAGATGTGTGAGCAGCGGTATAGCTGCTCTCCTTTCACTGAACGAGGAAAAAAGTTGTTTGGAGAGGGAGCACAAACAACAACTTTGGAATGGGTAATTTTTAGAAATGGCTTTTAAGACCTGGTTCACTGTTGGACATAAACTCACCAGTTTAAGATGAAGACTAATGGAGTGGGTGTTATCTGGAATGAACGGCTCATACATCAGAGGTGTCCCTTTGTGTCTGTGTGGAGCATAATGTATCTCTCCAGGGGTCAGAATGAGTCCATCTCCCTGCAGAACAAAGGAAAGGCTAAACTCTCTCCAGTCATGCACAAGAGAATCAGTTTGGCCCAGCTGCTCCAGGTACAAATGGTATGAATTTCAGTCATCCTATAAATACAGAAGGGAATAATGTAGGGCTTAACTTTGGCATCTCCTGTGATCTTAAAATAAAATTCTGCGCTGACAGATATACCAAAAAACTATGCTTTGAAGCTGAGCGCTAAATAGATTCTTTATCAACTGCATATTCGTCCCATGTAAGTGGAATAAAGTTCAGCGCATAAATAATCCCACATAAATAATTCCAGCAGCTTTGCAAGCAAAAGCCTCCATTCCCCCCATTAGCATTAGACTACTTGTTGCAAAATACTGTGCACCCTCGTCCAAATAGGACAACCAATCCATTTCCCCCACCCTTCTTTTTTTCCCTAAGAAGGCCCTTATCTGTCCTAGTTTAATTCCACACGTTTTAAATTACATTTGAAAAATTCAACTGGAGTCTCTCCAGATGTAATGACCCTTGTCAATCAAAGTGATTTACAGACCTCGCTGTGGTCAGTTTTTATTGGAACCTCTTGCTGTTGAAGAAGGAAAAAAAAACAAGAAACATTGGAATTGTCAAATATTGACGTTTTTGTGCCACAAGCGGATCAACAAACTCCTGTTGATGCCGCTGCTGTTGTGGTTGCATGGAGGAGGAAACATAAACTCCTGATGAAATGTCAGTTGCTGGCGCCTGTCCAAGCAGAGACTGTTGAATTGAGGTAACCGACTGGTCAGCAAATGCATTTCAGAAAATATTGAGCCTGTTAAACCATCATCAAGCGCATTTTGTTGGTTGCAAAAGTGCAAAGCGCATCTGAATACTTTTTGTCATGTTTGATCTGCAGAGCACTTGAGCTGCACCCTCTTCCTGCTGCTCACTGGTTTTGAGCACGAAGCACACTTGTAAACACAGGACTTCCAGGTCTGGATTTACTCCCGGCTAGCAGTTATATAAGCCCGCGCACTGAGATACACTCTTGACTTGAATCAGAGCCAAAAGGTACAATCTGCTCTGGTCAGTGTTTGGGAGTGTCCTGATGCATGTCCTCCTGGGCTGAGCTTTGAAAAACAACTGCTACCGTTAGGCATGTTGAACCTGGTCTTATCCTTTGTGGAAGTAATATCTCCAGGATTTCACCCACTGGATTCCAGTACAAATGCTTCTCTGAACAAGCCCCAGGTCACACAATGTGCCAATCCAATAAGGTTCTGTGAATTTCTCTTGGCTGGCATCCATTATTTGAGGCTGTTGTCCCCCTCCCCCTACCACAGGAACAAAAAAAAGGCAGTTTGTTTTTGTTTTTCAACTTTTTATTGGCATTTTCTCTTAAACTGGACGCAAGGGTAGTCAAACACCAAATGCGAAGTAGGATGATAGAGTTG
The DNA here is from genome assembly GCA_013363375.1 of Menidia beryllina. Classification (NCBI taxonomy): domain Eukaryota; kingdom Metazoa; phylum Chordata; class Actinopteri; order Atheriniformes; family Atherinopsidae; genus Menidia; species Menidia beryllina. Next base: position 3,756,562 of record JABUIW010000152.1, on the reverse strand, counting down.
TAATAACCTTTTAATGAGTTGGACAGAATCGGAGCCGATCGCATCCGCTTGAGTGCACATTTTAAAAACAAGGACTGCACAATGTTTACAGTAAACAGTGAGTTAAACATGTAGTTGCGTTAGAAGACACGTAACGCATCCCTTTTGTTTCTTTAGTAGTGGCATTCACAGGATTTACCCACTGGATGGAAGTGTTAACATATAGAGATTACAGGAGGACCGGCATGGAAAAGCCTCTGATGACCACCCCCCATAAGCAAGTGAAACTAAAGGTACGAGCTACTGAGCCGCCAACAGGCAGGACACCACGATTAGCGCGGCGGCCTCAACGGCGTACAGATGGTGGTCTTCCACATCTGGGCAGCTGCTCCTCATGAACTGGGCCAACCGGAGCAGGTACTCCAGGTTGTGGCCCGTCTTCCCACGGCACACGGCGATCTGGGCCCCGATCTCCTCCGGGGTGGCCGGCCCCAAGTACAGCGGGTTTTCCGAGGTGGCGATGTACACCAGCGCTTGAACGGGAGCCTGCGCCTCGCCGCTAGGAAAGAACTCCACCATCTTGGTGACGTAGCCTCCGCAGACCGTCTCACGAACATTGAGGTACTTGAGGGACTCTTCCACCTGCGAGCCCGACACCTCAAACGCCACACCCCAAGTAGTCGCCTGTGGGGAAGAAGAAAAAAAACAAAACATGAACAGTCAGTATTTTTTTTACCTGTACACCTTTTTATGCCTGGAAAAAAACAGACTACATCACTGAGCCAATAGGAAGTAGAGAATTCCACTTACGTCATCGTCTTCGATCAACGTAACGACTCTTCCGGGCTGGGGAAGCGGAGAGAAGTAGGTCATTACAAGGAAATAAATAAATAAAAAACACCTGATACAATCTGAGCCGACAAATTACAAGTACAGCAGCTTAAAAAATCATTTTCGACAGCAGAAAACTTACCGTCTCGTCGTTTCCACGGTGGAAGTTGTCCCCGTGCCAGAAACGTCTCTTGTAGCCTTGAATGTAACCGACCTCACTCCTTTTGTACTTGAAGTCAGGCTTCCACACCAAGGACCCGTACCCGAAGATCCACAAGCTGCTCTTTGAGGCGATGATGTCTTGAGGCTTCATTTTGATCGGTTGTTTGTTGACGTTCAGATGGAATGATGGATCACTGGTTTCCTTTGGGTTGATGACTCGGGGGGACTAGCTAGCTAGCGTTAGCTTCCTTCGGTCCAGGAGCAGCGGGACCGGTTGGCTCGCCGGGATACCGCGGACGGTATTTGAGCCCAACTGCTTGGCAGTGGCGAAGATGGAATTTCGCGGTTGATTTTGCCTTGCACTATGCATTGCCATTGCATTAGAGGTGCCGCATTATGCCTTAAAAATCCATGGCAGCCGCTTGGGCCTTTGACACGACGGGGAGAAAAAAAGACGAAAAACCGTTGCGGCCAGCTGTTGTGCCAGCCGATGTTATTCTGAATTTAGATTTTAAAAAAATCAGAAGATCGAGGTTTAAGGGATATTAGTTATTAACGCGTTATTAATTGTCGACTCCCCGCCTGCCCCTGAAGTCTTCTCTGACGCGTTTCCTCGATAACATGGCGAAGGCTTGTTCATGTACTTATAGAGATCAGGCTGAGAAGGCGGGCTCGTTCCAGCCGTTTCGACCAATAACATTCTGGAATTACTCGCCCTCGGTCGCATTTTACCCAAACAGGTTTCGGTGCGCCAAATCGGGCGGGATTTAATGCAACACTCTGGCTGCCATTGGTCCGAATAGGATTTATGACGTTGGTCTGTTTTCAAACGCTATTGGGCACTTCACTGCCATTCCAAATGACTTCAGTTTACGATTGGTCGTTTACGTTGTCCTCATCTTGATGTTTATCTGGCTGATGCAACTTGCCTCAGCCATTGAAGCACCTCAGCAACGTACCAAGACATTGCATCAGCTGTAGAATAGAGCCTTATATAGAGGGGATACCACATTTGTCACGAAGAGAACAAGTCGATGCTCTAGATTCATATCCAATGAAGCAAATCACAAACACTCCTGTGTAAACGGATTATGTAAATTTACCTGGGGTTTATGGCAATTAAAGCTAATATATAAAAGAGGTATTCAGCACTGCATATGTTTACATGAGACAAATTATGTCAGATCTGTTAGCAAGTTTCACGACTCAAATATGTAACAATAGGACAAAAGTCCATCGTCAACTGATGGGAACCTCTGTGAACCCTGAGAGATATGTCTACTGACCTTGATAGGATATCCCAGTTTGTGTATTTGTTAAATATTTGTGTTGACAAAAAGGGTCACTTTGACACACTGCATGTGACTTTGGGTAGATATACAGCGGTCAGACAGTTGAAAAAAAGAGAACTTGTTTTTGCAAAATGATCCAGTCCCCCCCTTTACCCACTTGCTACTCAACAGTCAACATTACTTTGTAGCCTGGATCTTTGGAAGTTTTGGTGTAGTTTATGACAGGTTTCAGGAGCATTTTGAATCGCCAAAAATGCAAGTTTTTTTTTCCAAGTCTAAAATTAGAGCACTATGTGGATAGTTAGGCAGATGAAGAACCTGATTAAATGTACAAAAATACCCTCCACCACTGGGAAATATTATATGCCATGATAGCAGAGGCTCATCTGTGCTCAATAAATAGATTATCTATAAATAGCTGGCATTATCTGTCTTGATAAGAGGCTGGACAACTGTATCAGCTCCTCATAAATTTAAAGCAGCAAACATTCCAGTCATCTGAGCGACCCTCTGTCAGGGACCAGCTTCCCTTCTGATTTTTCAGTGTCCTTGCATGTGTACACACTTCTGAAGTCTTCTGATTTTTTTGTCGAACTTACAGTATTTCTCAATACAGAATCCAGATTCTTTACAGACACCTACTGCTTCTGTGTTTTGACTGTGAAACGTTCATTTATCTTCACTGTCCCAGTAATCTGAGATCACAGGTCAAACCTTCTACGCAAGAGAACTCATGTGGCTTCTCCTGAGGCAGAAAACGTGGGAGCTGTTTTTAAAGCTATGGTCTACACATTCCTTTTTCAGCCAGAAGCTTGAGGTCAGGTTACAGGGGACATGTCACTAGAATCTAGAAGTTGATCCTTCAGAACAGGACAACACTAGCAGGGCGATGACAATAAAACAACCACCGCGCGCTGCTTAATCATCCAGGTGGTGTATGTGCATTACAGGATGTACGGTGTTCTTTTTTTAAGGTTTTAGTCAGAGCAATACAAAACGTGCTGCTGTTGGATCACAGAAAGTTCCTAGGGGATTTATTTTGGCATTTTGTTTCCTGTGTGGGCTTCTTACTGACACCTAGTGTTAATTAATGAGACCACCGCACAGGCATCTACAGGTTATGTGGCAGACTTCAAAACACTATCTGAGACATGCATCAACAGAACATACACTCAACTTCTAACAAAGTGCAGCAAAGAATACGACAAGTAGCTTCCACCGATTTTAATGGTGCCCCCACCCCCCTCCCCAGCCAATTTGACTAATGCAACTGCTCATAGTTTGCAGCTGTAACTGCTCTTCGATGGTTCACTACGTATTAGTTTATGCTGTTAATTGTTTAATTTATATATATATTCTTTGCCCTTTATAGTCACTGTGTCTTACACATACATATTCCAAAGCCATTGTCACTTTAAAAAAATTCCAAATAATGTGGTTAAATAAACTGACCAGGCACAGCAGCCAGTACTGGCAGCGTCTGCCAGGTAGAGGTTTTATGCTAGTGACTGTAAGTTTCTGACAGGGACAACAAAAACAGGTGGCAGAGGGGAGCGGCCACATTCCTGGGTTGCATTCAGAGCAGACTGGAGTTTGACATTTTCTTTGCCACAGAAAATCAAGAATTTCCTGATTAGGATGCTTGTCTGTGTCCTCGCTTGTTTTGTGGTTGTTTCCTCAAATACCCAAATCATCTCTGTGCACTGGGTGCAGAATGAAGAAGGCGATGCGTGAGAAAAACCGTTGGCCCGCACCGGCATGTTCTGCATTTTTTAATCAGAGAGGAAACAGGAACTGATGTCACTGGGTCACAAACAGGATGCTGTGATTATAACACAATGAAAATGCCTGGCTATGTTATGGACACCCAGAGGCCAAAGAGCAGAGCCCTAGCATGCGGGACCAAGTGTGAATGAGGGTGTGTGTCTGCTCCTAGGTGTGAGGATGATGACGGTGGGAAGAAACTCTGGAGTGCTATCAGACTGGGTCAGGTAACGGACCAAAGCACCCAGGGCTTTAACTGGACGATTAATCATTGTGGTGGCATGTATGTTATATTTGAACTTTTTCTCTTTTTTAAAAAACACACAGACACACAGGCTTGTAGATGAGGATGCCCAGGTCAAGCAGCTGACAGGATGCGTGAGGGGGAAAAGGCCTCCAGATTCTCTGCCGAGTGTTGATTGCTGCTAATTAGGGGGTGTTGACTGTTGCAGGATTTCTGTTAATTGGAGGCATGAGACATTTTGTCCAGATTAAAAAAAAAAGAAAAAAAAAAAGGCTGGGATGTGCTTAAAGACTGGTTGACGGGCTCTGTCTGTTGTGTGGAGCCGAGGGAAGCTGGAATTAATCACACCGTTCTGACATGACAACTTTTCTGTGGTGGGGATCTTTTTTATTTATGACGATTTCCTGCAGATCCACTGGCTCCCATCTGGTTTCGCCCTCCCCTCTGCCGACAGCCTCAGCGCCAGGTCCTCTCTTCAGCTTTGTTCAGTGGAGTGGGTGGTACAGAACCGGGCATTGAAATATTGCCGCTAACCCTTAGGGGGAGGCAGGCTGTTGGAGAGCTTGCGAGAGCTTGAGTGTTTTTTTACAATTTTTTATGGCAGGAGGTCGGTGCTCTCTGTGGGTCATGCACACAGGGTGACAGGCCTGGCATATGCTGCTGTTTTTATGGCACTGCAGACTCCCCCCCCCCCCGCCCCATCACCATCACTACGGCATCTGTTTGGCTGGTGGTGTGTGTGTGCATGGATGCGTGCGCGAGCATTATGAGGGGTGAGGGGCTGAGGTTCCCCTTTGCCCCGCGCCTGGCTTTGTTTCACCATTTCCAGCTTGAGGGGGTGGTTTCCATGGAAACGGATTTGAATTTCAAGCCAATTTAGGGCTGGAGAGAGAACAAGGGGTGGGTGAGTGGGGAGGGAGCCAACAGCGTTTCAAGGAATTACTCGAGGTAGTGATGCTACAGGCAAGGGAGCTGCATGTCTCCTACTGCACCGTCCAAAACAACACATCCCAAGAAGTGCGAAGGCAGGAGAGCGGCTGAATGTCACACACACACACACACACACACACACACACACACACACACAAAAACCTACTCACAATTCAAAGCGAGTGATGAGGAATCGAGTACAGTACTATTTTGAGCTTTAAATCACATAAAAAGAAACATGAGACACATTCGATCATCACTTAGAATCAATTCCATTACTGAAAAAGAAACAAAAAGCACACCTCCATAAATCATTTTCTTTTCCATTTACTGACAAGCAGTTTTCAAGGAAGTTTTATTCTTCAGAAGTTTGGTCCTTATAAATATGCATTATATACAAAATAATATTATAAAACATATAAAGAGCAGTGTGTCATATTTAAATTAAACTCTGGAAATAATCATTTAAAAAAATTACATTATTGGTTCTGTACTTTTTGAAATTTATTATAGGCAGGCAGTGGTGTGACAGTCTTTTCTCCTTGTTTGAGTCTCTTTGTTTTTCTCAGTTGGGTAGCATAAAAAACACTTTTTCTATGCACACTTTCTCTTGGATCTTGCTGGCACTCCACTGACTATTGGTCTCCTGTGGTTTTCTCTTCAATTCTCTGTTGATTGAAAAGTATTTTCCCCGCTGCTTTTATCCACCCACCCACCCTTTTTTTTTAGTGCAAATGATCCAAGAACACACAAGGGCACAAATTTAGCATTTAAACCCCCTCGTTTAAGGCTTCTAGTGAATTTGGGCTGCATACAATCTCCACCCTTGTGCTGACAAGTCCAAGCAGTCATTTTCACATGATTGACCGTTGAAGATTAGTTTCAGACATTCATTTCTTTCAGTGTTGGTGAGGCTGGATCGTGACAGCGGGTGAGTTCACTCATCTCGACCCTGAGTCTTGCATAGCAGGCAAAGCTGGCAGGAGTGAGTGTTTGGGAGGGGTGGGGGACGATTTGGAGGGGTCAAATCTTAGGCACCTTTTTTTTGTTTTCCACCGATTGGTTGGCTCTCAGAGTCTTTATGATTATCAAACAAGGCCAGGTCAGAGGCGAAGGGCGATGATCACCTCCTTTTGCTGTCCAGAATGGCCGAAATTATAAGAGTTTTCGCTGACCTCGTGCAGTCATTGGATTCACCAGTCTGTTCAAAGTGAGAGAGGTCCTTCAATGTACATGCTTTGCATACAAACACTCGGTCAACAAAAAGTTCCTCAGTTCTGTTGCTTTGTTGTTGTTTTTTTCCGTTTTTTTAAATGTTCAGAGCAGAGGTCTGTGCCCTCTCCAGTTCCTCAGTGTTCCAGAGCAGCAGTGAACGTCGAAAACATCTCCAGTCTCTTCTCGGCATATGTAAACAATCCAGAATATCATATTCTGCCTCGATTGTGTCTCTGTCCTCATTCCCTTGATTACTGAACCTCTCACAGTTTATACCTGTGGGAAAAACAAGAGGAGGGGAACATATAATCAGTCTGTTGTTTGAAAAATGAAAATAAAGCCGGAAAAAAAACGACACGCATTTTCCAAGCGGCAGTTCGGCTGCTCCCTTAGCTCACACGCTCCGGTATCACCGTTACATTTAGCTTGGAAACAGACGTCTAAAAAGTGCCACAGCAGTAAAACATAGCACCTTTGAGACCTCGCTGAGCCAAACATGTGTGAGAAATCATTATAAGTTTGGATTTAGGTCATCATATGGCCAAGATAAAGAATAGTCAGCATAATTTATAGAAACTAATAATGCATTAAAACTGGTCTTTTCCCATCTTTGGTCCATATACCAGACTGAAACCTTCCTACAAACTGCACCGACCTCATGCAGTACTGAGGGAAAACACTCTTGGGACGGCATAATGCATGTGAAGTCAAGCATCTACGGAAATGCTGATGAAGATGTGTGTGTTTTTTTGTTGTTTCTTTTGGCTTACCTCTGTTGCTATGACGCATTCCCTCCTCTCCTCTGCTATAACAAATACCGACTGGTACATGGAGTCTCTCGAGGAACATATTGTAGATATCCTACACTCTGGTTTTTCACTATAAACACAAATCACGCGTGTTAATGCAAACAAGAAGCACATGGCCGAGCTGTGCATCACAGGCCGAGAGACTTTGTATAAAGTGTGTAAAGACCCAAATGGTGGGTTCAGACAAACAGTTCATTCATTAAGCAAGAGCTCTCATTAACAAGGCCAGGACCAGCATATGGACTCATGCATGAGGAATATAAATAGCAGGAGAGTTATGGAAGACTTTCAAACACATGCGTACAATCATAACAAAGATGGGAAAAGCATGTCTGAATTCAGGGTGTGGGTCCTCTTACCTGTACATTCGACTCAGAGGCATCTTGTCCTCTAAACACTTGTCATAAATAAGACTTTTATCCCCATGCAACTTTTCATCCATGAACTCTTTCGATTTAGAGTTGTAAGAGTCCAAGTGATAGTTTTTATGGATAAAGTTCGATTTCTCGGAATCACAGTCCACCTCCAGACTGACTTTCTGGTTGGTGTTTTTCAGCTGGGATGCTGGGATCAGGTTGTCCCTCTGAACGCTGGAGAAGTTGTTCATAGTCTCCGTTTCTGCCCCCTGTCTTCTGGACTGTCTGTGGATGTGCCTCAGAGCCAGCCCCACCATGCACAGCAGCACCAGCAGCGCCACCAGCCCCACCGCCAGGGAGACCGCCGCCCACTGGAATCCGTCCTCGCAGCGCGGTCCGCTGAAGCCCGACGGACAGACGCAGGCCGCCAGGGGCTTGCCCGGCCCGCCTCCCCCGGTGCAGAGGCCCCCGTTCAGGCAGGGGCGGAGGGAGCACTCGTCCAGGACTCGGTTGCAGTTGCGCCCGCCGTAGCCCGCCGGACAGGTGCAGGTGTAGTCGTTGATCCGGTCCTGGCAGGTGCCTCCGTTGAGGCAGGGGTTTCCGGCACATTCGTTTATGTTGATCTCGCAGTGCTGGCCGGTGAATCCGGCCCGGCAGCTGCACATGCGCATGCCACCCTGGAGCAGACACAGACCCCCTAGGAGGCAATGGGGAACATTAAGCATCAACAGTGTTTCCGTTCTGAAAGCAAGAAACATTTCGACATCAAGGCATTCCAAAACGAAAGAAAACCCGACCCGAATAAGAGCCTCCTGAGAGGCCCCTGGAGTTCACACATCTTTGTCGAATCCAGTGTGACCGCAGCACTGTGCATTGTTCTCCACACACAGAACAATCCCAGAGCCCGCCATGTTTACAAGAAGACAGAAACTGAACTGCACTTGGATATTTGTCCCCTTTCATCAACAACTGCAGCGAGCTGTGGTGACATTTACAAGCCGCTGCTCAGAGCTGCCGAGTGTTTATACGGAGGACAATAGACACCAGGTTCCCACCAATTCCTGTTGTTCCACACTGCTTCCAGTTGCAGGAATTTAAAGGGGGGGTGGCGGGTAGAAGGAGCGAGGGGAAGTTCAAAAACAGGGGGGCGGCGGGGGGGCACAGAGGAGAGGAAGGCCGTACCATTAGCGCAGGGAAGCGACGTGCACTTGTCCACTCTCTTCTCGCAGTTGAGTCCGGTGTAGCCGTGGGGACACTCGCACATGTAGCTGCGGCCGCCGTCCTTCTCCCGGCACCTGCCGCCGTGGAAACAGGGGGAGTCGGCGCAGGTCAGCAGACTGTGCTCACAGTGGGAGCCCTCGAAACCCTGGGGGCACGTGCACACGTAGCCGCTCTCCAGGTTCTGGGGAAACGGGGGACCAACAGAGCAAGGATGAGCCTCCGGATAAGACGGTTTATAAACAACAACAACAACAAATCAGCGACTAGTTTGCCCTCGTCCCGCTTACCGTGCACGTCCCCCCGTTCCTGCAGGGGTTGCTGTCACACTCCTGCATCTCCAGCTCGCAGTTGACCCCCGTGAATCCAGGCAAGCAAGTGCACGTGTAGCTGCCCTGGCCCGTGTTCATACAGGTGGCGCCGTTGACACAGGGATGGTGATGGGTGCAGAAGTTAAGGTCTGGAAGTGGAAGAGGGGTAGAGAGAAGAGCGTTTGTTTACTGGGAGGAAAAGAGCTACCCCAGACGTGTGTGTCAAGATGTGAATGCACTTCAGAGGAAAGCTGATTCGCTGATGAAAACTGTAATAGGAGAGCCTCTTTTATGAAGGGAGCAGCCGTGCGGCGTACCTTGGTCACAGAAAAGGCCTCCCCAGCCCTCCTGGCAGTTACACTGCCACGGCAGGTCACAGGTGCCGTGCTTGCAGGCCGGGTACTTCTTGCACTCGTCACAGAATGTGCCCTGCCAGCCTTCTCTGCACCTGAGAAAGAGAAAGCATTTTGTTTCCACGATTAACCACTTCCTCTCTGGTCCTGTAGGCCGTGTAGAAACTTAAAAATGATGGAGACAAACATCTGTCTCAACATGGAGAGGAGCTGTGAAAGCAGCTTTGGTGTGTTTGGCATCTCAAGGACTCAGCCCCAGTTTGGGTCAGTTTTTGTGCCGTGAGTGATGGCTTGAAGTCTTGAACGAGGGCAAGCTAGACCTCGGGAGGAATTTCTCCCAGCCAGCGGGTGAGTGTGTGTGTGAATTGCACTCGCTGCTGAGTGAGTGAAGGAGACAGGCTGGTGACAGGATGGGAACATGGGAAGCAGAGAAGTCAGTGAGTGATGCGGGGAAACCAAAGAGGGCATGGAACTCTCCAGTTTTTGTTGATTTAGTAAACTTCAGTATGCCTTCATGAATCATACAGACGCAGAACAGGGACTGTGAGGGGGGGGATCAGCTGATTAAGCTGTAATTAGGTGTATGTCAACACCTTTTGGACTGGACAGGGTTCCTGTTGTTGAAATGTATATTTAGAAAAAACAAGCAAAGCTTTTTTCTTTTTTTTTTCACATGAAAGCAACTAACACTGTTCCCACATGTGCTCCTCCCAACACTCATTTCAACACTTCATAATTACTGATACTTACACACACTCCCCAGGTCTGGAGCAGTTTCCATTTCTCTCACTGCAACCCTCAAGACAGATAGCTAAAGGGGAAAGAAAAAAAGAGAAGAAAAACACAAGGACGCCGTGAGTTTTGCAACTTCACCGACTCTGTTCAACACAATCTTTCAGAGGAGGGTCAATTAAAACATTTTCAAAGGGTTCGAAATAACAGTTGGCTGGCAGAAAAAAAAGAGACAAAAAGGTATGTTAATCCCCTTGCATCCCAAAATAAGAACCAAGGCTAAAGAGCTGTTATTGTCTTGAAATAGACAACAGGGAGGTGTAAGTTAAAGTACATGAGGCCTTGGTCTGTCTCAACTTTCGTCATTTGATCTAAACCTGCCCCCCCCCCCCCTCTGCTGCCTGTTGAGGGGCGGTTGGGAGTTGGGGGGGGGGGGATGCTAGGAGTTTTGTTTGTCCTGTTTTAAGTGTACTGGTCTTGCATGACACTGATTCGCGTCCGGGGCAGCATATCAGGCGGCTGACAGTAAGCGACCGCTTTAGTCCGGAACAGATGCTTGCTCTCAATAGCGGACAGCTGTCACTATTGTTGTTTGTGGTCTGCCAGAACCATATTTGCAGCTGCTACTACCGCGCGCCCAACAATGGAAGGAGCTGAACGTCGGTGGCGCGTGGCGGATAATAATGCCGCGATTAACCTTGGCGCGTGCAGCCGCGCGGGCTCCTCCTCTCGATGGCGGCGTACCGCCCCCCCCTCCCCCCCTCACCCACCTCCACCCCCCCACATCCCCCCCAACCCCGCCTCCGGATTATGTTACCGGGCACGCGCTCACTGCTCTGAATGAAGACACAAAATACGGTTCAATTAACGCCAAATTCGTTGTTCGCGCTCGTGACGTCTCTCCTCGGGCGCCGGTAGCAGACAAAAGCTAGCTAACGCTAGTCAACTTCTTTCATTTAGACCGTGAGAGGTACTTAGCCTATTTATCTCGGGGCGAAGTAGCTCCATTTGGGCTTCTCATGTCGAGCTGAACTGGTATTAGATCTAAAAACGACCGACAAAACAGACTTCTCAAATGTTTGACTGAACCCAAATGACCACTAGCGTTCAGATTTATGCGTGGGAGTGTGAGAGCCGAGGGAAACTGCGGTCTCTGTCCGTGATCTGTCTCCCATGTATATTTTCTGTAGTCACCAACGATTGATGTGTGCCTAATTGTAACACGTGAGCCCATCTGGTTAGAATTTGGCGCCAATCAAAATAGCACATGCCAATTTCTCTCTCACCGCCGTGTGACGGGGGATGAGGGATTCGCTGTCACCCATGTGGTCACAAATCCAGCACATGGTAGCTATTACTCCCAGTGCCTTCTTCCAATCTACTCTTTGATTAATTTGTTTTTGGTGAGAGGGGCCCTTTGGTGCTGTGGAGCCAAATGGCACCGGGCCTCCTCACTGGCTGGCTGAGAGCTTTCCAAATCATGGGCGTGCTGGTTTGTGACTTTTGCCAAGCGGGTTCTCACAGCTATAATGTTGTCATTCTAAACTGTCTTAGTGTTCACAAACCCACAACCAATTACACGTCAGACTCGTTTAACTCCAAATTATATGAGGCATATCAATACATCCCACACCAAAACAGCCTGTCAGACTTGCATTAAGTCATGTCTGGTTCATGTAGCCAACATCCTGGAGCTTTCACCATGATGAGGACTCATGTGACCTATCAGCTCTCCTTCAAAAACGACTAATATCAGCATCCGATGTTTTTAGGCACAAGGCAATGATGGGAAAAGGCCACACGCTGTTATGGGGACAGACTCGCCGGGACGTCAGAATGCTAACAAGTTCTCTGAGGTCAGTAGTATCCACTAACACCTGCTCACTTCTCTACCCGTTCAAAGCAAGAGCGGACCGCCGCGACAAAAGCTGAGACAACTCCGGACCCCATAAGCAGCAAGAACTGGCCACTCATAGAAGGTCACACCGGCCAGGCAGTAAAAGTCCAGTTATTACTTACGTTCTTCACAGTATTTTCCTTTCCAGCCGGGCAGGCAGGATAAGTCCCCGTTCCAGGTGCAGGTGTAGTGGCCAAAGCGGTCATCCCTCGGAGTGCATTTTTTGGAGCAACTTTCTCCGTAGTAACTTTCATTGCAGATAAAGCGGTAGGAGTATCTCAGCTCTGTCTGCGGTCCACTCAGTATATCCTGCATCCAGTCATTTCCTACGCCCAGCTGTCTTTGGATAGCGAAAAAGCTAATCAGAAGGTCTTGGTTGTTGGTATCTGCAAGAAAAAAAAAAAAAAAGGGAAAAAAACAAGAGTAGGAAGTTAGTTAAAAACCTGCCTCTGTCCGTGGGTGATTATGGTTTTATCTCAAGAACTGCTCCATAAATCGCTGTGGGTTCAGAAGTCATCCATTTTCGCTTTAATAATCTACCCAGTACCAAGCTGCATCCCTTATCAAATGGCATACAGCTTAGATGAAAGATAAACTCAGGTTGAAATTTCCTCTTTCTTTCCGTCAGCAAAAACATTCCCAGGCCCGGTCCCCTCTTCCAAAGGGCAGAACAGAGTAAGGTGTAAAATACAGGAAGATGCAGTCAGGGATTTTTGGCAGGCACTGCGTATTCTCACCAAAGCCCACAGCTCTTTCCCACGCCAAAAATAAACGAGAGGAAGTTCAATTGTATTGGGTATAAGAATGAAAAAGGTGTTCTGAAGTTCATAACAAAGGAATGAATAGGCGTGAAAATTGTCTGAAATTATGAACAATTAACAGGCAGCTGAGAGGGAAAAATGTTTAGTGACTAAGCTGTGTTAAAAAGCCTAAAGTTTTGATTTTAGTGTAATTGTGCAAACAAAAAAACAAACAAAAAAACTGGAGCGCTGCTTGTTACATGTACAGACTGTGCTGTGTGTGAACATGCACAGACAGAGCTCCCTCCTGTGGTTATATACGTAGCTCTTACCTACAGGTAGATTTCCATAAGGTGAATGCCAGGCTTCAATTATTAATGAAAATGACCCCTGTGGAGAAAACACACTGCAGTTAACAAAAAAAAAAAAGAAACGGGGGTCAATTTCTTTTTTGACACACACAAAGCCCAGCATATTTGCCCGTTTAACTCATGCGTGTTTCCCTGTTGTGTGTATTAGCTGCTAGGCTTCTTGTGAGGATGCGTGAGGTCCAGAGAGTGCATGGCCCCTCTGGATTTTAAAGTGAACGACGGCGCGGCAGCCCAATCTGTTTGCCGGCAGAGCATTACCTAATGATATGGATTAGAGGAGCTGACCAATAACCTGTGCGCTGCCAAAATGCACAGCACACCCCCCCTCCCTCCACCCCCACCCCAGCAAAACAACAGCGGTGGTTGTAATTAGAGAAAATAAAAGTGGATGTGTTGCTCCACGCCCTTACCGGCCACCCAAACTTGAAGGGGATTTGAATGGGTCTGGGTAAAGTGCCGCTGTCCTTGGCGCTGAAAGAGTTTGTCCCCAGCACCGGTGTCATTGTACTCCCAAAGATGCAGTCACCTGGCGAGACCACAGCCTGATAGTTCTTGAGGCAAATTCTGAAATAAGTCCTGCAGCTGGGTTTGCAGGCGTTCCCGTTTGCCAGCAGACCCTTGTGGTTTTTAAATTCGTGAAGATCCACCTCAAAAACTCCCGATCCGAATACCTGAAAGAGAAGGGAACATTATTCAACATTGCGCCGCACAGCTTACATCTCACTGTAAAAAAAAATAAAAAGGGCATAAACGGGGGGATGAATCGTAAAAGAATCACCCCTCCATCTGTTTTCACCGAGGTCTCAGGACCACCGTGGAGGGGTACGGCGTATCCTCCCTCATACCTGGGATATCAACGTGGTGCTGAATGCGATGGTAAAGGTGAACCAGGCTGCCATCCTTCTCGTTTCTCCAGGGCAGCCGCGTCACCAGCCAATAAAACAGCAAAACCTTCTTATTCCGAAGTGTTTGCACCGGGGGGTCACAAACGGCCAGGAAAAGCTCGAAAACACAAATAAATCCTCCACTCCCAGGGAGTTCTCAGTAGCTCCGTGTCACCGTGCGTCAAGAGCGTCCAGAGAAAGCGTTCCCAATTTCCAAGTTATCCAAAGGTGAGGGAAGACCCAATATCCACAGCTGCGCGCCTGGCTCTCAGCAGGCGTCCTCTCCTCGCATGGCACTGTACTCCAAAATGTGTCACTCCGCTGAGTGTGTGCGGCTCAGGGCTTGTTTTGGTGCTGGACTCTGTGCGTCAGTGCGCCACGGATGTTCATCACTCTCCTTATTACTAGTGAATGAACCGTGGTGTGTCTCCTCCCAGATATATAGACTTGCACCGCGCCGCTCATTACATAAACTGTCACTCACCCCACTGACACCGCCCACTTTACATATTCAACCCCCTTCCCTTCCACCCCAACAACAATTATCCAGATTTAATACCCACTGGCACTGAGATGACTGACCACCATGGATACGGGGCGATTATTAACAAGCCCTAACATCTGTTGGCTTATTTTTAGCGCACAATATCCCGGACGCACATTTACACATTTGCGCACAATGAGAGGGGACAATGTAAGAGCCCAAACTTCGAGGATAGAGAGCAGAAATTCAATTACTTCTTTACTCTACGCACCCTTTTGCCCTTGGTTCCACTCAATTGCACGCCTAATTAGCCCCCACTCCAGCTAGGGAGCCCATCATCTCAGAGCCCTCTTTCTCTGTGGGGTCACGTGGGTCTCCCTCGGGATGCTATTCATACAATCATACCTCAAATGCGATTAAAGGAAAAAAAGATCCATTTTTTTTAGTTGTTAAAACTGCTGCTAGCGTCGATGTAATCAGATCTGAATGCCTTACTTTTAGCTATATAGGCAGAGAAGCAAACGTAGCACAACATAAAATAAACGCACTTCTAATCTGAGGTTCAGTAGACTTCATATTTTGTCTTTTGGTTACTTTTACGCACGGACGCACAGACCTATGTATCGTCTAGAAACACGTGTTTTTTTTCTTTAACCAAACCAGATATTCTTGAGCGTGTTTTATCTGGTTGGTGGCGTGTGCCCCTTCTTGCCCACCCGTGTATGTCCCGGTAAATGGCAGCCTGCCTCCCATTGTTGCGGCGCGTGTCCCTCTCTCGCCCTCATGCGGGTGTAATGTGCGGGACGGGACACACGGGCCTAACCATTCAGCTGTATGCAAATCAGCTCTGTCGGCCTGGCTGCCGCACATGCGCGGCCCTCAGGAGAATTTAGGCCATAGCGGGGGCCAGGGTTCTCAGGATGGAGATAAAATACTCCTTCTACCGTCTCGGTCGAAGACGGGGAAAAACCTCAGTTTAACTCGGAATGACCAGTCCCCTCCAATAGCTTCCTTTAAATGAACGTGAAAATTGGTGTCTGAAGGATAAGTAGCCTGAGCATAATTGCATATTAAGTGATTAAACGCACGCCTTGAGGGGGTTCCTGGACCCACATCTTGTTTTTGAAACTCTGATTGGTTGTATTTGTTACTCGATCGGCCGTGTCTCTCGTTTACCATCTGGTGGGAGACTGGCAGCCCGACGCACCGGTTTTCAGTCGTCTGTTCACGGAGTGGCCGAGCCAGTTTTTTCCTCCAACCTGTTAATCTAAACTCTGTTTGGCACCAGTTGTGCGAGAAAGAACGACGGTAATCATGTCATAGCGTTGTCTTCCATGTTGTCTCAACCGTGCGTAAAGCAACCGCGGCAGAAGTTGCAGACCGTCAGACCTGCCTTCCACTTTCAGGCTAAAGCCTACCCCTGCATTTTACTGAGTATTACAACTCTCAAAAAGTTGCAAACGTCCATGACTGTGCGGTTTGAACTGTGATTCATCACTGAATCTGCTCCTAAATGACCAAGCCACCCAGCAGACCTTCAAACAGGCTGCCTCTCCTCTTTTTAAAAACATGAATTTAAGGATGAATTCATGCTGAGATAGCTGATGTAGAAAATAATTCTGCCTCCTCTCCTGTTGCCATGTCCGTTTCTTGGCGACTCTCCCTTGAACTCCCCATGATCCCAGCCTGTTTACATTTCATCTGCCTTTTTTCCTACTGTAACTGTGCACTGCTGAGAGTGAAAATGGAGAGGGTCTATATTTATTCAGCGTTCATAGGAGGCGAAGGCGGCCGATTGGTTGACCGCTTGTCCTATTGACACACCTGTTGTGTCTGCAGTGTGTCCACAGAGACACAATGGCATTGTTGGCGTGCCGCGCGCTGCACGGCTCCTCTCTGTGTCTATATGCTCTGGGCCGATCGTTCTGCTGCTTGTTGACTCAACGTGCTTGATGATTCTGTGCGTTTGTGATTTGTTTCTCTAAAGAAAGTATCTGTTGCCGTCGGTGTGCTTTGCAGGAGCATTGTTTCGTTTGCGCTCGGTGCAATTGTGTTTCCTTCTGGCTGCAATTCCAGCTCGGCGTTCTCACCGTTGCCTCAGATCTCCTGCCATTAATGCTTTTTAATTATGAATATTACTTTTGGTTATCTCCCTTTATAGCCATATGCTCCCGGTGCAGCCAAAATGAAGCCGCCATAAAAAGCGCGACAATTGCACTTTATGGCGGGTTTAAAAGGTGTGCACAGCTGATAACACAAAGCTCTGCTCGCCATGAAGAGAGGAAGATGAGATGGGGCCGTATGTTCTTATTCACATGGCTTAAACAAACCTTCGGCAGAGCGTCAGATGGCTGGCTTTTATGACACTGCTCATCGATCCGCCTGCAGACTGACCTTGGCTTTGTGAGTGGACAATGGCTTCCGCAGCAAAGAAGTTAAGTTTGAAATGAAACTTCTAATCATCAGTCACATGCTGAGAGACGTCCACGGTCAAAACCAGCCCAAACGGAGCTGCTCTGGCACTTAAACTTCTGCCGGCCATTGCTCTCCGTAGTTTTATTCAGAATACACCGAGCTGAAAAGCATTGTGTTCTCACACCGTTAGCAATCTCAGATGGCAACTCGAGCCTCCAGAAAACTGACTGCTGCTCACAGCTAAACTATTTGGACCCACTCTCTGAACCGCAAGCCGGGACCCTGCATTTATTAAGATGCTGCATCAAAGCCTTTTGCTTTCCGTCAACCCAGCAAGGGTCCGACTGACCAAACTTTAGTTTATGTCCGAGCCTCCATCCAGACGCTTTGATGTCGCCGTGTGCGTGTGTGAGTGCAAGCTCACATGGGGGCGTCATGGAAGTTGAACAGAGCACATAAGCTCATGCCTGATCACACAAGTTGGGGGTTCACATGTCCGCCTCAGTCCGCTCGCGTTCCTTTCCAGCCTGTCTGTGGATTCGAGGGACACTGTGGAGAAAGCCACAGTTCCTGTTCTCACCACTCTCATGAATATAACCGCGATCTGACAAGGAAGTGTAAACAGGTTTGCTCGGCCAGACAGCGGACACGAGAATATCTATTGTTGTTGGTGGAATGTGAAGAATGCCGTATTAAAAATGAAGCAAGACCCTGGCCATGATGTCAGCCACATGCTTTTTATGAGTCATCTAAAAATGCGTTAAAGCCTGGAATGAAACTTGAATTTAATAACATATGGTGTGGTGTTCCACTAAGATGTTTCCTCAGGTCCTGCCTCTTGGTTAATGTCAAATCAAGTCACAAATTGACTTCAAAAGGCACTTTAGGAAGCTTTTTCAGCCGTCTGACCCTAAATTATGGCAAGGAAATGCCAAGGGGACATGAAACCACAGAAGCCCTAAAACAAGGAAAAAACAATCAGAATTGAATATTCAGAATGGTTCCACAGAAATGTCTGGGGACTTAAAGAGGCAGGTTGTAGGTTTTGAAGCCAAAAGCTGCTTAAATTATATTTAACGGCTCTGAAATTCAAAACGACATGAATAATGTCTGGTGAAAAAAAAAACAAAACATGTGCAGGGCCTGCAGAATCAGCACAGGAAGAAAAACTGGCATATTTTGTTTTTTTTTCAATATAATTCATTTTCTCCGCAAAGTAATCTAATCTCATGTGCAGCTAGTTTTGACTCTGGTTGCCTGGTTGAAATTCAACAGCTGTCAGAGACTTTTCAGCGTTCATTGAAACTATTGTTCCTTGTATTGCTCCTCATTTGTAACGCAAAATTAAATTAGCAATGCACATTTAACTGTTCCTGACATGGCCCGTTGTACAGCTTAAGGCAGCAGAGTGAGCAGGAGAACACAACCGACCCTGTTGGTAGGACGTATCCTACAGTTTCCTTTAAGGCTTTGACAGTGGTAATTTTCCGCAGCTTACAGAAGAGTAACGGTACCAGCAGACATCATAATAACATCTGTGTATGACAGCAGACGGAGACGGTTTTCTGCACTACATATGTATGCTTTCACTCATATTAATCTGAGCCTGTTAAGATGGCTGATGGGCCAGCTGTTTTATTGATCCAGAGGCCCCGGCCATATTTGATGTCCTCCGAGCAGCTTATGTTTGAAGTCCAGCTGGGGCGTGTCGTAAATGTGTTATAAATCATGATTTAAGTGAAAAGAGGCCAATATGTTGCAGTAGATTGACAATGACGTCGGCAGTAAGACCGGAGGAGGGAGGTGGATTTATGAGCTGCTCTTTGGAGGCGCAGGTTCAGTCCCCGGCTGGACGCTCAATCTGTCTGAGCTGCACCTGAAAGAGCTCCTTCAAGGAAGTGGCAAGTGGCGCGCATAAAATGAAAGTCACGCTTTAGATTTGAGCCTCTCTGGCTTTCTTGTTTTCTCCGGTTGCCAGTAAAGGAAATGACTTGCAGAAGTCCAGAATCCAAGAGTTGTTCTTTGATGAGAGCCAAATGAATGTGAAACCTAGCCAATAAAAAGGGCTAAATTGCTTTTGTACAGCTCCAATTGAAATATTGTAAAAAAGTAAATTTTAGTCATTTAATTTAAAGGTAGTTTTTGAAAAGTATTCTCAATGTCCCATGCATTGGAAGACACTGGTATGGTCAAGCAAAAGTCAATAACCTGTTCTCTAAGTTAATCAGTTTGGACTTCCCAGGAGAAAAAACAACCCTTAAGTTTTCTTTCTCTTTTTTTTGTGTTTACCACAAACAGCGCTCTACCAGCACTGACATGGCCTTTCGATGAGTACACTGGCAACACGAACCAGTCAGCTTCTTCAGCTCAGTAGCAGATCGTACAGGGAGAGTGTCGTCATCCTCCTCCGAGCTCACCTTTTCCTCAGAACATCGTGAGGTCAGCTCTGACCGTCATTATATATTTAT